>JAOPTO010002142.1:0-488389 GCA_033822845.1 Tetrapedia diversipes
ATTCAATAAAATTGAATTAATTAACAATACAGAATATCGCATAAATCATAGAACGTAGCCCAAAAAAAATAAATAAATCCCGAGGATCTCCAAACTAATAGATAGTTCCAAGGAATTCCATCCTTTAAAAAATCGGAGGCTGTCGAAGTGAAGAGCCCTGCAATATTAGGCAGTCAATGGACCCAACCAGGCCCATTCAGGCTCACGTACTCCGTAATTCTCTAGGGGAACCCAATCTGTAGGCCCAAGGCCCTCTGTTCCGAAAAAGGATTAAAGATCCATCAGTACTCAAAGCTTTTCCTGAATGGAAACTAAGGTACCCAAAGGTCGGTGGTTCCAACAAGGCCCCCCAATCCTCGACTAGAAATTTACCACGTGAAGCTAATTTGCATTTCCCGTACGTGTTAATTAAATAATGTGAACAACATTTTGGAGGTATAATAATACAATCAATTAGAGCTTAATTACATGACAGATTAAACGAGGGAATCATTTCACATCTGTTGATTTTATCCACTGCTACGATCGAATAGGATATAATTTCTAATACCACGGCGTTGAATGATAGAGGGCACACCGAAACCTGTAATTTTTGTACGATCGGTATTTCAGATCGTTGGAGACCAAGTCCCGCGAGAAGTTAAGTCTATTCTGTACCTCGTCTGCGCTTTAAGCGCCAAGAGCACCTAATTGCTCTTAATTAGACTAAATTGAAGGTTACCAGGGGACAAGTAAATGTGAACCAATCCATGGCATCGTCCTACTCTCAGCCAATCGTGAGACTCGCTTTTACCGACAACTACCAATCATAAGGCTAAACTTATCGGCGCTACGAGCGCCAATTCGATGTCCCAGATTAAACTGGTTATAATCGTTTTGTTTTCCTTGTCCTCGTATTTTTCATGAAAATTTCGTTAAAAAATCGAGGAAAAATCATTATAACAGGAATCTTTCGTGCATTTTGCAAATTTCAAACTCTAAATATTTCATACATCTGACATTATCTCACACGTCGTTGCTAATCAATAGATATATATGACGATTATGAAAATTTCCTCGCAACGTTGTAAAAATAGCAGTAATTATGAAAACATTGTAGAAATGGAACAGTGCAGAAGATACGTAATGGAGAGTACTTACCTCAGACGTAGGGACGAAAGCACTAGGTCCATCGAAAGCTGCCACTGGCACTGAAAGTCCCCTATCCTGTAACAAATATTTCATTTAATAAAGATCTTATACCTCCATTACTACTGTAAGTTAAATGAATCGCTCAACTGCCCGGCTAGCTCAGTCGGTAGAGCATGAGACTCTTAATCTCAGGGTCGTGGGTTCGAGCCCCACGTTGGGCGATATTTTTTCTTCCTAATTTCTTTTCTTTCTTTCTAATTTAAAATGTTTAATAGGCATAAAAACGTCTAACTAACCACATTTTGTAAAAGAAAATGAACATAACAAAGTGCGGAAGAAAAAAAATACAGTACACGTAATCTAATCTCAGCGTATGTTTCGTTACGCGCGACTGAACTTTTATGCTTATGATATATTTGACGTGAGTCATATGGCAGGCTTTACATAACAGGTTCACTGTATCGATTGATAGAAACAACTACCAAAAACACGCGGAAGGAATAGCGTAAGCAACAATGTTATTTTTAAACGAGAGAACATCTACCCTGCCGAAGGAAAATTTCCGTTTAATAAACCGATCGTCGATTGCAATCCCTGTTTGAGACATGTCTAGCCCCACGCGGCGGGCAAGTCAAAATGGCTGACATATTTTTAGGCCGCTGTGTGTTCGAAGCTGCTCCATAAATAGATGGTTAAAACAACTCCATTAACGCAACGCGTCACTCCTGCCCGATCCACGACGAGGCAAAGAGAGCAGCAGCCGCCGCTATCGGCGACGTTCGCGCAAAAGCGAAGACACAAAATTTTGATGTTCACGGAAATAAAAATAGCCCCTCTTCCTTAAAACGGGACACCACAGGTATCGGTCGTTTATTTACGAGCAACACTACAAGAACATAAAATTGCTTCCCGTTTACCATTCCTAAATGGTTAACACCCAGACAGACATTCGGTTAGGTGGCCGTAAAACGGAATGACTTAGGGAGGACGAAGAGAAACATGCCTGAGGGGGGGATCTCCGCTTTATCTCAAACATTTCTACTCTTCGACTTTGCCCCTGTACTCGCCTAATTTCCCCGTTCCGGAAGAAGTTCATGGAGCTCGACAATATTAAATTACCGAACCAACGAACTGCATAAAACACAGTTTACGCGCCCCCGTTTATCGCGCTGGTAGGCAATTAAAATTTGAATACCCGCTTACCTTAACCATCTCGAGGATCTCCGCGCACTTGGTCCTAACATTCTGGAAAGGACAGTTCACGCTGAGCCTCAATATCACCGGCAGATGTAGGGTCACCAGGCTCAAATACTTGTTCGCCTGCGCCTGCCTTGGACCGTCCAGGGCATTTCCCAGATTAAGCAACCTGCCGACGTCCCCCGGGGTGACGTCAGGGCTCTCCAGCACTCTGCCGCTCTTCGAGGAGACATCCTCGTCTTGCGAGAGCGGTCTCTTGATCTGTCCGGCGCTGAACTTCCGTTCCTCGTTCTTGCGCAAATAATCCTGCGGTTGATCGGCGCGCGTATAGTAACGCTGCATACGGCCATCATCCAACAGTTCGTCCGTGTAGATCTCGAAGTTCTTCAGCTTTATGTCCTCCGCGGTACGGTTGTCGTCCTGCCTGTGATAAATCTCGTTCGCATTCTCGTTCTCGAAACCGTCCAGGGTGTTGAACACTACCCCTTCGCGGTTCCTGATCATCATCTCGGTCTCGTCGAAAGAGACATCGTCGACGCTGTCGTAGCACCGGCGATCGCGCGGCAGAACGTCTCCCTTAGGGCGGAAGTTAAGATTCCTGCGGTCAAAGTTCGCGCCCAGATTCTCGTCGAACTTCGGGCTCTTCCCGTAGATCCTGGTGTCGGAGTCCAGCTCGTCATCCTCCAGCTGCTTCTGCTTAGCGCCTTTCACCTTCACATAGTTCTTGGTCTTGGGCCTGTCCTCCAGACTCGCCTCGTTCAGTCGTTCGTTCGACGACGAGCCGAGATACTTCCTCTCGCTCTCGCTGCTGGACCCGAAACGGGTCTCCGAGTTGTCCTTAAACCTTCGGCATCTGTCCTGAGCCTCGATCTTGAAGCCCTTCCCCTCGTCGGACGACGTGGAGTGGCTAGACCTGTAGCTCTCCACGTCGCCCGCGTATCGCCTCCTCTCGTTCGGTGTACCGTAGCCGGTCTCGTTCCCGAGTCTCCCGTCGACACAGTCGAAAGAACCCGATGGATATCTCTCGGAGCACTCGAGGCTGTTGTCCTCGAGAAAAGCAGGATTCTCCGTGACGCTCTGAGGGAAGAAACCCTCCGTCCTGAAGGTGTCCTGAAGCAACGGCGGCTGAAGGGGTGGCGCCTGCACGATCTTCGGCGCCGACTTGGTCGGCGACCGCTCGATGTTCATGTCGTATCTTCGCGTGAAAGGCAAACGAAGTGTCTATTAGCGCACCTTTGAATGCTTGGACACGCGACAAGGAAGTGAATGGAAAGTATTCCCGTGTTATTCGAGCGATAAGTAATAACTCGCGGGATTTCGCTGACCGCTTAACGAGCACCAGTCGATCATTATACCGAGAAATAAATAGTATTTTTCCCACGTAACAAACACCTCGACGCGTGCAAATCTCTATTTTCTTAGCGGTGCCTCGGAAGAATGAGTCGATTAGAGGAAGAACAATACGTACTAAACATCGTGGAACAGCGGTCGAACATTAAGAACGTGCCGACGATAGTGCACCGCTGTAGACTCGGTGTTGTTCGCGAAGCTAAGTATAGAGCCGCGAGATATCCGCGATAGTGGGACTTCTCAAATATTGACACGCACGGGTTTATCAAAGCGTATTGGTACAAGACGCGTGTACACATACACGCGCAGCGACACTCACCTTCCATCTTGGCTCTTGAACTTCCCCCCTATGTTGTCCGGGTCCTCCATCTCACCGGTGTCATCCCAGTGATTCGGACTGCCAACCCCTCCGAGCCACCCCTCGACCGTGTTCCTGGCCGCCGCCAGGGCGATGTTTCTGGCAGTTTCATCCCTCGCGCACAATGGCGCTAAAAATCTGCTAACGATCTCGACCTCGTCGCCCTTTGTGGAGGTGCCGCTTCCCGAGGAGCTGTTCGGATCTCTGTACATCTCGTCTTACTTTCCCTCCTCGATTTTTCTTCTACACGTACTTCCGTATGTATGTATATATACGCGCTTGTGTGCGTTCGTATATACACGCTTCCCTGTGCTCTACTCGAGTTCTCTCTTTTCTCTCTTTATACAGAGATCTCGATGTATCTTTCGCCGCAGCACGGATATACGCGATTCGAGTTTGTTCGTCGCGGTCTCGACGACGTTGCGAATGTTCACTTCGATCTGATTTAACGTACTTTCGTCACAAGGATGATCCAATGTCAAGCAGCTTCCTAAGGATCGCTAACCTCGTCCTTGTTTACCCTTTCCTCTCTCGACACTCTGTCCTGCTTCGTGGCACAGGGCTACGCGATAAAGCTGGAAAACAAGAACAAGGGAACCTTCGTAACGAACTTCGAAACGATTCGCCAAGATCGCCACACGCGAGCTCGCCTGTTTCGAGGCTGGCCACTGTCTGACGAATCTCTTTGCCTAGGCTCGATAAACAACGATCGATCCGTTTACGGTCAATCGACTATCACGCGCGTATTCTAGTTCTCTTCCATAGGTTTGGACGACTCTGTGCATGCACCTCTGGGTGAACAAAGAAAACGAAGAGGAAAAAAGAAGGGGGGAAAAAACGGAACGAAGTCTGAGAGGAGAGGCTCGCGGTACTATCCTCGGGTAATTACGGTCGTTTCGACGCGTTTCGCGGCGAGAATCGGCCGTAAAACTCGTTTCTCGGGGATTTTACCGGCAGTGCACCTCGGGAGCCGTTTCAGGGCAATAGAAAGTAGGCGGTGTCGACTGTCAAGCGATCGTGTGGCGATCTAGCAGCGTTCGGGCCTGTTCCAGGGAGAAGGAAGGAAAAAGAAAGCCAGGTGATCCTGGCGAGCGCACCTTCGAAAGGAAACGATCGGCCGGGCACTTCTTTTAAGGAACCGATCGATCGCACGCCACCTTTCCTTCGACGATTTTATTTATTATCCGTCTTCCTCTCGCAGTCCCCTGTTTCCCTCGTTTCCTCTTCTCCCACGCCTATCGCTCTTCTTTGCACGCAAGTCTGTGTTGCAGTTTACTGAACGGCAACAATGTTACATTGTTCTTTACATCGTAACGAGCGACTACTATCGCTGAAACGTCCTCGAAATTCCAATTGAGGTGGGCTGCCAGTCGTCCTCGATTCCTTCTGTTCACCGACGTTGCATTAATCCATCGAACGTCTGAAACGGACGACAAGCAAAAAATTAAGCGAACCTTTTCAAAAAACGAAAATACGCTTCGGTTATCTTCACGAATATATCGTCGTTAAACAGTGGTAAAGAAAAGTTAGTTCGAATGTTCGAAAGGTGTGACAGGGGACACGAGAACACGAACGAACGCATAACGAACAAATGAATCGGTGTTATCGATCGCAACAACGTATCTTAATTTCTAAGGTGACGTATTGTCCCGGCTTTAGCGTTGATGCTCCTTCCTTCGAAGGATCAACGATCACCTTGACTCTTACTACCCGGGTGCCGCGCTTTGTTTTATTACTAATTTGCTTCGTCGTTTTTCTTATTTTACTTCTGCCGGTGGGCAAAGACCGAGGAAAAGTTCGGGAAAGGGGATTTACTAGCAGAAGGGTGGTGGTTAGGCTCTGATCCAAAGGATTCGCGATGGTCAGGCCCAGACCTCGTGGTTATAAGCCACAGCCGATTTTCATAATACATATAAATAATTATCGATCCCTAACAATCGGAACATCGAAACGCGCTCACCTTGCGCTCCTATTAGTTTCGCGATGCCAGCTTATTGAATTTCAATTTGCCTCCGCGGCTTAATCGTCATCGGTCGACTCGATATCCGTCCGAGGCAAAGGTAACGGGGGTTCCCAACGTAACCGAAAGCTAATAGGGAAGCACTTCTGCTCCGCGAGCAGATTACCGTGGATCACGCCATTACGCAACGGAACAATTAAAAGCCGGTAACCCTGGCGGAGTTCTGAACTTCAACCGCGTGATCAGCGTGTCGCATTGTGCCGGTTAATTCTCGCTCGGATCGTTTGTTACCTGTTTAGACCCCGCCCCTTCCCCTCCGCCCAGAGTTCGCCGCGCATCGACATGCTCGATCGATCGAACGCCGTTGCTCTCGCCATCGTCGACGTTCGATCGACCGAGCCTCGCCCGTCGTGACTTCGTCGGCGTAAAAATTTCATCGGGCCACGCTCGCCGCCTGGAAATACACCGAACGAGCCATTATCGGACCGTTTACGCAATTAGCCGACGTCAGGCTGCTGCAGTCTTCCCATTGATTGATCGACCCCCACGGGAGAAGGCCTAGGTCAAGGCTGCCGGGGTCAGGAAATAAGAGAGGTCGCGTGAACGCGGCGGCAACTTATCGGAAAGGGGAGAGAGAGGAGGTCGAGAACGCGGCCAACCACCGCCGTTACCGGTGTCTTCGAGAGGATAAAAAGGGGTGGCGAGCTCTCGACACCGAGAGGAAAGCAGACGTCGATTTCTCTGACAATGAGAACGGTCGGAGCGCGACTGACGGAGGCTGGAGCGACGGCTCGACATCGAAAAACGTCTAATCCATACGATAAACCTGTTCCGCTCTAATAACAACGGCGGCGATGGTGGTGGTTACCCGGTAGGTAATTTCTTTAATAACCAATAGAGATAATAGTTTGAGCACACCTCCGGTAATCGAGAGCGTGTGTAGACTAGGGGGCCAGATTGAATACCCCCCGGTAATTACGGGTCTTCTCCCCTGCCCCTCCCTCAGGGGGACCGGTTAAATAAACTACATTGTGAAAAAGCGGCTAGGTAAGGCAAGGAAATGATTACGGGGCAAGGCGCGGAGGTATATAACTGTAGTTCGTTACCCGTGCGCGAGTCTATAGGCGGACGTTCGATCAAGAAATAACAAACAGGTGAACGAAAAGGAAAAGAGGAACAGAAGGACGGGACGGGAGAAGAAGAGCGATTAATAACAGCGCTCCCCGTGATAATAAGGCTTGGGGCAATGGAAACATAAACTTTAGACACGGTGCAACATTGTAACAGACGCCGTTTCTAGGTGGATAAGACGCGTTCCAGTTTGCGCGATGCGAAATTACGTAAACGTTCGCCGTTCGGTTGCGGCACCGAGCACGGATAATAAAAAGCACCCACCGCGAAGAATTCGATCCCACGCACCGAAACGCGCCCGTAACGCGCCTTTTCTTGTTGCGTAAAACCAAAGGGAACACGCCTGCGGCTGGATCGGTTTCTCGGTAATTCCGTCCTCTGATGAAGTTTGGAAACTGTCGTTGCTTAAAAATCGTCAAACTCGAAACACGTCGTTCTCTTTTTCCCTCGCGTTCACGGCCTGCTGTTTCCGAGTATGCACCGCCGGGAACCCATTTTTCATGGACCCTCGATCGAGCCACTCGATACGCGAGACAACGGCCACATTAGTCTCGTTTCCGATTTTTAATATCTCCGCGGTTTTTCTCGTTTCACGGTAAATCGATACCCTTTAGAGGGCCCAAGGAGCATCGTTCGCGAGACGAGATTCACGAGCCGAACACTCTAATTCTCCTTAACCAGTTAAACGCGTTTCACGTGTATACACGTCGAACCAAATCTCTATTGCGATGCGTGCAACGTGTATACTCGTCGTGCAAAATAAAAAATTATTTTTTGGCAATCTTTTAACAAGTTTCCAATGACAGTAACCTCTTCAAAAATGAATTGTTACCTTTTTATTAAATAAAAATATAATCCTTCCTTGTGTTTCGTAAATTTATGATAAGATCATTCGCCATGCGTTCGACGTGTGTACACGCCCATTACTTGATTTTAATTCCGCGCCCTGTGGAGGATTTCTAAAATTAAATTCCACGCTTAACCGGTTAAATCGCGAAGTTCGATGCTCAAGTTCTGTATCCAACGCGAAAGATCTCGCTTTCCGAAAAAGGATTGTATCCACGGAGCATGCGAACAAATTTCTGAGCCGTATGCTGTACGCGCGAGTTACGTGAAAAAAAAAAAGAATGGAAAGAGAAATGACAGAAAAGAGAGAGAAAAAGTTGTCGAGTGCACGGTGTGGGAAAACGCGAAGCAAAAAGTCAGTCGCGCACAATGCGGCGTAGCGGCATAACGGCGAGGGTTTATCGGCGGAGGAAACGAAGGAAGAAACGAGGAGAAAAAAGGAAAGCACGGAAGAAAGGGCACAAAACGGCGTTTCCAGCGTTTCTCCGCGGCGATCTCCGGAACGATCTAAATATTTATAATTCCCCAAAGCCTAACCCTTCCCCGTTCCTCGCGCCGCTATGAATTATTAATGCCGGGCCGTGCTACCGTATGCCGGTGCACGTCGCCGTGCATTCCTGATACGTGTACTTTGTCTTCGAGATATAAGGATGGTCAGGGCCTCGCGGATGTACGGGGCGATAAAACGGTCGTCTCGCGCGGTGGAGGCGGCCATTAGAATTTAATGAAATCGGGATAAATCAAAGCGAACTCGTTCAGCCGCGGGGGCCACGATTGAAATGCAGTGAAAACGCTCCGGTTACACGAATCTTCCGATAAATAGAACGCAATCGCTGCTTTTTGCATTGAACTTCATTTACTCGAACACATAATCGATAAGGCTGACCGTTTGTTTCAATATTTAACCCTTTCGTTACCGGCAGTCCGCCTTGCGGAAGTGACGCCACTGAAACGGCACCGCACCACGAAGTAAGCACATTACGCGTCGGTGTTTAGTCATTTCAGAAGTTGTTTACATATTTACAAATTTTGCTATTATTATAAATAAAAATACAATTTACTATAGTCAGCGCCCGATACCCTGGTCGTCGCGTGGCCGGCGATTATAGTCGGCACGAAAATGTTAAAGGGTTAAAGATCCCGTTTTGTTACACGTTTACGAAGGAACAACAATTTTTTGCATTCACAACGAGCATGTTCGTCGCGCGAAAACCGCATTGGACTTGAGCGTACACTTTTAAAATCGTATTACACAGCTAACGTCGCGTTACACAGCATTAACAACGGTTGAGTCGCGTAACAGTTTTCAACATTAAGCACCTGTGTTGATGGTCGTTGCACGTTAGGGCATTCGAATAACGAGGGCTCGGACACGGGAGCCTCTAATGTACTCCGCTCGCGATATTTTGTTTTTCAGACACTTCTCGGCAAACATTTTTTAGCAACCGTGCTTATTATCATGTTCACCACGTGTAATTACCGTGCACCGCGAGGAGTCGCCACGGGTGACCGTGATGGCTCGTTAAACCGCTACCACGGTGCATCGTGATGCAACGGAGAAAAATGCAATTTCTCTGATCGCATATTTATAAACCGCCGTCGTCCGATACCAAGCCACCGGTTTCGACACGATCGCGTTACGCTCGATTCGTCTTGGCTGCTCATCACCCGGATCCCTGCGTCAGCCTTCCCTTCGATCGGCCGCGATAATGCGATCGACCAAATTTACGGACCGCGTAATTCGCCGCCGTTAAAAAGCAGGAAGGAGAAAAGGGGGAGGAAGGAAACGAGGGGGGGGGCGGGGAATGGGATTTTCAGTAAATTATGGATCGCGTGATCCGACCTGACGCGCTCGACGATCCTCGACACCGAAATGCATCGTGCGCTTGGATCGGACAGCGGGGCCTCCTCGTCAGGATGTGGGAAAACGTACCGTGGCTGTTCGCGTTGTTTCGCGTGAAACATTTCCGAGAAACAGACCGAGGTTCGCGTGAACAAGGTACGGTGCAACGAGTTTCTCGTATTAATCCGTTTTTTATTATAATTTGGAAACTTGAGGTCATCGCGGTTGTATAAATAATGTTGACCGCCTACAACCGTGCGTAGACATATTTGGGCAATCCTTGCCACCTTTAACACTTTTATTACACCGGATTCGCGTTTCATGTTAACCTTAATTCATCTTAATTAATTTTTCTTTTCTTTTTCGCTCCTCTTCGCTTCGCCCACTTGCTTGCTTTATGTTCGATAAATAATTTAACGTATTATAAGTGTACAGAATTACGAACAACCGTGTACATATTGTAAATTATACAATTATAATCTTAATCTCGGTATCCAGTTTCCTTGTTACATAATTCAATGTGTACCAGACAGAAAATCGTAACACAGTCGGGTACGGTCAAAGGAATAACGTTCTTTCCGCAATAATTTCTCGCGGTATAACAAACACGTATCCAGCCGATACAGCCGGGTTACCTGATGCATCGCTAAATTTACGATAACAGAGCCGGTTTACGGCCGCTTATAAAAGCGAGGCTAGAGAAAATCGTTAGAGTACGCCCGTGTTTCTGAAATCAGCCATGTGTGTGTGTGTGCGTGTGTGTGGGCACATGTACGTGCCAACCATCCCTTTCCAACCCTCCACGAGAGCGCTCACCTGTGGATACCTGAACGAAAGCCACCGGCACGGTGTCCGTTGGATCGATCCGACGATAACATGGTGTACGACAAAAAGCTCGCTAAATGCGAGGCGTCGTTACGGCCGCTCGCCACCGTGCTTAACGCAAATTGCAAAAGCGGCTAGTCGGCGTTACGACCTTGGGACACGCGAGAAGCCGAACGATAACAGCCAACTCGGAACACCCAAGTGCCGAACAGGCTATCAACGCGATCCCTTCCACGGCCAAATCAATCTCTTCCGTTCCTACGGTTCGTGCATCGGCTATCGATCACGCGATCTCGAAGACCGTTATCACTTAGGACTCGATTACTTCGATGGTCGTATATTAATTTCATATCTCGCTTCTACGATAATTTAAACAGCTTCCGCGTAGCAAGAACACAGGTACAGGTATTTTCAGGTTAATTAAATATAAATTCAAAGATACGAGTGTAGAGACTGTCGTTGAACTGCATATCACAGGAACGTTATGGTGGACGCTCGTTGAATACGGTTGGAAAATAAAGGATTATTAACACTCTAATGGCCGCTCGCATAATATGCGTGTGATACCAAAATATAGTCTATTCGAGATAACGCCAAAATATAGCCTATTCGAAATTTTGTCACTCTAGATTTCCGTCTTATTTCAACGTCTAGAATCACCCATTTCATTTCGGCTCAAACGTAAGTTAACACCTTGTAGAAGCGAGATCCGTGTAATGAAGAATCGATAAGAAACCGCGCGAAGAGGTTCCTAATAATTTGCCTGACGATTTCACCGAACGTTTCCTTTTGCCCACGCTCCACATCGGCGACGCCTGGAGAAACCTCGAAGAGCTGCTGGATAATTCTCTGTTATTTCTCGGTGTATACGTAATACTCGCACAGCTTAATAGCCCTAACGTCGGATACTGTGCTTAACGCGTCAGCTGCAGTGAAATGCAGCAGCACCACGGACGAGAGCAAATCAGAGATTTTAGAAGTCTTGCATCGTGAAATTCGATTAGGAATGAGTAATCTATAATTTAAACTTGAACGGTACCAACTTATCGATACCCTCATTGATGCTATCTGTTTTTTCTGATATTATCGCATCGTTACATTGTCATCGATCGATCGATTCACAACCAATATCATCTTTCTCCATATCTCTTTTACAACTTCTCGCATCAAGAAAAAAAGAATGTTAATCTAGCTCGTAACATCCAGCTCGTCATAAGCGGAAAGAAATAGAGATATCTCCGATTATAACAATTTAAGCGTATCGTAAATCCAATGATAATCCCGTTTCCCGTTTCGTACGTGTACGTGCACACAGGTGTCTTGATTGGAGAGCGAAACGAACGGGACTCGAAATAATGTCCTTAATATGACCGCCCGTTCCCACATCTCATTAACTTAAAATTACATTCGCGTCGCGGTGCCGAACGTACGATACCCGTGCACGCGATACATACTTGTTGAGCGCTTGTATTCCCCGGCCAGGGGAACTGAATTTCACGGATTTAACGCCGCTGACCAGCGCCCGTTCTACCGTGTGCAGCAAAACGCAGTGCCGGTAGAGGTATCGGTCGCACGGCGCCGGCATAACAAGTAAGAGAAACGGGACCTAAAATAATGCACTTAATATCAACGCCTTCCATTTCCCGAGTGCACACCCTGCGTTCACCGCAAAACAAGATGCACGGATACTAATGGGGCCGGGCAACATCGTAACGTATGTATTGTTTCCAGGCAATGTTCGTAACACTTGTTGGAGCATCGATCTCCTCCTGGTTTTGCGAACTCCATGTCGTCGATCCGTTTAATTTGAGCCGTAAACGTGCAGCGTCAATCGTGAACGACATTGCGATGCGGTAGGAAGAATTTGGGACGATTTTGAATCGGTTCTTCGTTTTCGCAGAGGACGCAGAGCGTCCCTTTCAACTCTTGGCGTATCAAGGTGAAGTCGCTCAGGAGGCTTGTTACGAGAACACAACATTCCGTAAAAGCTGTTTACCACTGTTGGAAATTGAATACATCGCATTCATTTTTATATTTGTGCGTTTAAGCTGCGAATTAAGTTCGTCACCGTACCTTTTTCTTAACACGTCGTGTTAGAAATTGAATACAGAAATATTACGAAGCAAAAATTAACCATAAAACAGCTTTCTTTTAACGTTCTTTCTGAAGGGCTTCTTCCAAGAACCCAAACCACATCTGACATTTTAGAAAGTACGAAGACGTTAAAAAACGGAACAAACGGGCTAAAGGAGCCGGATGGGGTCGTAGGAATTTCGATCACTACGTTTTGCTAGTCTCA
This sequence comes from Tetrapedia diversipes, assembly GCA_033822845.1. NCBI lineage: Eukaryota > Metazoa > Arthropoda > Insecta > Hymenoptera > Apidae > Tetrapedia > Tetrapedia diversipes. Next base: position 12,941 of record JAOPTO010002142.1, read on the forward strand.
TGACAAAGCTCGTCAGTTAGTTCGGTCAGAGTTGCACCTTCCGCTCTATAATAAAGTATTATAGTGTTTCAAACAAGAGTATATTTTATTTAGTAATATAAAACCCCATTTCCAACAGCTACAGAGGAAGACACGCGTATAATGTATATGTATCGAACGCTTGGCAACTGGGAGCCTGTAGCTCTTCGCGAGACAAATAAGAATGCTGTCCGAGAGAGCGATACCGGAGCAAAAAGTCCCTGTTTTTGCATGGCATATGCGGGAATAATGTGCCGTGGCGAAAGTTTACACTGCCAGATAAAGCGGTTCGACTAAGTTTCCTGCTCTTTATCCGCGCGGGCAGCATCTGGTGCGCCCGGAACGTCGGGTAATCCGTGCAACGAGACATTGGCCCCCGACAATATGGCCGGTATGCCGTGCTGCTCGATTCCTCGCGTGCAACACTTGTTGAACGCCTCTCGGTCGCGTCGCGGTCGCAGCACGAAATTTCACGGATCGAACTTGCCGCTGACCGGTCCTGTAACGTCACTTGTACACCGGTTTGTAACGTCGGACCGCGTACAACAGCGGCACGGAGATAGATAATGGTGTAATACGCGGTGAGAGGGACGAGGCGGAAACGAGGCTACTTCGCTCGAGATAGCCACGTAGAGGGAGGCGGAATACGACCCTGATTGCCAAGGAGAAATCTGCAGCGTGATCTCGCACGAGTTGCAACCGTGGAATAACCGCGTCTTCTCGTTTCGTGCAGAGAACAGAGGAACGGGACGAAGAAAAGATTTCCAGCTGACCGTTCACGGCTGAAGTTCGTTGCTGTTAACAGCCACGATCTTGATACACACCTTTATCGGGCCGTCGTCATCGTTTCTAACTAGCTTCGTTAATTCGCCCGCCGCTGGTAATAAAGAGATCATCAGAGGGAGAACGGAACAGGGATAGATATTCCCTAGACAGCCGCGTTGTAAAAGCCGCGTTATCATCGAGTTAACGCTGCCGCGAGATAAGCCTGGGAAAATATTTGCCGGGCAAACTGACAAGCTCTTTGTCGAAATGGGCGTAGCTAACGGAGGACACGATTACGCTATTGTTGAACAAAGCATAGATTACCGCTGTGATCCGTTCTTTGTTCGAAGTTGTAGCCGGTTTACAAGAGCCCAACCAGCTAGCTAGCTCTTCGTCCGTGTAGAACGAGCATTTAAGAGCAAAAAGAAGAAAAAAAGAGGAAAGAAAAACGACAAACCGGTAGTCGCGCGATGACCGCGGGGGTATCCAGCGGAAGAAAGAGACCTTTAAACGATGATTTTACGCGCGAATCGCGTGCCGAATAAGGGGAGGGGTATAAAAGAAGGCGTTAAGTGGAACGCACGATCAGCAAGAATATAACCGCGGTGCTCGGTAAACACACGCGCGTGCACACACACTGTGCGCTGTGTTCGAGTAAAAACGAAACCGTTCGGAACGAGGTTACGGGCTGTGTGCACGCGCATCTGGCTCTCGATGGTATCGACGGACGCGTGGAGGAGCACCGGATTCGAAATAAAACCGCCGATCCGGGACTACGTCATTTAATTATAGATAATTATCCACGACAGCGGCGCACCGCCGCCGCGGGCACTGTCGGAGCGCAGTCCGGGTTGTTACATAATATCCGTAAATCGTGCCAGAACGGAGCCACGATCTTACGACCCGCGAGCGTCACTGACCAGTAAGTGGGCGAATAGAGTCGTAACACGTATGCACGTATTGTAGCTAGCCGAGAGAGCCGAGCTCGGCGAACGTGCACCGGGACGAGGCCCGGCTTTAGTCACGCATTCGACCGAGCTCCGTAGGATCCGTATAGAATCCGTGGCGCGCACTGCACACAGGGAACACCTGGCCGTAAGCGTCACGGTTAATTTGCACTTTCTATGAATTTTAATCAGCCCGCGAGCCGGTGGAGGATCCGGAGACAATGGCACGTACACGGCCTGGCGCGATTATCGACCGCACGGCACCGATGTTCGACCGGTGTATCTCGTCTAACGATCCCGCGGGACAATCGCGCGGACGATACCGAGAAATTCGTTGCTCATCCTTCGCGGGAGGGGAATTACGACTAGAAATAGAAAAATCGGGTATTACCGTCTGATCGACGAGGTACCTCATTATCTACGTGTATCGCGCACACGAGTTTACATAAGCAAGTGTGCGTAGTTTTGCCAGTGTTTTCGAATCAGCTTCAAGAAGTTTCCGAACTGGAGTGCTGCACCGAAGAGTTTCGTTAACCGGAACGCGTTACCCGATTCTTGTACCTCGCGAGTACTTATCTGTGTTCTGTTCGCCGATCATGAGGAGGAGGGCAGTGGGGAAAAAGGAAACAGGGGAAAACAAGGAGGACCGCGGGAGAGAGCGAAAGGAACGCGCTTAATGATCGCGTGTTCCGCGCAGATGATCGCGAGGTCAAACGTTTCTTCGCGGAGGCCCCGCTAACCAGCGGCCACCGAATAATAAAGCTTAAAGGTGTGTGTATATACGGCGTGTGAAAAAACGAGCAAGGAAAAATTGAGAGAAATAGAAAGGCGCGCCATATGGAATCCGGTGTTATAAGCGTTAGCTGAATCTGGGAAGGGGATTAATAGAAATCGCAGCACGATACAATGGCGCTCTCTTGGACAGCGCGAGCGCGCGCGCGCGCAATCTGAGCTTGAAATCTAGACGGCGAACACTGGAAGCGGGGAGGAGCAACATTTTGCCGGCAGCAAACCGTGTAAACAGCGATTCCTTTCCGAGCCGGTGCAGCAACGTTGCTAAAAGCCTCGCTTCGTGCGCTAATCCTTCTTTATACTCCTTCCGAGGCGCATCCCACACGCTCGCGATCACCCTTCTCCGTATCCCGTCGCGCTATGCAGCCAACAATTTTCAAGCTGTGCTCTTGTATACATCTTCCTTTTATTTTAACTCTCTTGCTTCTGACACTCGAGACATGACTATCTACTCCCCTGTTTCAAACGCTCCGTTAAATCCTTTATCCTTCGTATCGCCACTTTCGCTAACGCTCCTATCCTCCTTTTAATTGCGGTTACACGATGTTTCCTTTTCCGATTCTACTTAACCTACGATATACCTTCGGATCAGGTGAGAATTATTTACGTAGGGGTGGGATATGGAGTAAAAATGAAAAGGAACCAGCGAGAATATTACGTATGCGCTAGCGAGGGAGCTAAAGCGACGGGGAGCGTTCGGTGCACGGTGCAACTCGCGTACACGCGGGCGTGCACGCGTGCATATCAATTTCGAGCGCGCGGAGGAGTCGCCAAGATCTCATGTAAATCATCGAGACAAGATGGCTCCTCCCTATTTGCGTGGTGCAACGTGCACGCAACGCCGCTGCGGTAATGCTCGAAGCATGTTTGAAAAGCGAAAACGTGATTCGAACCCGAGGACCGAGAGACTTAACAGAAGAAGAACGAGAGAACAGAGAGAGGAACAGAGAGAGGGGAAGAGAGGTGTGTCGAGAGTTACACGCGTGAATAGTGCGTTTCGTTGTATAATACGCGAGAGGAGCGCAGCGCAACGGACCCCGCGGTGTACACCTCAGCGTGAGTCATGACGAACAACTACTTATCGTGGAATCGTAAATAACAACAGAGAGATAAAGAGACGGAGAAAGAGAGAGAGAACGCGCACGAGAGAGAGAGGATTTGCTTAGCTAACGCACTTCGTACCAGCGAAAATTCATTTTTCCTTCCTTTTTCACCGAGAAACAGATACGTCCGACCGCTTCCTTGACATTATTTCCCCGCTATACCACGCAACTTGCTGTGAGAGTTCACTGAAAGCAGCCGTGGAACGCGAGAAATAAAATTAATACTCGCCAGCGGAGTGGATTCGTCGGGAATTACAGATCGTAGGAATTATTCTCGAACAGAAACGCGGCGTATATACAGGGTGTCTTCGAAACCGAGACACAACCCAGAAGAAGGTAGGCGCGCGCCGAGCGGCATCTCTCGCGAAGGAATTTTCCGTTTTCCTTTGTACAGCAGCGCTATACCAGTTAAAGCAAGGCAGTCCATTACTTTTATTGCGCGACCATCTGCGAGCCACAGGAATTACCGTAAACTATTTGTCCTCGTTCGCGATAAAGCACTCCGGTATTTTTCCGAAACAGCATTATCTCCCGTTCCGCTCTCCTCGCCGGCGAACCCGGAAGGTATTCCTCCCGGTAAGGTTGAAAGGAACTTACCCGCACCAAACAATCGCGGAACACCGAGAGTCGATCGATGAGGGACTGGCCAATAATGAACCCGGCGAATGATCAGGATCTTAAATTACTCCGTGATGCCCGACGAGCCGGTCGTTCCGACATCCGTCCGCCGGTAAGAACCAGACGAGCCTGAGAGCCTTGACGGCGTCTAATTACGCACTGATTTTGTCCCTTCTCATTTTCGTTCGACCTCGCAACGTTAAGTAACTAACGATCCCACCGGGGCGAATCTGCGCAACTTTGGGGGCACACAGAGAGGATCAGACCGCACCGGAGGCCTCCCCTGCCTAAACTTCGCCCAGACTCCTCGAGACACCCCTTTTTCGCCTAGCTAAGTCAAATCGACCGAACGTGCTCATCGGCCCCTGTAATCGAGACGCGAATCTAACCCTCTGCAGGTAAAACGTACGTATGTGCATGGCGTTGGGACAGTGGCCAAAGAAACGCAGACGCTATTGCGGGCGATTTAAAGCATCAATCTGTTAGAAATTGAATACAGAAATGCTACGAAGCAAAAATTAATCGAAAACCAGCTTTCTCTTAACGTACTTTCTAAAGGGTTTCTTCCAAGAACCCAAGCCACATCTGGCAATTTAGAAAGTAAGAAAACGTTAAGATACAGAACAAAGGGGCTAGAAGACCTGGATGGGGTCATAGGAATTTCGACCACTGCGTTTGCTAGTTTCATGTCAAAGCTCGTTAGGTTCGGTCGGAGTTGCACCTTCCTCGTGTTATATAATAAAGTATTAAAGTATTTTAAATAAGAGTGTATTTTATTTGGTAACATAAAACCCCATTTCCAATACAATCTTTCGATGTTTCAAGTTTTATTCCTATTCTTTCGTTGCTGGTCTCAAGTCCAAGGCAAAAAGCCTTTCGACAAAAAGATATTACATCCAAGATGCACGTATAAGACTCGGGGTTAGTTATTCACACGGAGAGATTTCGAACTCGTGCGTTGAATATGAACAGCGAAAAGAAACGAACTCTCGGAGGCTCGGCGATGATGACTAGCACGGAACCAAGGAGGAGAAAAAGGTAAACGGAAGAGGCGAGCTAAAAGTGCAAATAAGTAAACCGACCGCTAACGACCGCCAGGCCGCGGATCTGCAAGACGTATTTGCAGACTCCACCTTAAACCGAGCCACATGGCCACGCGTATACTTTCTAATTATATAGTATCTTCCCGCCATCAGCTGTGCTCGTTGGCTGACCGAGAAACTCGGCAGGATAAAAAAGAAGGCGGAGGCGAAGTCGAGGAAAACGCGGCTCTCAGGATCGCTCGATCGAGAAGCGGCGTGGGGGGGCGCGCATCATTATACGGTAGAACCTCGATAGATACGCGAAAACGGAGCTGAAAATGCATGCGAGCGTCAAGGTTCGTGCAATTAACCCCTTAACCACGGGCTCCGTATCTCCGGACCACACGTTTGTACACACGGTAGCGTGAATTACTTATCCGATCCTTTTCAACTCTCGTCTATCTCAAATTAAAATACCGAAACGCTTCGCGTGGTATCCTATTTACATCAACGGAAAAACGAATCACCGTTTTCTTCTTTTATTAACACCACAAAGTCGAAGTGTTAACGATGAGACAGTCGCTTAGGGACAGACGCAGTTGATTGTCCTCGGGAGATGGAGATGAAAACGAAGATTTCAACGCGATCCGTCGACGATTGCCAGAGGAGAACGCAAAGGGGGAGAAAGAAGGAGGATACCCGCCAGAACAAGGTTGAGTTAATGTCCCGTGCGATTTCGGAATGGAAAAACGAAGTTTCAAAAAGGAAAGCGTGTCGCGTAGCGAGCACAGAGACGGTATAATAACGCGAAAGTTAGTACGCACAGCGGTGCCTAAAGAAAACGCGCGATGTATGTTTGCAAAAAGGATGCTAGCCAAGTGGCAGCGTACAGAGTATCACTGTATACAACACAGAGTGAGATACAGCAGTTGGCACTGGCGCTCTGGTGCAACAGCCTGGTGCAGTTCGCCGGCTGGCTACGCCTGCAGCTTCTGCATTATGCCACGCGAGCGTCCACACCGCGGTGCGCTTTCCTATTTTGCGTCCAGCAACGACCGTCGCGGCTGATTTCGATAACGGTACACAACAGAAGCTTCTGGCTGGTTCGTTTGTGCAGCTTTGTTGGCCGACTAAACCGGTCCGTTGGAAAGACAATTCAGTCGAAGGCGCACAGTAGATTGTGCTCGAAATGATCGGACGGTGTAACGGGCGGGCCGGCTTTTTCTACTTCCGCGGTCCCCAGGAGATCAATCTCTCGTGGATCAGCCTGATCTACTACGGTTTCCGTAGATTTCTCAATTTTATTACCAGGCCGTACGATTGCTCGTGTTCGATCTCTCTCTCTCTCTCTCTCTCTCTCTCTACTTTTTTATTGCACGAAATAAACGATCGGTTTAGCTTCCGAAATTATATAATTATATAAACGAACGAAAGCCAGGGCTGACGATTACAGATGATAATTTGCTTCGCTTTAAGCGTCGAGCAACGACGATGACAGCTGTTTAGAAAACAATTCTGTTGGTAAATGAATAGCACGGCAGTTTGACGGTAGCAAGGGGTCAGGTCAACCGAGCAGCTGCGTAAGAACACACAGAGATCGATTTGTGGTTTCGAGGAGAACAGGTTTTTCACAGTTCACCGTTTCCCTGCTCGTGCAACACCGCTCGCTCCCGTTCCGAGGCATAATACTCGCGTAGAAACCCGCGGTGCACCTATCCCCGTGGCGGAGCCGTGAGAAAGGACACGGAAGATCGACGATCGGGGCTTGTAAACATCGAGAAGAGTCGCGGAAATTTTCGCACGACCCTGATATTTTACGAGCCGCCTATGATACACGTGACCCACGTGCCGCGCCCACGTACCATCATCTATCTGCTCGTTTATGTTCTTTTTCCTCGGAGCCTCATTCGAATTAAATCAACATTACTTAACTCGAAATTGCGTTTAGATTCGCGTAGCTTCTCTTCAAATAACGAAAATCACATCGATAGGAGATAATGCTCGCTGCAATATGCATTCATCTGCGATAAAATCTCAACATGGTCTTATATCCATGATTAAGAGTGTTCGGAATAAATTTTTAAGATATATGTCTTACAACTTTTTCAAAGCTGCTTGCATTTCTGCTCTTAAATCACGTAATTTCTGATTACACCAACTTTTTATTTATATCATTGAAATAACCGATCTCGAACCTTCTATATAATTCTCAACTGATGTAATAAGGTTACTAGCACGTAAAATAAAATTATAATAATTTTATTTTTTTTTTTATCATTATTATTGTTATTATTTTATTATTATATTTTTTTAAATTATTATTATTATCATTATAAGAAACCCGAAGGAACAATTCAATTCCAGCGACCCGAGATCAATAGTATGATCGATTAGAACAAGGCTTAATTATTGTTCCATTGCCTCGACGAATCCGCGAGTTCACCGTTACCGAAAGAAAGAAACCTTTGCGTTGCTGCAGAAAAAAAGGGTGGTACAACTGCGCGCGTAGTAAGGGAGATGCAGCGAACGAAGTTTAACTTCGTTAAGAGCTTACAACGAGGAAACTTCGAGCGACGGTATTTTCAGGCTGTCGGGAGCACGAATAGGGTAACAAGCCCTATTCCGGGCTCCTGCGAATCTGTCGCGGCAAGACTGCGTACAGACCAGACACGATTTCGTATCCGGGAAAATTCGCGGCGCAACTTCGAGACGGTTGCTACGTGTCTGTGATAACCAGAGGTTAGCGTGTTCGACTTTGCATATATACGGTCAACGTCTTGCCCCTCGTAAATTATCACGACTCTACGTACCGTTCGCGATTAACCCCTCGAAGAAGGGGTCCGTCGTGTACGGTGGATGAAAAGGAAATATGGTGGTTCGTTCGTACGCGAGGAAATATTCCGGTATTGTCTACGCAACGGTTTCTCGGCGGTTGATCTGGAATAAATTCAATTTAACTAAATCCTCAGGTTCAAGCATCGCGAAAGGACAGAGAAGAAGAGAGAGAAAGAGAGAGCACTTGTCGGGCAATCTTTTCATCTAAATGAACCCGTGGCACGAAAATTACCCATTGTAACGAAGGCTATTTTTCTTGCACTTCAAAAGCCCGCTCGTATAATGGAAAGAAATTCGCACGAGCGAAGGCTCTTGCGCGACCGCGCTGCACCTACACACACACGCGCGCGCATACACGAGTACATATCGCAGCACTCGTGCACTACGTATGCATGTGTAACCTGAATAAAAAGGAAAAAAAGAGGAAAAAGTGGGGAAAAAACCGGCGCATTTATGCGAACAATCGTGTACCGACGCGCAAAGAGGAGCCGGCATCGTATACGAGGAATTAAACAATCGACCGATTGTTATCGGGCGTGACGTCTAATAAATATGCAACGGGAATGCGCCTACCCGGCGGCCTGCGCAACAAAAAACATCGGATGGTACCCCGGAAATTGTTTAATGGCACCGGCAGAGCTCCGACACGCCGGCAGCCTCCGAAAATTTCTACCTCGCGAGCACGCGATTCAAAAGCGAGTCCAATTTCGCTGCAAACAATAGATTAAAACGTTTATTACGCTCGGCTCTATCCCGCCTCTCGACCGGGCTCGATCGACTGACTGCTCGTTCGACAGGCTCATCAAAAACGGACCGAAAGAGAGGAACAGAGAGGCAAAAATTGCAGATAAAGGAAACGTCAATGTCAAGGCTCGGGCGACCTTCTCTCGTCTCGTTTTCCCTTTTTGCTCGTTAAAACGAGAGGCGAACAGAGCACGCCGCGCGTTTCTTCTAATGACCTTTCCACGCTGCATACGTAGACTACACGCAGATTAAAAAGACGTACGCGTGCAGCAACTTTGAAAAAGAGGCACACAGGTACGTGCAACCGAGCACGTTGTAGCTAATTTCAACCTGTACGGCTCGTTATCCGAGGACGATCGTTGCTCGATCATTCTCGACAGGTGACCGATCGGAAGAATGACTCTTGTTTTTCGGACGAATTCGTCAAAGTCGTCTGAAGGTTACTTTGTTTTTTTGTTTGTCCCCCTCAACAGGAAATCGCTTAAGGCAATAAACAGCTGATGACGCGACTTATACGGTATCCAATACACCTATGTTATTTTTTCATCAGTTTTGCGTGTAAAAAAATGGAAAGGAACAGATCCGGGGAACAAAAAAACTGAACGCATACCAATAAGAAGGCGGATGGGTATCGAATAACAATTTTTTAATCCACCCCAAGCTCGGGTTAGGTAATTAACGGCGAGCCTCCGTTTAACCGGCCTGCCTCGGTCCCGATTAAGCCGGTTAATCGAGGTCCCTCTGTAATTCGCGTCCACGTGTTCTCAGCGGGAGAAGAGGGAATCGAACGACCCGCACGGATCGCCGCAGGTCCTCCTGCTGGCCCGAACCACCTAACCCGAACGGAATGCGTTCTCGTGTTTAACCGCTTGACACCGCATCGGATACCATTTTCAATGCCCACGCTACCGATCGAAAATTCGAAAGCATCGTGCATTCCGAGTATCGCAAGAATTCAAAAGGAGAACAAATTTGAAATTCGATTACTTCAGAAATTTATCCGCTCAAAAAATCGACGAAAATACTTAAAACTGTTATCCATGCGCACAGTATAAATTCCTAGTTTATAAAAAAAATTTGTTATCCATAGTTATCCCAGTTTATAAAAGATCAGTTATCCATATAAAAGAAAAGTTATTCACGAGCACAGTATAAATTCCTAGTTTACAAAAGAAACGGCGAGAGATTCGGCACACCTCCAAACCTTTGAACGACAGTGTATACATGACTCATAGCGTGTTCGAGCGACGACTTCGCCTATTCGCGAAAGCGGATCCAATTTCGATTGGTAATTATAAGCGGAACGAAGCTTCCAAGAGTCGTACAGGAATCGTACAGGAAACGGGAAAGTCGGGCTTCCGACCGGCGAAAAATAGTTGTCGTTTAATGGCACCGGCGACTCGGACGGAACCAATTCACCCGGGACGGGCTTTAATCGCGTTTCAAGCGAGAGTAAGCCAGCCAACCTCGACGGCGATATCCTCTCACGTGAACCGCTCGTCGGGTCGTGCCGCGCGCGCCCCGATCAAGTTCAACGACCGTAAATTTTATTTACGAAAATCCAACACAGCCCCGAAGCCTAACCCAGGCGACAAGACAGCCACGGCCTCCTCCTCCACCTCCTCCTTCGCTTGACATGACTTTAACGGGCGTATCGACGCGCCACTGGAGATGGTTCACAAAGGACCGCGATTTGCTTAAGCAAACGCTAAAGGGTCCGATCGAGAGCCCACGATCCAACAAAAACGCGATCCACCGTGGTAGTTCGAGTCGATAGTTCGAATTGTCGTGTACGATCGAGTAATCGAATGCAGAATTCGTCGAAAGATGAGTTTATCTGCGATTTCTGTGTCGAGGGTGTTACCGAAGTGTTAATCGGAGAAGGACTGGTTATAGATAGGATAAGCTGAAAGTAGTATCAAACTGTTAGTAGTGGATCCAGAGAGGGGCTTAGCTTAGGGGAGCGATCGCCCCTCCTAAGAGTAATGAAATCTAAAAATATTACGAGGCATTCTGAAGAATTTGTTAGGTACACACTTAAGGTGCTGTCGCGTGATCCTCGTTGAAAATTGAATCATTTATGCTGTAGCATCAGATAGAAATCTTAATATATTCCGGCAAATTGTTAACTATGCAAAAGAAGGTTCAGAAATGCATGAACCCTTACACGTTTTCTTACACCTCAAGAAACGAGGCTTCTAAGTCCACCCCTGCAAACCGTTAACGAATACTTTGAAAAACGGAAGCGGCAGCTTCTAACAATAAACAGATTCGAAGTAAAACGAGGCGAGCTCGCCGCGTTACTCGTTGCATCTCGATGCTTCTATCTCTCTACTCGAGCGGTTTCGATATTCGAAGCCGTTGTACAAAACGTGTACACGGTTAAGACAATACTTACTCGAATCAGCTTGGAGCTCGAGCTGATCGAACGATAAAAGAAAGTGGTCTCGAACTCACGGTCACCAGCGTAAATCAATCTCGCTGCCGGTTGCACGTGACACCGGGTCTCAACCGCGTCGACGATTGATCGTTCGCCGACGTATACGACGAACAGGTCGCCACGGATTGAGAACCACTGAGGTTACTACGGCCACTCGCAGACAGCGAGGCGCACAACAGGCGTTCGCGCAATAGTGTGTCATTCGAGATTGAATAATCGCGTTTCACGATTCGAAAAGCGCAACGATATCGCCCCGTGGCGTGGGTTCGCCGGTTTGATAACCGATAACGCGATCGATAGCTACTCTCGAGTGAACGAGTCATCTTCCAGGCTTTCCTCTGTCGTTTCAAATCAAAGCGGAAATCGACTGACCAGCTGATCGAAAGGGACTCGAGATCGGAAGGATCGGAAAGCCGGAACGTGAGCCTGTTGAACCACGGTTTGGGAGAAGAATCGTGTGTTCGGCGAGAAAGCTGCTTTTACACAATTGTAATCGCATCTCTGTTTTTACGTTTCGTGCTCTAATTCGATTAATCAATGCGCTCCACGGGTTCTCATCATCGGTGTACCAAATAAATGAGTGATACATTGAAATTGGTACGTTCGAACGGAGTAATCGATCTTTTTGGAATTTCTTCATTATCGTACTGTCGAATAAAATAACTCACCAAACGAATTATTCGAAAACGATTTCTGTGACTTATTTCCCAAGCTTTGTTCGCAACCACTCTATGTATCTCAAGAACAGCATAAGTATCTTTACGATCTCTTCAACTATTTTAACAGAATCTTTGTGTGTTAACCGATTCTCCCAATCTTTAAATTTTTTTCTGTTCACTCATTCATTTCAAGCACGGTATATTTTGTATTTTATCGTCCAACAACAACTCCATATGATTCTGTCTTATATTTTTTCTTGTAATCAAAGGCTAATTACCCGTTAAGATAATAACGAGCAGGTAAAACGCTATCGGTTCTCTTAGACTATGCGTGTTGTCCCTGATCCAGCCGTGAATCCGGAAAACAATTCGATTCCGCTCTCTCCCTTTTTTCCACGATTTCCTGCGCAACTATACACGAGCACCCGTGACCGGCCGCGTTGAATCGAACAGCTCGATCGATTTAATTTGGACAAATGTCCGTTGCTCGGCGAGAGAGTGCCATTTTCGAAGGGAACGATGCACCGGCGGCACTAGCTGCGACAGGAACACGACAATGCCAACGTCGAATCGCGTGCCTGAAACCGGGCAAACTTGCAATTTCGAATGATTAGATTCCCGGAGAACGGCAATTCCGTCGACCGTTGCTTTAACAGTGCACTTTCGCGACCGCGAACTCTCTCGGATGAACGGAGTCCATCTTTCAGATGGGAACAGCGGCTGAGGACTTAGTCCCTTGCGTCGAGGGAACAGCGAATTGAAATGATTAAAAATTGCAGCGCGAGGAAACGGATTGCCTGAAAGTCCTGATCGCTTTCACGGCAGAATCGTAGTCCGTTTCGCGTAACACAAACGTGAAGTAGAAAAGCGTGTAAGGTGTACAGTTGGAAGATTGAAGTCCAACTTCCGTTCAGCGTTTGTTGGGCATCGATAATTATTTATATGTATTACGGAAACCGGCTCTGTTTTATACATCTTAGAAATTAAGCCTTTGCACTCGAGAGGTGACTGTTAACCGTCTAATGATACTAACTTCAAAACTGTCCAAATTCGAAATATTCACTATGTTTCGCCTATATCATAAATCATTTAGTTCAATCAAGTGATATATTAAAAGTTACATATACGACTATTTAACCTCTGAGTCTAACTAATAAAAAAACTAACTAAAGTCTAAAAATTTGCGAAACCATCATTTGGTGACCAACAATCGCCTTTCGAGCGAAAAGGGTTAAGTTACGTTGTTGCGGCCGATAACAGCGTTCATGCACCCAAAAATGAAATAAAAACCAACAGCCTCGCACGCGCATACGTATACGTAGATAGAAATTGGATATTTTCGGAGAATAAACGGAACAGTGGAGAGGCTAAACGAATCACGTGTGTATCCATCATTGGACACCGTTTGAGCAGGTGATCCTCCAATTATTTTCAGCGGCACACGCCGGCTTCGCGTAATTACATTACAGTTTACCACCAATTATCGTCGCATTGTTCCAGGGGCCCCCGCTTTATCGGCACAACGTTACCAATTAACCGGCTCGTCGTCCGTTCGCTTTTAAACGATATCCTTCGCGATATCCGTCGCGCGATCTCGTAACCCCGCCGCGCTGTATAAACGAGGCGAGGCGAGACGAGAGACAGGGAGACGGGGATTCGTCGATGAAGAAAAGGGAGAAAAAAAAAGCAGGGGGAAAAAGAAAAAAAGAGGTAACGACTGCGTGTAGCTGTTGCTTCATTAGCCAATGGGAGGCAATAAGAAACGCACGGCCAAGCGGAGTTCTCAGCCAGGTGACTCACGTCGTGCACACCGAGCACGCGAGATCCGATTGCTTTTAAATAGCGATGCATATTATACGCGAGGAAGGTCCGCTCCGCCGCGGCTTGCCGATAAACTTACATAGACCTGTATAGGTCGCGTGCTGAAACATACTTGCAAATTGCAACCGTTTTTCCTAACCCATTCTGGAAAGAGAACCACCGGCGTTCGGCTCGCGTGAAACTTTCTTCGCGAATAATTCAGCGCCGCTAAGATCTCGCATAATATTGCAGGCCAGAGACGAGCAACAATCTCACTTTTCTCCGCACGGGACAGAATTAAAAGCACGGTCATCGCCGATTTATCGATTTAGTTGATAATAGCTAAATTAAGGAAAAAAAAATTGTGCTTTTTAAGAAAAATGGTCCTTTCAAAAATTTGAAAATTGATCACTGAATACTTAAAACAAACTGATGCCATGGGGAAATTACGAGTTTGCGAAATTATCTGTCGTTATGCTCTGAAGTGGTTCCGAAAAAGTAACGATTAACTAAATAAAATTTTTCAACTCTCGACTACTTGAAACGGATCGAGAGAAGAACTTCGACGAACCGCGACTAAACAATTGACAGACTGTGAGTTGTTCGTTACTGTTAAAAGAGAGAGAGAGAGAGAGAAAAAAAACAAGAAACTTACTTCGATCGATGTGCGACGAAATTTAGTCCTACGTGAAAAAAACGCAGGAGACGCTTCTCATTATTATTCCAAATACCAGGAAGCAGTCACTATTTTCGAGCGGTTGACGTTCGATTCACGGTCGGAGTTCGCGGTCGGACGCAACGCCTCCCACAAACGACATCAGCCGACCGTTCCTCCCGCGTAGCAACACGCGTATAGGTATACTGGCTGGATCTTCGAGATACGTTTTCAGAGGCGATACACGGGTGCACCCTCGAAAAAATCACGCACGCGTTACACCGTGTCGTGTCACCTTGAGACACCGGCTAGTACCACGGTGGTGCCACGAAGCGAGAGCACACGAGTTGAACGTGCCACCACGGAGAGGAGACGCACAAAAGAAACGGTTTGGAACTGGTTCGGAGAAGTCGAGCGTTCTCGGGCGCGCACGACGTGCATCACGAACAATACGATTTTCTAGGAGGAAACGGTGCAGAAGAAGCGGGGAGAGGAGGCGTCGAAGGAGAAGGAGGTGTAGGAGAAGGGAGAGGACGGTAAGGAGGGTCGCAGAGCACGTGAAAGGCGATTTAAAGGGAAAAAGGAGGTGGCCTTTAAAAAAAAAAAAGGAAGAAACATGGCGAACCGGTCACAGCCTCCATTCGTCAGCTGGGAGCTCAGCTGCAGCCGGGCGCGGTGACCTCGACGGAGCTTCACGGAAAACCGAGTCAATTTGCAAGCAATAACGGTGTCACGCCGCGTGTCGTTTTCATCGGTGATTTAATGCGCTTTCATGCGCTCAGCGCCCGCACACACATACATACAAGCCTGGAAACGTTTCTCCCTTTTTTCTACGTACACACACGGGCGCGCGCGCGCGCACACACACACCATGATGTTGACAAGTTTCTTCCGATTAAAAGACACTGTGAAAACGCGGTCATCGGTCGCTTTGCAGGTGATTGAAAGTACCCCGGTCGACTAATAGTTCAACGACATTCGACTTTACCATTGCACGGAAAACGCGTTTCCCTTTAGAAAACCGTGTAAATACTCTTATCGATATCGATCGTAGCTTAGATCCAAGGGATTTCAAATTCGACGAATAATGTAATTATCCAGATCCGTTCGATCAACTCGCGTCACACGGTTAATCGAACCGTTCACTTGTGTCTGTTTACCAAACTTTCGTTCACCCCTTCCTGATTTTAATGTAAACTTCGAAAACAAAAGAAATGTATAGAAACATGTATAATTTCTACCTTAGCATCACACCAAGAGGCCCATCAGCGTACCGCGACACACGATCATTAACTAAGAACTTTCAATTTACATAGGCATTAACAATTTGTACATTAAAAGGAAAAATGATTGAATAATCGAAACAAACAAAAAGCTCTCGCAGACTGTCACAATTAAAAGTAAAAGAGGTTACACGAAAGGAACAGAGCAACGGTTCGGTATCGCAAGAAAACTATATGCATTTAAACAGAGTGAAGCTCTCGAGAAACTATCGCATTAGTAAGAAGTAATCTAAACGAGAAACGAAGAGGAAGGAAAGGGATAAGTGTTTTTTAAAGAAACACGGTAAACCGGTCGGTGCGTCCGTTCATCAGCTGAGAGCCCAGCTGAACTCGGCGGCCGCTGTAACCTCAACCTTTCTAATAGGCTGTATTTCGTGTAAAACGATTAACCTTCAATGTTTGTGAGTTCTATAGATAGAGATAAAGTTACAATACCTTAACGTTCAGTTTTTATCCACGGGCGAACGATGGAACACACAAAAACACAGGTTTTCGGAGCTAAAACTTTTTGAAAGCCCACTCACAATGGAATCTTCCAGTAGACTGGCCGAGCCGGCAAGCCGTTCTCTTTTACGTGCACACCCACCGTTTTGCACACTGTCTCGCGTTTTACACCGTTAATCCTTTTTTCGTAAAGCGTTTCAACTTTTAAAACAACGGAAGGTTTCACGACGAGGTTCAGCCGTTGTTTCGATTCGTTATAAAACACTTATTTGCAGCAGAAACACGGCGGTATGCATACCGCTGACAGTTCGAGCTGTCATTTTTTGACGACCACATATGTGCTGCCATCTGATACCAATGCCATGAAACGTCGCTTGATTTAAAAGAACCGCGCTCAGACCACCTAGCAACAAGATCAATAGAATTTAGTTACAGTAAGTTGAGCAGCAACTGATATATCTATAGCGTTTTCATCAATTATTTAACAAAAGGTAAATCTAGGAATGCAGAAGTTTGTTTGCTCTCTGTTTTACCGTTCTCTTCGAACACTTCCGGTACTACTTCGGTGTTTGCAGTTCGCAGAACTTCCGAATCTTCGAATATATAGAAATCCGTTTGCTTTCGAAACTGAAACACTGTAACAAGGTAAAATAGCTTAAAAATCTCTTAATTTTTGTTAAAATTTTTATTATAACAGTTGTTATAAGGAGGTATTCTGCCTCCAGTACAAAAAACTGAACATCCTCGCAATGATTTACAAGATATAACATATTTTACAAATATTTGTGTTCCCAGATGCTTACGCCATTTTTTTCTTATCTTGTACCTACTCCCCCGTCTCTTTGTTCTAGTGTCTTTATTTAATGGTCCGTATCACAATTTTGTCTCACTTTTAATGTGGGAATACAAACAGGCTGCTCACAATAATCGAGACATATTCGTTTTCACACATCGATCGTTAATGTTCCTTTTTTTATGGTATATAATTGCACTCACACATGCTACGTTTTAGTGTCGTGTCTCGATCAACTTATTTTCAACACTTCTATGTTGTACAGATTTATCACCAACTAAGTTAATACCTCTATAAAAGTTATTCAACTCTGTAACTTTGCAAAAGATCAAATATCGCCTAAATGGCGTACTTTTGTTTTCTAAACTGTGAGAAAAATTGTTAACAAATGTAAGGTCGATAATGAAAAAGAAATCGCTTGGTAACAAACAATGACACGAGTAAATCGAACAGTGTAAGAAAAATAAACGGTAATACTAGACATAAGCATTTAGGAAAATGTGTGAACTTCAAATTGCTGTACAATGCAGCATTCTAAGCGAAGTACACAAATATACAAAGACGTATAATAAAACCAACACTAATTCCTTTCAGGAATCACGTTTTCTAACAATTTTCTACGTAAAAATATACAGTATATATATCTAGCGCTCTCTTTCAGATATCACTCCACGATATTAACCCATTTGCATCATCGCTCTACTCCGGCCGCCGTGCTTAAAAATCAGAACCGAACAACGGACGACTGACCCGTATCACCGCGCGCTGTTGGACATATGGGTGTGAAACTAACGTTGAAAAAATTTATGGATTTCATCAGTATCTAAAACGACTAATACGCAATATTATACCTCAAACATCATATTTTATTTTTTTTTTTATATATGAAATAAAATTATTTATAATACAATGAAAATTTAATTAAATTACTTTTCGTGATATTCTTTGAAATGATCAATACATAATGCTACCTCGCAAATATGGCATTTAAAGACTGTCTGTCTCTCTTCGAATAGACTTAGATAAGCATGCAACGCATCGTTTTGACGTTTTATTCCTCTTTGCCAAGGTTTGAGGTATCCGTACAGAAAAATGCCTGCCAGTATATCGCGTTATAGAATCATTGATAGGTGCCCTATTTACTTTTATATTGGGTAAATATTTGTGAATAATTTCTTCCGCTAATAGCTGCTTATAAACATGAAATGATCGATCTTTTTTATGATTTTTAAAAATAACATAACTATTCAGCAACATCACGTCGAGAAAATAAAAAGATATTGCCAATGGAAAACTTCCCGCTGTTGTTCCGTAGGACGGAACAAGCGATCAAATATGGTCTGTCACATCTGAATAACATTTAGCAACTGGTAATAAAAAACAGAAGTAACAAATAAAAAAATTATAAATAAGTAAGAAACAGTCACGGCTCGCAAAATATTCCGCGCTTTGATGCAAATGGGTTAAATGAATAACAACAAAATGCTCTTAATTACAACACTTTTAATACAACAATTTCTATGTAATAACTTTGAAAAATATAAACAAAAAAAATATTCAAGCAACTTTGAATATGGAAAATCAAGATCGTGAGTGATGACATTATTAACATAAGGAATGTGACTGTACATGGCCGTTAAACAAGCGGTTTACGCCACTAACGAGAAACTTATACGCCAGCGTACTTAAAACTCTCAGCTTCTACTAATCTAATCTTTTCTGAAGTCTTTGCGCGATTGCAGCAACGAGTGCAGCACCCTTTCCACTTCCGTCCTCGGCGTGAATCATCTTGAACTGTATATATTACCGATTGATTAATTAATTTCGTACAAAAGAAAATAAAACGATCCAAAATAGTCAGAAACATACCTTGTGATCAGGCGCTAACAGTGAAATATACTGCCTCATCCATGTTTCCAATCGTGGATGATGCTTGTAAAGAGATCCATCTACAGCGATCGTAACGCATTTCTTATCGATTCGCTTTAACAGAACTGCCAGACCTAAACAAATTAATTGACAATTTAATATTGTTTGCTTACCGATCGTATATCCATTTGAACTTACATATCGAGACGAGAAGAGCAGCACGATTAGACACCATTTCACAGACGTACTGTACAATTTTTACGTCTTCTTCGTCTGGGACTATACCAAACTTCATTAAAGCTTCTTTTGTATTGCAATCACCGCCGTCCACAGAGTCTCTAAATGTATATAATTACATGCATTAGAAGATAATATAATAAAAATATAAGTTCTTCCAGTTTAATGCAACATACTGTTCAATGCCCGATATTATATCGCTAGTGAGATTGCCAGCAACTAAAAGAGATCCAGGCGTGTGATCCCCTGTGAATAGAAGGCCTTCTTTGGTTAACTTTGCAAGCACCACTCGCACAATCTCGCCTAAGTATTTTCCGCTAATATACTTTTCGAACCTAGCAATTCAAAAAAATGATAATGTAATAAATTTGTACGGAGGAAAGCTTTTGATTTTATATATCTTTAAACGGATGTGATACTCACGTAAATGAATTTACAATGAGAGAATTCGCATCATTTTCACGGTCGAAATCCGTTTTAATGCAGTCCAAGACACCATTGTCTCCAAACGCACCCCATTCAATGTCGATGATAACCTTTAATGATAACAATCAGTATAATATTCAAAGATATAAAGAGAAAGCAACTGGGAAAAAAATTACTTCGCGTTCTCCGTGCCTCTCAGTCTCCCAGTGTTTGACTCTATCGGCTCGTTCCATATAACAAGCATTGCTACCGGTGCCTATTATAAGCCCAATAGCAGTGTCAGGATCTAGCGTCGATCCTTGTACCAGTGTCCCGGTGGTGTCGTTTAGAATGGCCACAACCTTTACTTTAGTGTCCCCTCGACGATCCAAAGCGTCACGGAGCAACTTCACAGCATCCTTATTTACAGCATCAGGACAATTGAAGGTTTTGGTCCAGGTCACGAGTACCCCTATGTCCAGAGAGTGTTGAATCATCGGGAAAGAAAACGTGAAACCTGAAAAACAGAGATACGTTCAAAAGAGATCTCCTCTTCGAGCACCTCTTTGTATGTACATTAATCGTTATAATTTCCGGAATCAAGGTAAGCAGTGTTTGATCGATAACGAGTATCACCCACTTGAATTTGTAAAACCAATATAAAACATGATATTCGAGAGCTGATAGCATAAAGTGCTTGAAAACACAACACTGGCATGCTCGAAGCAAATCTTTTGCCAGAGACTCGAGACAATCGTAATTATTATGGAATCACTAGAAGTTATGTACGAGAAACCGCAGAGCACAGACACAACAATTAAAAGTCCCCCACACGTGATTCCCCCGACGCCTTAACGTTATATGCATTGATTCCAATTTACCAAGGGGAAGCTCTACATCCTGAAGACCCTGTGCAATGACGAAATCGCTGACGCATTCCGCCAGATAGTCGAACAGACGAATCGCCGAGCCTACTCTCAGATCGGAGTTAATGTGGTATTTCTTCACATGTTCTCTTATAGGTGTCCCGTGTTCCAGCTCCAAAAGAAGCACTCGGAAATTCGTGCCTCCGAGGTCCAACGCCATATACAGGCCTTCCTCTGAAAACATTTTTCATCGGTCCATCAGTGTTACGTTCATATCGTTAAAGACAATTGATCTCTTTACGGGTACCGTGAACGTCAAATTTTTATCAACGTTTGATCGATGAGTAATAGTTATCCGAGATGGTAAAAATTGTTATCAAAAACGTGTTGGTAACAACCTGTGCCGTCGAGTAGTTCTGGGACGTAAGTGTTCTCCATCTGCAACGACGACGGTAACTGGTGAATCCCTTTGTTCATTTCCGACAGGAAAATTTCCTGGATGTGCCTCACGGTGGCGGCCGAGAATTGTAGTTGCATCAATTTTGTATCGATCTATAAATGAAATTCTTTAAGCTACATGATCGTGATAATCGCGCAATCGTTATCGAGCGTTTTCGATCAAGGCGATACACGATTAGAAGGTTTTCCGCTGGGCCATAAATCTTAATGATCCTCCGACAAACGTTATACAACATTTTCCTACGATCTAAAGCATCGTTGTTCACCCTGCTCTCTGTTGCATGAACTCTAATGAGATTTTAATAGGCGAATCAAAGGCATAAAACGCGTTCGCGTTGATTTAGACGACAGATCGTGATAAAAGTGATTGAATTCGCGACAATGAAATGTTTGCCGCCCGAAGGAAGCTTTAATCGGTAAGCACGATCTTTTTGACGCGCTATAGAATGCTCTACGTTTAAGTTTACGTAAGAAAAGTGATAGTGTTCGCAATTAACGAGTGCTGTTAACTATTTCCACCTGTACACGTATATAAATTACACGCATGAATTCTGTAATTTTTCCACGTTGTCAATTTAATTGCCTATCCAGTTTGAAGTTCGAAGCACGTGTACGTGTATATAGGATCGAAAATAGAGTTCTTACGACCAGAATAATATTAATATTTCACATCTTCGAAGGTGAACCTGTGGCATTCGAGCAAACATCACCGTCGAGGCAAAACGTAAGAATTCTGAAAACCGATATTAAATAGACGAGTGAAAGACAAGAAAATGTACTGATCAAATAATATCGTCTTGCACGGAACGAGATCATCGTTACGGGAAATGATACCGGCTAATTATTTTCCATCGTTGTAAACGATTCCCACGGCAGACGGTATAACATAGTACGACAACTTAAGCGTAAGAAGATTTATTACTTCTTTCTTAGTTTGAGATGTCAACCTCCGCGATAACATCAGATGAAATTATTGCCGTGTCCTGTAACGTACTGCGCTTGTTTTAATTCCATGCTGATTCGAGATACACGAGAAAGAAACCGAAGTCGACGACTCCATGAGGCGCAGGGGTAAACAGAAATTGGCCGTGACATTGCGCGGTCTGCTTTAATCAGATGCAAAAACGAGTGCGTGGGTGGCCTGTTACACAGCTTCCAGTTGTGTAACATTCGCCGAGCAAACATTTACGCTCGCCCAGACCTGCGCGGAATTCGCTTTGTCGATTGTTGCGAGATCTCTTCCAAGTAAAGCGAAAGAAAGATCCAACCATTTTTGAGATCTCGAATCAATAACGGATCAATAGAGCTGTTAACCGTTCCGTCTTCTATTGCGATGCGAAACGGTCGTATCTCGGTAAACAACTTGCTCCCATGTCTTGAACTCTTACTGGCAAGGATTCTCCCTATGATAACCCTGCGTCGGGGGGGCACGAGATATGGAAATATTTACGACTAAACTTATAATAGCTTATCGAATCTAATTTGATCCACCTTGACTTCGAAATCTGATTTCGTATTGTTTACAGTAAACAGCGCTAATATTCGCTCTACATTTTCCGTTTAGCTTCCGTTTAAATTCTATGAATCTCGATGAAAGAAAAAGATCCGTCGTCGAAACGTGATCGCAGATATCTATGATACACAGTAGCTACGAATTGGATCGTTTCTGTGCAACACAATTCCGCGTAACATCGCTGTTTCCGTATGTGTAACGATGAACGGTTACATAAATAATTGCACGCGCTCGAGAAAGAGAGACGGTAAATATTCCAGACGGAATAAATTACTCTCGGTGAGCATTGCCGAAGAAATCGCAGGGCGAGCAAAAGTGAAAGTATCTGCGCGCGATCGATCGATGTCAGTAAACTCTTAACAAGAATGTCGCAAGGTTAAGGCCTCGGTGTTCGCAGTTTCTTACATGGAGAATGATTCAACGTGACCGTGATTGATTAGACGGATATCAATCAATTATGTAAGGAACATGCAAACCGAGCGTGAAGGAGAAAGAAAAACGAAAAAGAAAAGGAGTAACGCCGACTAAGAAAGCGCGGATGCTGGCTCGAGGAATCGATGACGGTTCTATTCGATGAATTGTTGAAACTGTACACGACACGTTCGATGAAGTAACGCCTGGTTAAGCGGTAACCATGATAAATATTTCAGTCAATTTCCATAACTTCGCATTATTCCGTTAAATATTCTTATCGCGCGCGCTCGTCCGTTGCGCTATTACGATAGAGCACACCGAGTACCCTCTCGTTCGTTTGTGTGTACACATACACGTACAAGGGATGGAAGTTCACAGTCAACAGACAGAGGAATAGGCTTAGATAACCATCGAGGAATCGTTATGCCGAGATGTCCCGACGCTGTATGATCGTTAACGAACGTATCATTTTTGCTCACCTTTTGCCGTCTCACTTCGTCCACCAGTATTAACGGAGATATCTGTATCGCCTCGTGGAGAGCGTGTTCCGTTGGGACGACCATGTCTATAAGGTGTTAATTGTCTGAAAAAACGAGAGAAACATGATTCGGTATCGCCGAAATACCACGGCATAATTTGCGCTCGCTATAGAAAGAGAGAAAAAAAGAAAGAAAAAGAAAAAATGTTAAAAGCCTTCGTTTCCGATGTTACATAAACGCTTCGTAATGCAACCAACATACATAATAACAACGATAAAGAAAAGTGACCGTTTCACTGGAAATCACCGTGTATGATGGCAACAGCTCGACGGGTACACGTGCAGCGCGTGCTCTCACCTGATTGCCGCGAACGTTAGCTTCCAACGACGGAAGATGTTTGAATGAAAGTCGAGCACGTTACGGGGCGAGCCTTGATTAAATTCGTCGGGACGCGGATGATACGAAGGTGGAGACGCGGCAAGAGGAACAGGTCGCGTGCTTCTCCGCAAACGCGAGGAACGTTCTGAGAAGCACTTAAGGAGACCACCCCGTTCACTATTACTCGCTTATTCATTTTCCCTCCTTCCACTCTTTCCCATGGCATTAAGTAAGATGATAACGACCGCAAGCTTGCTGCTGAACGAAAAGTTGAAAGTCCATCGTATTTTAATAATGTGTCTGATAACGTCGCGTATAATCGAGTCACGTGAATTAATGGCGCCTCTTCGTCTTGAAGAAACGGCAGCCCACTAATTCGCGTGTTCGTTCCCTCGGACCGATTCGCTGCATAATTATTATCCGCAGCAGCGGCTATCGCTTTCGCGCAACTGTCCGCCACGTTCGCGTTACCGTAAATTGATCGATAACATCTGCACCGATAAACGAACAACCGATAACGAATATCATATGCAATGCGTGGTACTCGACGGGCCCGACGGTCGACGAATTTTTGTTGGATTCACAAAAAACGACGAGACACGATCGTTCGATCTGGTTGACTTGAAAGGGCAAAATTCAGCGAGCAATCGTGTTATCGCACGCGTCCAACGAATATCGATCTCGAACGAGAAGAAGGCACCGCTCCAGATTTCAGCGGAGACTTACGACGAAAAGCACGGCTGCTTGAGCGAGGTCATTACGAAACCGATTCTTGTTACTCTGCGGGTCATCAGCTCTGATAACGCTATCTCATTACTGACTTTTAACCTTTTAGGTACGGCTGAATTGTGCACGAGGCCTATTCCCTGGACGGCGGAGTTTGACGTGAATTACGCATAAGCAATTACACAACACTGCAATATATGACGAATAACGCCGTTCTCTACGCGAGTACATTGGAATGAAATATTTGACGATTAAATTATAATTTTCTTCAAAATATATTACGCATACTTTAACTTTTACAATTCCCTATTTAATAATTAATAATACAATTGGGTATGTTATATAAAGAGATGATATCCGCGAAAGCCATTATAGTGGCGCGTCGTCCTGAGAGATGCCATCCGCGAAAACCACTATAGTGGCGCGTCGATCCTAAAAGGTTAATGAGGAAACACACGGCTAGCCGTGGCGCATTCCTTTTGGATAATTTCGCGATACCCATTCGGAAATGTTGGCTGAAACGTTCCCTTCGTGTTTCTGCTCCTATCGCGTTCCCCACTGACGGATATTATAACGTGGATGAAGAAACGCGGAGGCTGAGAAAAAATCGATCATTGGACTTATGTAGCCAGCGGATTGCGGCAACGACGGATAAGCGGCACTGAATTTGTGGAATTCAATCGACATACGTCAACGAGATGAAACAAAGATCGTTCGGAAAGTTTTTCGTTCACCGTTCACTGATCACTACCTATCAAAATCACTGGTCGCGGCTCCTGCGCCCGATTCTTCTCGCAAGAGACTTCTCCTTAACACGCCAAGCGCATTTTCGAGCAGCATGTTTCTCGTCGTCCGTACACAATGCGAACACGCACGTATATAGTACTGGCTTATACGCATCGCGCAAGCGTATTCATGCTGCAAGTACACTCTGCTGCAAAAACGAATCGCTCGAATCGATCGAGCCATTCATTGAAGAACCGTAACGGCGGCCGAAAAAGTTAATTCGTTTCGAAAACACACCTACCGTCGAAGATACTCGAACGTTTGAACGCGATCGGGAAGACTTATTTCTCGGTGAGGTGGACGCAAAAAGGAACGAGATAAAATATAATTCCAGTTTACATGTCGGTATTGAGGACATAAAAGTTGAAGAACCCGTTTCGCGGGCAAGATTTGTTGAGAGCCGCATGCCGTGTCCCTCGCATACCATCGACATGTATTATTTTTATTATCCTTCTACCTGTCCACCCGGTTACTCCCCCTCTGCAGCTTCCTTCTGACAGTGTACACTGCATAGGTGCAGTTATTCGTCTGTACGGTACATGGCAACGGTAACAGGAATTAGGAAAATAAGAGAAGAAAGCAAGGTGGCAGTTTCTTAACAGTAACGAGGACTAAGAGTTGGAGAATCGCGTACGTTATGACGCAAACGAAGTACGCAACTGTAAAATCATACGTACGTAATTCAAACGTTAGACGTCGACCCGAACCGGCTCTTCGGATTTGCCGATTCGCGATAGATTTTTCACGATCGGTCGGCAGAGAGGGAGAGAAGACACCGCGAAATGCCACTAGAACGTTCTTACGAGCTCATCAAAGTCGCTTCGAACGAAGCTCCATTAAAATCAATTGGAAGGTGCAAAACGTCAACCAGGATAATTTAGCCACTTGACCTAACGTGATGATTCTAATCCATAGTGCAATACGCAGACTCGTCACAAAGACGATGTCGACCGCCACATTTCGAACACCTCTTTTTATTTCGAAAGATGGTCCCGCAGAGAAGAAAGTACTCTTACGATCGTCTCTGCCTTTTACTCGTTGCAATCCATCGCTTTCTTTTTCCTTTTTTTTTTTCCTAATTCGTCGTCTCGTATCATCGATCCGTTTAATTAAACAAAATGCTACGCGAGCGAAACGTTACGTTAAAGGAGGTTCGACGTACGAATGTACGAACTGCTAAATGTATACCGTGTACACTCGAATTCCCGACGAAATCGAAAGTGTGCGCAACTTTTGACCGAACGCGATGCCCTCCGTACACGATAACGGGCTACCCTTTCTTCGTTAAGAGCGCGCGCCGTTATGTATGATCTTGACCGCTTGAATTATAGAGCTTCCGTGAATTACGGAACCCATTATCACCAAGGTCTCGAATAAACCTTAATCGAATAGAATTTCCTCGAGTTCGCAGCGACTCGTTTCAAGTCGCCGGGATTGATTGGCGAAATCGTTGCCGAAATCGTAGCCAAATATTTTAATCGTTAAGCATCGAGGATCGAGCTTATCATAATCGCGAAATTGTTTGTCGATGAAAAAAGAACCTCGCTATCTGTTCAAGCGATACAATATCGAAGCAAGACATAACTATTACAGATAACATGATTGACTTATTAAAATTGTGCAATTAATCATAAATCTTGCACGATACCGTGGGTTCGCACGATCGCAACGCGTTAATTTCACAGGCGTTTCGTAGTTACTGATGAGATCACTAGATCCGAACACGTTCGCGGGCACGTGTCCCTCGAGATAGCTGTCAAGCTTCTGTGTGTTGATTCCTTAAGTTTGATACGCGCCAAGGAAAATGACACGGTGCCTCTGTCAAGCAAATAATCCGGCGAAAGATAAAATGAATAATTTCATTTTCAATGGCATATTATAGGATGATATAATCAGTTGTTGTCACGCCGATAAGATCGTATACTTTTCGTAACGTTACATTACAAAAATAATTCACACGATAAGAACTGAACCGGACAATAAAAAAGAGTAGTTATCGATAATGGATTATGTTTAACGAATTTAACGATACATCAAGATATATCTCCGTTTGAAACTATAACAAGACAAGACAACTATTGTTGTCATTGTTGGTCGGCATAGCGGTTAACGGTGGATCGCGGAATAGAGTAAAGCCCAGTGTCAAGAGCAAGGAGAATGCGGTTTGAATAACCATGAGACACGATAATGATAATCTCTGAATTTTGAAAAGCCTGACGAACGCCACGTTGAAATTATAAACTCATTAGAATACGTTAAAGCGCGATGACAACACGTGCAGCGTAACGTTTCAAGGACCCACGTGGGTTCGTCGACAGAGTAAACACCGGGATACATGTCTTTTCTTACAAATCGCGACAGTGACACGAACGTTAGAAACCGGTTCGAGAAATAATAAGTTTGCGCCGTGGTCGGCTGGAAAGCGGTGGCACGGTATTATACAGGGTGTTAATCTACCTATGAACTTAAATGAAATGGGGGGTTCTAGACGTTAAAATAAGACGAAAATCAAGAGTGACGAAATTTCATTCAACGCTTCGTTAATTAGTTATTAGCAGCTAAAGATTAGCGCAAATCAGTCAATCCGCTGCAGCGCCGTCCATTGGACTTGCCGCGCACAGACGAACCCAGGACGGTATCGACATGTGTTATAGCGCTTACCTCGTGGGGCGTAGAAAAGCTTGTTTGTCACGGGTAATTCAAAATCAAAACTTCAGTCACTTTCCAAAATGTTGAATGACATTAAACCTGCTTACTCGCAAAATCCACAAGAGCATGTCAAAACTCACCCATTGGGATTTTCGAGTAAAGATGGTCAATGATCTCTTAAAGCAGATAGCACAGCCCAAAAGTGAAGCACCCACACGCATTTAAATCGCGATTGTCCGTCCGCGAATATTTATTGAATAATACATTCGCATCGCGATTATCCCGTCCGCAGGGTCCACAAAAAGGTACACAACACACCTGCACGAATCGATCATAATTTACACCGCCACTGTGTATTTTTTTTATTTAGTTTTAAATGAAATATAGTTGTGAGTGTGTTTATGCCACACGTATGTGGCGTTGTCGGGAGAGTGCAAAACAAGAGAGAAAAGAATACATTTTAGTGGCGGTGTAAATTATGACTGATTCGTGCACGTGTTTTGTGTACCTTTTTGTGGACCTTGCGGACGGTACAATCGCGATTTAAATGCGTGTGGGTGCTTCACTTTTTGGCAGTGTACTATCAGCTTTAAGAGATCATTGACCCTCTTTACTCAAAAATCCCAACGGGCGAGCTTTGACATGCTCTTGTGGATTTTGCGATTAAGTAGGTTTAATGTTATTCAACATTTTGGAAAGTGACTGAAGTTTTGATTTTGAATTACCCGGGACAAACAAGTTTTCCTGTGCCCCACGAGGTAAACGTTATAATACATGTTGATACGGTTCTGGATTTGCCTGTGTGCGGCGAACCCAACGGCCGTCGCTGCAGCCGGATTGGCTAATTTGGGCAAACTTTAACTGCTAATAACTAATTAACGAAGCGTTTAACGAAATTTCGTCACTCTTGATTTTCGTCTTATTTCATCGTCTAGAACCCCCCATTTCATTTAAGTCCGTAGGTAGATTAACACCCTGTAATGAGACGGTCGCTGTTCGGGCCTAGAAGACGCTAATTGATATGTGCGCGAATTATCAGAGACGCAAGCTCACCCTAACAGCTTCTACTTATGACTGCCGGACTCCCACGATCGCTCCAGCCTAATGATCCTCTTCTATCCTTCCAGCGGGGTCCAGTTACCGATCAATGACAGCGAAGTTCTTTGGAACGTGACAGAGCACGCACCCGTACAATCACGTGGGTGAGATACCGCGAAATGTAGTTCGTTTCAGAAGAGCAACTGGTCGAGCCTCCAGATCATCGCTTTCCCCACTGCTCGAACTTCAAAACCGTATCGGTACGTATTACGTGCGCGCGCCTTTATGCTCGCACACGAGCTTACGCGATTCACGGACGCTACACGAGGATCGCGTGCCCGTGTTTCTGCACACATGTTTCGGAATAATCAGATCTATCGCGTGGATGCACACACACACGTTCTAGAGTATCGCGTGCTTTGAACCTAACCCAAACCTAACCGTGTAACACACGTATAAACGCAAGGATTTCGCATACGTATAGTCGCATACGACCAGCCGATGACTTGCGCCTCTTTTTTCTTGTCAATCTCTTCACTTCGTTTCTTGAGTTTCAGTCCTGCGGGCTTGTGACACGCTAAAACTTGACGCGCAATCCTTTGGAAGAAATATTTGTTCAAATGTAGACCAATTATAAAAGGATAAAAGGATTCGTAACTATATAAAACGCATACGGATAATTGCTACGCAATATTCATTTATTTAACATAAACTTGGTAAACCTGTAGAAAACCGCAAGTTCGAAATGATACTACAGGCTCGCATTATATCAGATAAATGGAGTTTGAATATAAATAACCGGCCAAAATTTTGGAATCACTGATTTCTATCAAAATCGAATATTCTTATACATTCTGCACTGATGCACTACTAGTAGACTAGATATTAACAAGAATGTACAAATTTTAAGATATTTTAGTATTCTCTTTTATTGAAAATACTCTTGCACAGATTATACTCTTAATTTAACCCTTTCGTCCCGGAATGTAAATATTAATCCAAGGGTTAAAGTAACGCTAAACGTGAACCTTCCTATCTCGTAAAATGTTTTCCTGTTATAGAAGGCTACCTCATTGCTCATTAGAAACAAAAGCGGCTTTCTCGATGAAAAGGCGATTTAAGAAAAATATTTATTTCTTTATGAAAACAAACGAAAGAAAATGTAAAAGGTATTATTTACTAGACGTCTCGATAAATAAAATATCTTTAGTCCCTATAAAAATGTATAACTTTTCTTTAATATATCCTGTCTTCTTTAAAACTCGTAGTGATTCCAAGCTTTTGGCCGATAGTGTAGCTGCAATAAAATAACATCCGTCTCCTAAACTACATAGGCTGAATGGAGTTTGATTAAATTTATCAGCGTGTTTAAATTTAGATCGTTACAATTGCCCGACCCTCGTGGTTTCATAATGTATAGCACCGACCTATAGACAACCATCTTGTACTTCAAAATATCAAAACAAAAGTACAATGTTAAGATTCCGTGTTAAGAAACCGAGACAACTTTAAAACCGTTATGGGAACATATTTATAAGGAAACAACGGTAGTACTGTATCTTAGAGCACGGTTGCTTTACTCTACCTGACAGTAATGCATAGCAAAAATAGTATTTATAAATTAATATTTATATTCTCATTTATTTATCAAATAATTTAATTGCTACAAGATTAAAACACGTTATATTCAACTTTGTACTCAAGTTCTCACAAGTTTCAATTATGATTCTACTAATATTATGATTATAAAAATAGTATGGCAAATATAAAGGAAATATAAAAATAATATTTATATTACTCCGGTAACAAATCATCGCCTAGTTCTTCATCACCGAAATCATCGTCTCTTTTCCCGGCAGACGTCATAGGACGAATAGGTAACGGGCCAATCGGATCAACATAAGAAGTACCTACACAAAGTAATTTACTTGCACTTATGTACTATGTAACTAATATCACCTCGTATAATATTTAATTATAAGTTATTTGAAAATTTGATAATAAATTACAAACTGCGCTACAAGTCTGAGAATCGTTACTATATAGAGAGAACAAGAATAGGCTGTTCAAAATAGCTAGACTCATCTATCATCTGTTCAATCCATTAGGCTAGTTCAACCATTATCTGTACATCATTCTTGTTAATGCTCATTTCAAATAAAGCTACGCATTTCTGAAGCTTTGATAGCTTTAATAAATATTCTATTATTTTATCTACTATTTTAAAAATCATACTAATAAAAAGCTATACTATTTTTTATTACGATTTCGATTCCGATAAATACATACCTGTTTGGTCATTCATATCTGTTGTCACTTCTGTGATATTTTCAGTAGAAACTCGATTGAGTCGTGTAATACCAGCACTACTCAAACCTTGATTTTCTCTTCTATTAAAAGTAGGACTTGATCTGTGATCCGACAATACACTCATTCCAGAACCACTACGTGACGATGTCCCACTGATACTCCTTCTTGATCCTATACATAAATATTAAATATTGTACCAATGTTATATTTCATTCGATGAAAAACATAAATCATATATACCTGGTCTTGCCGATCCTTGTCGATCTTTTAGTTCTTTAGTTTTCTCGGCACGTTTTAATTCGGTTGCATATAACTGTGCTTCTTTTAAGCCAAGATCGCTACATAAACGAACCAAAAATTTTAGACACTCAATATTTTCAGGAAATTTATTATGTATATCTTGATACTCTAAAAGAGCCTTGTGAAATTGACCAATTCGTCTTAAACAAGCAGCAACAAGTAAACGCCATCTCGGTTCGTCAGGAGCAAGTTCTACTGCTTTCTTAAAGTAAACTAATGCTTTTTCGGCAACTTGCATCGATATAAAATATGACCCGAGCCAGTCGATTACCTCAAAATTTGCAGGAAAGAATCTGTAAGACTATATGGATACAAATTTTAATAACATTATACAACCGAATAAAATACAATAAGTATATATGGTACAACAATTTACATCACTATAAAATTGATATGCTTGTTGTTTATCTCCAGCAGCATCATACATTTCGCCTAGTTTTTGCAAAACTCCAGGATCACACGGTATAATGCCAAGTAATTGATTATACCTAATGCAAATTAAACTGTTGATTATTTAAACAAAAATCAAATAAATATAAATATATGCATAAGAAGGAATGTAAGGAAAAATCAAAAGTACCATTCTGCTGCTTGATCTATATCATTCATAAGCTGATATAAATGGCCAACTTGATACAATGTTTGTGGATCGTGTCTAACGATATTACGAACTTTCCAAAAACATTCCAATGCCTCTTCATACATATTTTGTCTTTTATACACTAATCCTATTAGATACATTTCTATAAAATATCCAATACTTATGTATTTTCAGTTAATAATAATTACCTAAATTATAAAGAGCTTGTACATGACTAGCATCTGTATCTAATGCACATAAAAGAAGTTCTTTAGCAACATTCAAGTCACCCTTCCGAATTGCGCACGCTGATAAATTCACATAAGCTGCTGCATTATAAGTATCTGTATTTCGAGCAACTTCTCCACACTTTTCCGCTGGATCATAATCTCCTTGCTAAGGATTAAAAAACAGTATAAATATTTCATTTATGACTAACAATTGCAAATGTTGCTTACAAGAAAATAAATGAATGAAAGCATGGTTGCAGCTGAACTATTAGCTTTACTTTCTCGGTTTTCAAACGTTTTCAAAGTATCGATAGCCAACTGAGTTTCCCGATTATGTAAAAATACCATAGCTTTACTTATTTCCAAATCAGCAGCTAATGGTCCATAAGCTGAAGATTTTATAGTATCCACACACCTTTAAAAGATTTGGTTATTACTAAGGAATGAAAAATTTAACATCAAAGTATTGCATGCAGCGAAGTATTTTCCTAAACTTTACCAAGCGAAGCCCGCGGTAAGCGTATCTTCAATTACTGACGCTATGAGTTTTGCAGCACAAAGAATAGTTTTCTCTGCTTCCAATTTTAATTCTTTTTCTAGCTTAGATAAATCATCACTTTTTAAAATTTCGTTCAATATGTTAGAAGTAACATCATCCTACAAAATAAGTGAACAAAATTTAAGAAAAAATCTATAATAAATATTTTATCGAAAATCAGTGACAAATATTTACATTGTGCTCAGTGTGTATAATATTATCAATAAACTTGCAATTGCTACACAAAAGTGTTAGTGCATAAAATCGTAACTTATTTCTGAAAATGTTTCCCAATATCACTTAAAACACAAGAACAAATAGTTGCATAGCTATTGAGTGTGGGCAATGCTCAGAAAGACACTTTACACAGTGATATTTATAAACGTGCCCAACTCACTGTACTTATATTATATCTGTCCTCCTGATCTATGTTAAGTTGAACTTCTAATAACTCTAAAAATGCCCTTTTCATTTTATCCCTATGAGATAATGCAAAATGGCATAAAATAGCATGCAAGCCTGCTTTAAATTCAGCTCTTTCTTTCATAACCCATTCAAAACTATTAGCTGCTTCTTCTAAACGACCCATTTGTACAAATAACATTCCAATGTTATGCATTATTTTTATTCTGTGAATTTTTAAATCAGTTAATATTAACAAAAATAACAAACATTAAGATCCAATGTTAATAGCCCAACAATTTCCTGCAATAGTATACTGTATTTTGTTACCTTAAATCTTTATGAACTGTTGGTGCTTGATCGAATGCCATTCTATACATTTTAGTTGCTTGAGACAACTGTCCCATTTTAACATATATGTTTCCCATATTCACTTTTAATCTAGCACTGTTACTAAACATTCTATTCCTTGTTATAGCTTGATAAGTTGCTATAGCTTCAGTAAGCATATTATTGTTAGTATACTGAGTTGCTAAATTAAAAATGACCTAAAAAATAAAACATCAACCATTTTCAATACTTTTTTGAAAACTATAATTAAAAAATAAAATTTAATTCTTACAGCAAATGTTAAATCTACATTATGACTGTCACTAAGCCCAGCTTGTTCCTGTAATCTAATAAGTGCCCTTTCCCTTGAAGAAGCTTCTCTTGCTCTCTCTAAAGCAACTCTCATCTTGTTTACATACGCTGCTTCTATTGAACTTTCTATTAATTCCATAATTTTTCTTTCAGCCACTTTGATCTTTCCTTCAGGCCTTGATAAGCATTAAAAATATTAATTTTTAAGATTTGATCACAATTCTATTTAATTGCATTATCAGTTACTATAATCTTACGTCTCTTCCTTTCCACTTTCTAAGGGTGGTGCTGGACCCATAACAGAACTACTCATATTTAATGGATCAAATGTTTGACGATTACTACTAGTATAACCAGCACCTCTGACCGCAGTCATTGGCCTAAGTCCACTAGTAGTAGGACGTATAGATATACCAGTACCAGTTCTGTGAAACTAAAAATATTAAAATTAAATATTGTAACAATATTATTAGGTATACATAAAATTCAATACAAACTCATGTATTCACTTACCCCTGTTGAAGTACCTAAACGCATAGAACTTCCAGGTATTTTTGGTGTGAACTGTATAATTAAAAAATAAAAATATTTTATTATTAGATCTAACTATTCTCATCTATCATACATTTTTTTTAACACTTACAATTGATCTTTTTGCATAACTTGTACTGAGAGCTTCTTGAAACAATTCATCTTGTTCAAGATCTTTAATGCTATATACTGATGGATAATCATTATATCCATCATAAATATCATCAACTTGTATATTAGTCATTGTTAATATTTTTCTGAACTAATTTTTTACTCATGAAGAAAATACAGATTTAATATTATTGTAAAAGTATATTTTAAATAGAATGATTGAATAAATGGTATGTTTATAATGAAATTGGTATATAATAATACTTTTCCTCCTACTAATTCATTCGTATAAAAACTATTTCAATGAACGAACAATAAGTGTCATACAAGATATAATTCATTCATGGATCGAAATACAAACAAAACTTATCTAGTTACATCTATGTTTGAAATGTTGATAAATTTAACTGCTCTTATATTATTACATAATATATTTTATTACTATTAATTAACTAAACATACGTCTTTATAACAATAATCAGTAATAAATGTCAGATTATATAGCTATTTGTAAGTAAAACGCATTCAGTTGCATTCAAGAGCCAGAACCTAGCATTTATTGGTTGGCAATGTAAGCCTTCATACTGTGATGACATTCTGAGGACGGGAATTCTCGAGAAAACCCCCTTCCACTATACACACTACCGTAGTAAACGCGTGTACGTGAGCGCAGCGTTTCGGACGACTTCGGGAAATCGAGAGAGAAAACAAATAAAACTCTTTCTTTCTCGCTCTTGAAACGCTGAAATCTAATAAATGTGGAAAGCAAGCTTGCGACACGAGGTCGCACGAGATCTTGACTGCCCATTATTCTTATTTTTCGGCATACAAGGTTGCTCTTATAATGAAAAAAAACTTTGAAAAAATTTATAATAGTAACAAAATTTGTAGCACAAATAGTACCCTTCAGATGCAATAGATGGCGCCACAACATCTATTCTGTAGCAAAGGTCATTGGCGGTAGGCGTGGAATCTTCTTTGCCGACAGACAGGTTGGAGGAAAATTCAATTTTGACGGTAATAAATAGAATTTAATAAAGTCAACAGGAAATAACGGAATAACAAAGATAACAATAATAAATATAACAACGAAAAATAATAAATAATAATGGTCCTGATAACGGTCCTGAAAACAACCCCAGATACTGCACCGAACGAGAATTTAAATTGCATTTAGCTGTGTTGATAGAAATGCCGTGCTCCTTTAAACGCTGTAAGACTTGCCAAAGATGTTCTTTATGCTGCGTTTTCTTAGCGGAGGCAATAAGAATATCGTCTATATAACAAGAAGCGAAATTTAAACCTCGGAGAACTACGTCAATGTATCGCTGGAAGGTCTGTGCGGCGTTTTTGAGAACAAATCCTGAGACCAAGCTGCTAAATCCTGATTGAGTAACAGGTGCAATAAAGGAAATAATCGATCAATTTCGTGAATTACTGCATATAAAATTCTATTTTTCCCCGTAAATGCTGTAAGATGTGCTTTATCTGAGACATCCTATAAAATGCATCTGCATATTTCGAGATATTAACTGCAGGAGGTTTGTGGGAATGCTACACTGGTACACGGGACCGGAAACTGCAATATAATTTGCCTTCGTTCTTTATTGTTCCCGAAAAAACAAGTTACGACGCGAAAAAAATAGGAAGTCGTAGACCGGTGCACGAAACGAAACAGGAAAAAAGGAATTTTATGGTGATTCCGAGAAAAACCGCTAAAGAAGAGGATAAATTAGCAATAAAGCAATTTAAAGGATAATTAAGCAATAAAAAACAACAGGTGCAGTAATAATTTATTGCGTAAACAATTAAAATTTGGTAAATTATTATTAATATAGCAAAATAAATGTTCATATTCATGATCATATTTCATTCAGTAATGATCAAGGCTATGCCACGGAGCATGCACTATTGCGCATATCGCTCGACTGCGCAACTCGTGGGTAATATACTGCTCATTCATTGGTAATATGTCAGTCGTCGGCTGACCTTCCTACCGACGATGTGTGTGTGTCGGTTGTGTTATCGAACACATGTTGGCACATCGTCCTATGACGTCACAGGTACGCGCGTACTCTCGCTAGCGTTTCTTCATGCGTTACCACATATTATTACCCGAGTTCGTGGTAGCGTAGTCACCTCCTCGTGGTGAGACCTGGTAATTGGTATCGTTTTCGAAAGTATAAATCTTTAATAAATAAAGCTAACGGTTCAAACTGTTAACGAAGTAGTTTGTTTATTTACCGTATAGGTGGAGCAGTTATGTCTTTTTCTCTGTCTCTTTTTATTGTTGGTAAACATGTGCAAGTTGTTTACGTGTTTCTTTGATAGATGGCAGGCCTCATCAAAGTCCGTTACCACTTTTGTTTACTTGTCGATAAATGTTTGTCAACAGTTTGGACACTTTTTGGAGAGATGGCGCAATTAACGTTATTAAAATGTTTTAGACATGCGGGAAATTTAAAAATGACTTTATGTATTGCAAAAAGATAAATTGTATAATTATTATATACCACTATAAGTTGCTAATGCTTAACCGTATGTGTATGTACGCATACATTTATTGAACTACAACGTGTAAAAAAAGTAAAGCACTAATTAAAAACAAAAAAAATAGAATGGTATGGTATAACATTCGTAAATTAATTTGAAAACCTTTATAGTTTTTATTTTTATAATTCGAAGTTGTATCTACATTTTGACTATTTAAAAAATTGCAAATAAAATTGTGCATATGCTATGAATGTCTAAAAATAATTCATTTTCGAAAATTGAATTTTTCTTTTTTTAAGTAAAAAATGATCAACCTTCATGCAAAACCTCTGTTAGTCGAATTTGTATATCTTAAACCTCTTATTGGAAAACAATCAAATCGAAACTTCCATAATCCGAAATTAGAGTTTTAGTCCATTAATCAAGTAATTAGGTAATCATTGGGAAATTTCTGCCACGGAGAAGAAAAAAGAAGGAAAATGAAAGAAAAGAAAGTCGAGATTTGAACCTACCATGAGAAACCGTAACATTGTTTCAGTAATCGGACACTTCATAAAGTTACTATCATTAGTTGTATGTAAAGACTATAAATTCAAGTACTTTAACATGATCTTAATCATTTGCATTAATTGAGTTTCTGTCATTGGTATTTTATTTTGTAACACACAAAACCACGTAATGTGCTTTAAAAAACTGAAAGATAAAAAGATTCAGATTCAGAAAAGGTTCTTTTTTAAATAATCAAAACGTGATCAGAGGATCTTAATACGTGTTTTTCCGCGACAAAAATGTTTTCGAAGTTTTTTTCCATTACAAGAGCATCCTTGTATGCCGAAAAATAAGAATAATAGGCAGTCAAGATCTCGTGCGACCCCATGTTGCAAGCTTGCTTTCCACATTGGTTAGATTTCAGTGCTTCAAGAGCGAGAAAGAGAGACTTTCATTTGTTTTCTCTCTCGATTTCCCGACGTCGTCCGAAACGCTGAGCTCATGTACACGCGTCTCCTGCGGTAGTTTCGTAGTGGAAGGGGGTGTTCTGAAGAACTCCCGTCCTCAGTCTGGCATCACAGCCTACATACACTTTTTGGGCGACAGATCTATAAAACTATGAACGTAATAAAGTTTTATATAAGTTTGACATAAAAAAGTTATTTTAACAACGTATATTTTTTACAAAAAATCTGTTAGTATCGATAATTCAACAATCTTTTGTTAGTAATTTAATGACATATTTCGATTTTATTTCTTAAAAGGTGGTGTTATTTTATATAATAGTGCTAAGTAACCTATTTCGTTTATCCAATAATGTTGATAAATAATTGAATTTGACATGTGTTTCATGATAATAAACAAGTTTCAATTCATGAAATCATGTAAAAATATTTCAATCTCTAATTACTTAAATACGATACAACGTAAGGCTGTATCTGAAATGTAATTTCGAAAAAATAATTTAAAGCAATTTTAAGAAAATGACAACTGAGCAAAGTGGACACGATCATTCTCTTGCAATTAGACAGGAAATACAGCGTTTTGAAAGTGTTCATCCATCTATTTATGCTATTTATGATTTAATAGATCTTATATCTGATACACACATTGCAAAACAAATTCGTGAGCATGTTGTTGCAATTGAAGGTAAAAATCATAATAAAATTAATAAAAAAAAATTTGTAACATATCAAATATCTTTCTTTTATTTAATTAAAGAAAAATGATTATTTAAAGTATTAACTTTGAATCTATAAAGTATAATTTTTTTGTTATAGATTCCTTTGTTAATAGTCATGAGTGGACATTAGCTAGGGATGTTCCAGAATTACATTTGGGAATTATTGGTTCATCTGATTCAGGAAAATCTGCTTTAGTCCACAGATATTTAACTGGTTCATTTATGCATGAAGAATCTCCAGAAGGTGGTCGCTTTAAAAAAGAAGTTTTTATCAATGATCAGAGTTATCTCTTACTAATTAGAGATGAGGGTGGAGTACCAGAATCACAAGTATGTAAATGAACATATATATATAAATATTATAGTTTTATATATATATTTATGTTACACCTAGATTAAAAAACATACATATCATACTGATAATGTTCTTTGTTTCATAATATTTACCACAAATATCACTAATTTCAGTTTTCTGCTTGGATAGATGCTTTATTACTTGTATTTAGTTTAGAAAATGAAGAAAGTTTCTCTATAGTTTGCAGTTTTTATAATAGAATGTGTTCATTTCGAAATATGTCAGAAGTACCAAAAATACTTGTAGGAGTTCAAGGTAATACTTATCAAAATGCTCTTTATCATATAAATTCTTTATGGATTATAGTATATATTAATGTATTTATTGCATTATATAGATTCTATTAATGATTCTAATCCACGGGTTATAAAAGATGTGAGACCACGAAAATTGGCATGTGATCTAAGATGTCCTTATTATGAAACATGTGCTATTTATGGTTTAAATGTTGAAAGGGTATTTCAAGATGGTAAATAGTTTAAAATAATTATCAGTATCTTATATATCTACAATTTCATTACAAAATAATTTATAATGCAATAGTTTACACATATTGTGCTCATAGTATGTGTATAGAAATACATATTTATTATACTTTTCCTTACACCATTACTGTTATGTCTCAGTGATTTTGGTGATTAATACAAGAGTATTTTGAATATTACAGTGTGTCAAAAAATTATA
Organism: Tetrapedia diversipes; assembly: GCA_033822845.1. Classification (NCBI taxonomy): domain Eukaryota; kingdom Metazoa; phylum Arthropoda; class Insecta; order Hymenoptera; family Apidae; genus Tetrapedia; species Tetrapedia diversipes. The sequence goes on from JAOPTO010002142.1 coordinate 52,526, forward strand.
CAACATATTTCTGCTAAATATTATCGATGTAATGGACAACAAGCAGTAGATAATGAAACAAAGTATTCTGTTCCAATGATTACCAAAAATACACAGCTTCTGACCAAAGAAGTAGAAGCAACAAATTCAAAATTAAATGTAAGTTATTTTCTGCTAATATACTGTATTAAAAGTTTGTATAATAAATTATTTTTCTACAGACATCTGACAAAGATGAAGATTCTAGATCACTTCACAATAGTTCTACTCAAAATGATTCTGGAACAATAAGCGATAATTTTCATAATGTACAAAATCCACATGGAGATTTTAGATCTTCTATTTTAACACCAACTACTATCAGGTTTAATTTTTATACAAAATTTCATCATTTTTTTTAACAAAGGGGAAAAAAATTGGACTTTATTTTTATGCCATAGGAAATTTAGAAGAAAGTCTAATATATTTACTCCATCAAAAAAAGAAAAATACAACATGGGTGAAATGGGAGTTGGTAGGGAAATACCTGTAAAACAAGGATACTTATTTAAACGCAGCAGTAAATCTTTAAAAGAATGGAAGAAAAAATATGTTACACTTCTGGAAGATGGTCGTTTAACTTATCATTCCAGTTTACATGTAATTATTACATGATTAAATTACTTATTATTATTATTTCTATAATATGAAAAATTTAGTGTTAAGATCTTCAATTAAATATATGTATGTTTGTTTATTCGTTAGGATTATATGAATGATGCTAATGGTAAAGAAATACTATTACAATATGTGACTGTAAAAGTACCTGGAAAAACGCCTAAAGGTTCTAAATCATCTAATACTCAAGGTATTTAATTATTTATTAAAATTATACTATGTTCTATTCTATTCATTTTAAATATATCTTAATTTACAGAAGATAGCTTTGAGTTTTCTATTATTTCATTAGAAAATAAAACATGGCATTTTGAAGCAAATAATGCTGAAGATAGAGATAGTTGGATTTCTGCTATAGAACAACAAATATTATCAAGCTTACAAAATAGTGATGGTGACAAGAAGAATGAAACTGATGCCTTTAAAATGCATTGTATAAAAAACAAAGTATCAGGAAACGATGCTTGTGTAGATTGTGGAGCATCTAGTAAGTAATAAGTTCATAAATTTATGAAAACGATCTTAATTTTATCTTTGATTCACGAACTATAATTTTATTTGTACTTTAGATCCAGATTGGGCTAGTTTAAATCTCGGTGTATTAATGTGCATTGAATGCTCAGGAATACACAGAAACTTAGGATCACACATATCGAAAGTTAGGTCACTGGACTTAGATGATTGGTCGTAAGTGCGATGACTACGATGTTTTAATATTGCATGTATATATGTTGCAACATAAAATAGCCCCGACATTAATTTTAGCGCAGGTCAATTAAGTGTAATGTTAGCTCTTGGTAATGACATAGCAAATAGTGTTTGGGAATATTGCTTAAACGGAAAACAGAAGCCAAATTCAGATTCTCCTAGAGAAGAAAAAGAGCAGTGGATTAGATGGAAATATGAAGATAAACTTTTTTTACCACCAATTAATTCAAACATTTCTTTGGGAAAGTTACTTATTGATTCAGTTTGTCGGTAAATATTTTCAAATTTCAAAGAAACTGTATTTGTTATAGATAATTTTTAAATAACTCATTGTGTTAAACGTAATATAGGGGCGATATGAGAGCGTTTACACTGTGCTTAGCCAGATGTAGCTATGAAGATATTAATATGCCTGTTAGTATGGAAGATTTAAGAACACCATTGCATTTGGCTTGTGCTACAGGAAATTTAGCTATGGCACAACTTCTAATATGGGTGTGTATTCATTTTTAACCAATTATAGTGTATGAATATTGAGTACTTATATGTTATTGAATCATTACAGCATAAAGCAAATCCACAAAATTTGGACCATGAAGGACGTACGTGTATGTCGTATGTACGAGCACTTGAAAGAACGCTTGATAATTCATCGGATTCTATGGAAATGCAAAAGCTTCTTGAAGTACTTGAACAAGCTAGCGTTTCTGGAGTAGATGATGTAGAAACTTCTCAGTATTAAAATTGTTTACATTATGTACTTATTGCATGCAAAGCCATGGTTTAATTAATGGCTTAGAGCTGATATAACTTTTATCGCTAACAGTGCTGATACTCAAAAAAGGTTAACCAAAGTATGTTAAATGGGTTTGAAACGTAAAATGGTCTGTTTCTACAAAATAGAAGATTTACATTGTATGTAATATTACGTATCTTTTTAATAATGGCTATAAAGTTCATAAAAAATTTAATTACATATTTTAACGAATATAACATACTTTGCATATATATTTGTACATTGAGAAGTAGTTTGAATTAAAAATATAATTCGTATTATTATTATATATATATATAATTAACAAGGTTTAGGTCAGTGAAAGTAATAAATAGTAAATTGGAGTGTACATTATCAATGACTGAAAGTACAAACACTCATAAATCTAGTTATATTTATACATCAAATACATGTAATGTGTTTGAAAAATGCTTTTATAATTTTTATTTTATTAATTATGAATTAAATGTATAATTACCTCGCAACAAAATTATTTTTAATACCTATCCAAAATTTTGAATTTTGTTTTTTTAACCTTCCTATTGTAATTAATTCATTTAAATTTATTAGATGAACAAATCGCGTTTATAACATAATATTCTCTATTTGTTACATTTGACTTATCTAAAAAAAAGGTAACAATGTTTCCAATACACATATAAATATATTACATATTATACTTTTATAATTAAAAATATTTACCTAATGGATATATATTTGTAGGGAAAATCGGTGAATCGCTGTAATATTTAATTGTTGTTAATTTTGATAATTTAGATTGAGATGAAAGAGAGATCCTTCGTATACTCGGAATTCTAAGAACAACATGTAATTGTAACTGCATAAAAGCATGTGACTTACTAAAAAAAAGTATTAAACTTACTGTTTACTTAAATTACTAACTGTTGAAATAGGAAGGGGAGCAGTTAAATTGTAAATTCTGTTTTGAAGTAAATCATTACAATGTTTTATAGGTGAATTTTTACCAACATACTGTCTAAAAGCATGACAAAATAAAGCTCTTAGATCATCACTTGAACATTCTAAATTATCTTGTAATATTAACATAAATTCCAAGCATATATGAATTTGTGTCAAATATATCAACTTTTTCCTAAAAATATTACTTGCAATTAAATGTGATAATGTAATGAAATAATTTTTTCACACATACCTATAACTATCAATTGTAAATTCATTATCAGACATATTTTTCAATTCTTCCTGAATATTGTCCAATCCACCAAATTTTGCACTTATTAAAATGTACATATAATCTTTGTATAATTTTTCAAAACCCATGTCTATAACATATTGTAATGGTAAACTACCTGATAATAAATGTGAAGTTATATTTTGTTGAGGTAGATTTGTAATAAGCTTGGAAAATTTGGTTGAATTTGTAAAATTGACCTAATTAATTACATGATTAATAATACCTTCTTTAATACAGAATAATGTGATTTTTATAAATATTTTTGGTATACCTGTGGCAAACAGTCATTTGCTATAATTTCTTCAAATACTGTATGTATACATTCTGTCATTTCTAAATGACTTGAATTCACTGTAAGTATTGATACTATGGTGTATATGTATATTTAAATATATTTATTGCATTAAATATACTCACTTATAAGTAATTCCCATAAATAGTCCGTAAAATCTAAATTGTGTCTAAATGAAAGATTTTTTACATACTGTTGAATTCTTAGATTACTTTCTAAATTTTCTTCATTTAAAAAATTTATTTGGTCTTCCTTAATGTCACTAAAATTTCTATAACTGTAATTACCATTCAACAAAAGATCCAAATTGTTCAGAATTATACTGTGTTCCTATTTAAAACAATTATTAATATATTATTACTTATTATCAAAATATTAAATAATACAAAAATATTATGAACATAATATTAAAATACCTCTTTATATGGATTTGAAAAATCATGTGGAAATTCTAAAGGTATTGCAGTATAATTAAATTTTATGTTTTTTGTATAATCTTCTATGATATTTAAATACTCATTTAACAATAATAATTGTTTCCATAACTCTTTCAAAGGGCTATTACATGAATTTGTAGCAATTTGAGCAATCTAAACAACATATATTTTAAAAACAATATATTCAGTTGTTGTAATTAATTAATATTACCAATTTATTTTTGGATGTCCTTGAGGGTAAGTATGATGATAAACTACAACTATCTACTTCTACGCTTAGACTTCCTTCAAAGTAACTTTTTTTATTATAATCCCAATTAATCATTTCTTCTTTTATTCCAAATAATTCAAAAATATTAAATACAGAAATAATAATCTAAAAATATAGATAAGACAATATTATAAGCATACATATACATAGTTAAAAAAACATGATACCTACATCTTGTTCACATGCATGTGAAATTTCTAAATGTTGTTGAAGAATTTTAGAAGATGAGTTTTTGATAACTTCAAAGGTTTCAGTACCAGCTGAACAAACTTCTACTGTAGTAAACCATTCTCCTTCAATACATGTACCTAACAATCTGCTTTCTTTATTATCTTTACCATCACAAAGTGCAAATATTAAAGGACAAGGATTATTTATACATTCAATGCATGTATTCAATGCAGTGCTAAAACAAACCATATTCTAACTATTGTTATTTATATTTATACAAATAATTTTTAATATCATTTTACCATGCTTCTGTTCTGCTTAATGGTAAGTATTTTTCTTCTTCTTTGTACCAATTTTGCTTCATCAAGATCATGGTATCTTCAAAATCATCTTCTTCTTCAAATGTATATTTCAAAGGAGATCCAGTAATATCAAATGCTAAAACAATTCATAAGTACTTTGTATAGTATAAATAAACACGTTTAATTATGAGAAGCTTACTTGTCTGATTATCATTGATACATTTAGAACAATCATTGAAAAATTCAAAAACCTGCTAAAATAATGAAAAGAAGTACATTTAATAGAATGATAATTTTTTGAAGAAAATAATTATATAGTATACTTTTTTATACAAAACGATATATGGTGTATCTTTAAACTCTGGAAAAATTCTAGTTACATATGATAAACAAATTTTATTTATTTCTATGGATGGATTTAAATTATTTTGTAGCGTCTCAATTTCAGACATTATGTTTAATATTTATCTACGTTTTATATCTGATCCACGATTTACTTATTTCACTTTCTATAACTCTTTAAAAATATTTGAACTCAAACGTTCTTTAAAATTGTGTGTTCAGAAATACATCATAATTTAGTATCATTTAAGCTATCTTTACACGTTTTGCCAGTGTACGATATCGAAAGTTTCAAATAATTTCAGAAGTTAACTATTATTATGTATTATAAATAAAACAAAAAATTAGTGCATTAAAAAGAAAGATGTAAAATATATATTGGAGGATAATATTTAGTTGATTTTTGGAACAGCGCTGAGTACTCGTTTGTCTAGTTCTCTGTCAGCCGTTTCGCGTTTGCGCTACTTGCAGTAGATGACATCGATATGTCAATACTTGTAGGATACGAAATCTTTAAAAAGTGTATGATGTCGTAGAATTACGAGACAATACTGAAGAAATAATTATAGTTACTATAGTGATTAGGTTATGAAAAAGTCGAATAAATATTGGGTAGGTGTGGGTAACATTTCAACGGTGTGTTTGTCTGAGGTAAAGAGGGACCGTGAGGACCTCGAAGACAGCCTTCCGACCTTTTACATGAAGGAACAGGATATTCCTGAATATTTGGAAGACTGTGGTTTAACCACCTGTACAGCCGGCGACATGCCTGAGGATGTAGATGTTCTACGGGATAATAAAGAGCAGACAAAGGAAAAAAAATTATCGTCCGCGTCCATAGCAGGACCTGATACTAAAAAAACAGTAACTGTCAAGCATCCCGAATCAAATAAACCAAAGCCGACTACAAAGAAAGGGAAACCTATACAGGCAGATTTAGATGTTTCTAAAGAATTTATAAGATGTAAAGAAGAATGTTTAGAGCGATTGGACTTAAGTAAATCCAACATTACTCATCTTCCTAGCACGGTACGGGACTTGACGCACTTAATCGAGTTTTATCTGTATGGTAATAAACTCGCAACATTACCACCAGAAATCGGTTGCCTTGCAAATTTAGAAACATTGGCTTTGAGCGAAAATTCTTTAACAAGTTTACCAAATACATTAGAAAATTTGAAATCCTTAAGAGTTCTTGACTTGAGGCATAATAAGTTGAGCGAAATACCCGATGTCGTGTATAAATTGACGAATCTCACGACCTTATTTTTACGCTTCAACCGAATCAGATATGTAAGTGATAATATACGAAATTTAACAAATTTAACAATGCTGAGTTTGAGAGAAAATAAAATCAGAGAACTTCCTGCTGGTATTGGCAAATTAGTCAATTTAATAACATTTGATGTTTCACACAATCATCTGGAGCACTTACCTGAAGAAATTGGAAATTGTATCCAGCTGTCTACGCTTGACTTACAACACAATGAGCTTTTGGATATTCCAGACACAATTGGAAATTTAGTCTCATTAACAAGATTAGGACTTAGATACAACAGATTAACTAGTATCCCAAAGTCTTTGGCAAAATGTAAATTAATGGATGAGTTTAGTGTGGAAGGAAATCAGGTATCACAGTTACCAGATGGACTACTTGCAAGTCTTTCTGACTTGACAACAATTACCTTGTCTAGGAATGCTTTTACTGCATATCCATTAGGAGGACCAGCTCAGTTTATAAATGTTTACTCTATCAATCTTGAACATAACAAAATAGACAAAATACCATATGGTATTTTTTCTAGAGCAAAGAACCTTGCAAAGTTAAACATGAAGGAAAATCAACTGACTGCTTTACCATTAGACATTGGTACATGGGTTAATATGGTTGAATTAAATTTAGGTACAAATCAACTTACAAAAATTCCTGATGATATTCAATGCCTTCAAAATTTAGAAATCTTAATACTTTCTAATAATTTATTAAAACGTATTCCTGCCAGCATAGCAAACTTACGTAAACTCAGGGTATTAGATCTTGAAGAGAATAAGATTGAATCTTTACCTAATGAAATTGGTTTCCTAAGGGATTTGCAAAAATTAATTTTACAATCTAACCAAGTAACTTCTTTGCCACGAGCAATTGGCCATTTAACAAATTTAACATACTTAAGTGTTGGAGAAAATAATCTGAACTATTTACCTGAAGAGATTGGTACCCTAGAAAAGTTAGATTCACTTTATGTAAATGACAATGCTGACTTACACAATTTACCATTTGAATTAGCTCTGTGCACAAATCTCAGTATTATGTCAATTGAAAATTGTCCACTTTCTCAAATACCACCAGAAATAGTTGCAGGAGGACCTTCCTTAGTAATACAATTTTTAAAAATGCAAGGTCCTTATCGATCCATGTAACAAAATTAAAAACAATTATGTCCTGTACGACGTAGATGTCGATTCTTAATAAGAGTGATATAGAAACAGATGATATTTGATACTAATATTTATTAACACTAAATTCTCACTATAATGATCTCACATCAATAAAAATTATATAGATATTATGAATACATAATATATGAAAATATGCATATATTTATATTCTGATAAAGTGAGTAATAAATAATCGTGTCTGCGATACACTTTCAATATGAACAAAGAAACATATAAATATATTATAAAATTGGTGCTGACTTGAAAATGTGCACAGCAAATAATAGAACTACAAGAAAATGAAATCATAATAAAATATTTTAGATACACTAATTATATAAATTATAGCAACATTTAATTAATATGATACATATACATATAGTTTAATAGTACATTCATTTTTTTTCTTTGTGTATTATTTAATAGTATAATAAGATGTAATATACTTTAATTTGCATGTGATATGCTTTGTTACTATTTTACATTATGATATGCATTATAATTATCTTACAATTTTAAAAATTAATCTCTACTATTTGAATATGTCATAGCAGATTTGTTGAATTTACAGGTTTCTTGTACATAGATACCTGGATATATTTATTATCTTTAGATAATTTTCAGACTTTTCTAAATTATGATACAGTGGAGCAGCATTATTTAACTGAAGGAATATAATTAAGAATCGGCATCAATGACTTATATTTCAGTTGCTGCTATTCATTGCCATACAAACAAAATATTTTGATGACAAAATTAAAACAATCGATAGTAATAAGTTTACTCTGTATCATAGTATGGAGCTATGTAATGATAATTATTTTATGTTATATTATCAGTTATAGGAGCTTCAACTGTAAAAGGTTTTGAAGAAAAACCAATCTTCCAAAATACAAAAGATATCTATCTATTTATATAATTTAGCATACTGTAATAAATAACATTATTTTTTTATTTCTAAAACTAAATGTAAACAATTTTATATTTAAGCATCCTAAATAATTATAAAAAAGTGTCTCATGAGAAACATATATGTGATTAGATGCACTGTATTTTTATTATAATTTTTACTTCTTTCACATGTGAAGTAAGTTGCAATATTCAGTGGCAATTGTGATGTACATTTATCTATATATTTCTACAAAATGATTAAAATTTAATACATGCTTTTTAATTCATTCATTCATTCATTTATTTGTAACAATTAGTGCAATTAAGCTTTATAATTGAATCATTAATATGCTCTCATCAAATGAAGGAGCTGCCAAACATAAAGCATACTATTACATAGTTTTAGCTTTGTATAATTATAAGATTATTTTTTGCTAAGTTCCATAAATATTGATTTCTTGTATAATTAAAAGGAATATTTTTATTAATAGTAAAATTTCTGCACATAGAACATCCTAAGCATAGAGAAACAGTGCCAATATCAATTGCAGAAAAGCATATAATAATCAAGCATATTATTTTTTGTGGTTAATCGTGTACAAATTTATCAATATTTATATATGTGCTATATATATATATATATATATATATATATATATATACGTGCGTGTGTGCGTGTGTGTGTATGTATGTATGCTTATATTGCAGTCATGGACTTTATTTATAGCTAACAATATATTGATTTTTTAAATACATTGCACATTCTTGTACACCTAAGCAAAAAATATTGACATATGACTTCCTTTTGTTTAGAAATTAATAATGTTATTAATTTCATTTGAATTCTCTTTACTATGCCTATAGTTATGTCCAAGAGAATTAAACAATTGACACATTTTTCATATGTCTCAATTATAATTTAAAATATTATATTGTTGTGTTGCAAATCGTACAAATAGTTATTGTTATTTTTTAATTAGGATTATTTATAATGTAAATAAGCAATATTAATAGATTTTACTATAATTTTTCAAATCATATTTCATGTAAGGAAATACAAAATTATTTCTTTTTGAAAATAATTAAAATATAAAATGTATAATGGAACTTAGCAAATTCTTAATTATAATTAAGAGAAAGTATGTCTATTCTGTAATTACTCACTGGCATATGAAAGTGTATGATTTGTTATCTGTCTACTTACACAGTTTTTCTACATTAGTTATGTTTCAAATATATCATATAATGTATTTACACTGAAGTTTATCTTCCAAACTTCTACAACTTGTCCATGAAATAAAGACCGATAATAATATTACACAAATAAGATTTCACCTGTTTCCATGTTAAAATTTATTTATACACTATTGAAGATAAAATCAATGATATAAGTTTTATGCTATTAAATAATAACTTTCAAATTGATTCAAGTTACAATTGTCAATGTCAATTTATAGAATTTATGTCAATGTGCTTATCTTGTGTAATCTTTCTATCTTTATGTTATAAATAATAATAGTTGGGTATTTGATTTATAAAACATCATACATTTTCTTCTATACTAAAAAGTATGTACAAAATATTACAATTAAGGTACTATTTTATTTTGACAGGATGTATGTATGTTTAATACGTATTAAAATATTAAATAAAATTCAAAATATGTGCAAAAGATGCTAAAAGCAGTGCTACAATACAAATTGTTGTGATAAACTGTTCAACAGTTTTAAAATACATAAGTAACACACTATAGTATAATTGGAAAATGACTAAATTTATATGAAGATTTAAAATAAATAATTTCTCAGATTATAGTCTTGTTGAATAGTCTGTCAAGTGCGATATTACATATATAATTTTAAAATCATAACATTAATGTAACTCAATGTATATGACCATATAAGATAATGTATATTTCTAAATATATAAATATACTATGACATTAATTTTATTTCTTATTTCAGATATTAAGTGTTAACATTAATTTATAAGTAAATTAAATACTTTAATGTAAATATTTTGTTTAATGTTACAATCATATTTTATTACTTTGGAGAACAATATTTCTTATAAACGTATTAATTTGATGTTTTTATTTTAAATTCTTTAAATTCTTTTTTCAAATTTAATGGAAATAAGACTTCGCTTTTTCAAACTAAATTTGCCAAATTTCGTATTAGGTTTGATGTAACACTGTAATTTAAAATATGATGATAAATAAAACTTAATTAATCGTATTATAAATAAATATATTATATACTTGTTTTGATCCTTCAATTGCTTTGGTTGAAGTAGATATATGTTTTATTTCAGTTAAAATACAATTATGAAAATTAAACTTTTTAAACGCTTTCTTTGCGCTTATAAATTCTTCAGTAACACCTGCATTTAACTTGTAGTTTATAGTTGTATTACAGATATTTAAAGAATTTTCTGCAGTGCTTATTAATCTAAGATTATTATATGTATGTAGTATAAATAATGATCCTTATTAAAAGTAGTAAAAATAAAATTTGTAAGCATCAATATTGTCATTAATTTACTTAACATTAATACCTTATCAGTTTTAATATTTCTTCGGAAAATGATTTTAAATTATTTAAGACAGATTTATAGTGTTCTAAATCCTTCTCTATACTTTTATTATGAATGAGTATTATATTATTATTAGCAATAGCAATTTCATGTTTTAATTTCAATAGTATATTTTCTTTATGCATCTCGTTTTTTCCTGCAACTTCATCGATCATTGTATTATATTTACACTTGTGAAGTTCATTTACTTCGATAATATCAGAGTATTGATTAAAAAGGGAGTTAAAATTATGATTTAAAGAAAAATTCCAGATTTCATTACAAAATTTATCTTCTGTAGTCCAAACGTTATGATTTATATTATCCTATAAAGCAAAGCAGTGTTACATAAATATAAAATATATGTATAATATAGTACATGTCTGAATTATAAACAGTTAATACGAATCGTTAATAACATGTTAATTAGTATTGCATTATTAGATAAATCTGATTTATACTTCTACATTTATTAAGAATTTACCAATTCTTTATACTTTTTTTTGAGTATTTCTTTTTTAAATTGAAGGGTATTGCTTTTTGTGATTGAAATGTGTCTTATAATTTTTAATTTCATATTTTCATTAAGGTATTTCATTATATGTGAATTGCATTTTTCATGATTCGAAGAAGTCATTTCTTAGTAATATATGTGTATCCAATGTATACTCATATTAGAAAAATATTTTATTTTTTAATGAAATTTGTTTATACAATTTTATACAGAATTTCATCCTTTATATTTTCCTACATACATAAGTAAAATATAATCATCAATTAAAAATAGAATTTTTAAAAAACAAAACAAATTTCTATTTGTTATAATTTAGTTTTTGATATCAGAAGAAACAATTTATTGAATAACTGAATCCAATGAATTTTATTTTTTTTTTTAATTTTGCAATGCCATATATGATATCTGATTGGTGATTTCCGTTAAAACGTTTTCAAATAACTTACTATATATCTCTAAAAGCAAATGCGTTTCATGCTATGGCGTGTTAGAAGCTTTGCGAATAAAGTAACCTTTATCGTATGTAAACAAAGTTGATTGAAAATCTTATTTGTGATCGAATATAAGACAATTAATGAATTAAAAATTACAAAGTATGAATATAAGTATAACATGAGTTCAAACGGTTTGAAAGTGTTGAAAAAAAGGTAATTATAAAGTTTAGATTTTATTTTGTGATTTCCTTATTGATCGATTATATTAATAGATTATAATTAATTTCTAAATTGTTTTCTATTATATTTTCAGCAATCCATATCCACAAAAGATACGGTGTCAAAAATGTCTAGAAATAGGACATTGGAGTTACGAATGTAAGGGCAAACGGAAATATTTGCATAGATCTTCCCGCACATTACAGTTGAAAAGAGCTTTAAAGAAGCAACAAGAATCTAATGGGTACATTTATAAAAAATGTTTAAATTATTATGATTTATAGCTTAAAGGATTATGATTCCAGCAATTAAATTTTTGCAGGGAAGAACAAAAGAAAGAAGCGAAAAAAAGCCGTTTACAGAAGAAAATGAAAGAATCTAGTAGTTCTAGTGATACAAATTCTAGTGCTGATAGCAGCAGTTCTAGTAGTAGTAATGATAGCAGCTCTAGTAGTTCATCTTCAGATAGTGAATCAGACTCTAGTGATAGTGTTTCTAGTAGTAGCAGTGGTAGCAGTAATAGTAGCAGTAGCAGTAGTAGTAGCAGCAGCAAAAGTAGTAACCATTCTAATAATTTTCTATTTCCACAAAGGCATTTTGCTTAAATAATTTTAAATATAAAACGCAAACTTCACAATAGATATATTAATTTTTTTTAACTATTTATTAAATTCTTTACTGGGTTATATATAATAAATAATAAATATGTGTATAATAATTTCATTGTACAAAATTAAAGTAATTAAGATACATTTAACATATACTTTTGTCATTTATGTGACATATCTTGTACTAAAATCTTATTACTTTCATTATGATGTTAATAGTCTCCTAATTGTGCTTATAAATAAAAAAAGGATGTGATAATTTCGTATCAAGAACTTTTTCATAAACCAAAAGAATATAGTTAAGGGTATGGTTATAATTAAGGATTTAATAGAAGAATTAGTCCATTTCTGGGCTTAAGGGCTGAAAATAATAAATAATGATAATAATAAAAGAATTAAGTTTTTATTTAACTATTAAGTAAAAATATAATCCATTGTAAAAATTTTTTATATAATAAATATGTTGTAAATAGAATTATGATTATATTTGCATTAGTCATCAATACTTTCAGGAAGTGTTTGTATTATTACTTTCCTTTTTGAATCATATACAAAGTTATTAGACTTGAAAATTTCACTATCATAAAATGGACGAAGATCATATATGTCAATTTGTTTAGCCTAGAATGAAATTTAAACTTTAGTAAAATAAAGTTTATAAACATATAGGTAAAAAACAAATAATTCATACCCGATCCAATAGATCCTTTTCTAACACTTCGATTGTCGTAATACGACTTCCATGTATAGCTTTTTGAAATGCTAAAGTATCTAATGTAACTTGTCTAAGTATGTAATATAAAAGTTCACTGTGATCTTTTTTGTATGATAAATATTTTTGAAATGTCTTTAAAAAATAATAAAATATTATTACTCTTTCAATAAAATCATTTTATACATATAATTCACCTCTATTATAAAAACACTTACTTGACGCATACTTTTCATTACCGAATATTTTTGTGTTTCAACAAAACTATCAAGCACCATTCTAATGGCAAGATTAATATCAGTTTCTTGAACGTGATCTCGTAAATGCATTTTAGCACTTGCTTCAGCCATACGTATAATACTTTCAATGTACCGCACGGTAATTGGTAAACTTCCAGTGGCCTATTAATATTTAGAGTAAAATTATTGCTGTACATCGTAAATCTTTATGCTATAACTTACCAAACTTTCTTGCCTTAATTGGCTGTATAATTTTGCAACTTTATCCTGGTCAATGTTTGTTAACTTAGGATGAACATTTTGTCGTGCATATACAATATATTTTTTTAAGAGATCTTGTGGAATAGATATATCATGTGTATTATCTACTGGAGGTATTACTTTTCCTGCATTTGATGGATGATGTCTAATATGAGAATTTACAACAAATTTAGCCAAATGTCGATCTTGCATTGGATCTATTTCATCTTTCACAACACAAAGGATATCAAAGCGAGACAAAATTGGTTCCGATAAATCCACCTAAGTAGAAAAAGTTGTTACATAAATATTATTTACTGCATTTTTTTGTTTTACATTAATATGTCTTACATTTTCTGAAAATGTCATACTGGCATCGTATCTTCCACCAATAGGATTCGCTGCAGCTATTACTGAACATCTAGCATGAAGTGATGTAACAATTCCTACTTTTGAAATAGAAATACTTTGCTGTTCCATAGCTTCATGAATAGATGTTCTATCTTGATCATTCATCTAAAACTTCAATAGTGTTGATATTTCAATTACAAAGATCTAATATAAAAACAAAAACTTACTTTATCAAATTCATCGATAAGGCAAATTCCGTGGTCGGCAAGTACTAAAGCACCAGCTTCTAATGTCCATTCACGAGTTGTTGGCGATCTTCTTACAAATGCAGTTAAACCTACAGCTGAAGCTCCTTGACCTGTTGTAAATACTGCTCTTGGTGCAATTTTTTCAACATATTTTAAAAACTGAGATTTAGCTGTTCCTGGATCTCCACATAATAATACATTTATGTCTCCTCTTACTTTATGTTTATTACCTATACATTTAATTATAAGATTTATGTTCAAGTGTATTCTTAAAATGTAAAGAAGTAATATAAAAAATAAAGTTACCAGGATTCTTTGCTTCTCCTCCAAATATTGCTAATGCTAAAGCTCGTTTTGTATAATCGTGTCCAAAAATTGAAGGCGCAATGCTTGCGACAATGCGATCACAAATTTGATGATCTTTACTTAAAGCAATAATACTAGAAATATCTTCTTCAGTTAAAGATTCTACAATTTCTTTTGAATCTTTTACTTGTAGGTGATTAGCAAGAAGAACTGTTGCAAATACTGGAAAACCCTAAAATATGAAATAAATATCGATTAGCTAGTGTTAAATTTGTAAATTATTCAAACATATTTGTTTTTACTTGTTCTGTATTCAAAGAACCATCATAATTATTTGTATATATAGCAGTAACATCTACTTCATCTCCAGGTTTACAGCGATCACAAAGATCTGATAAAAGAATACATTCTTTACTCCTGGGTATTCTTCCTGCAGGTATTTTACCTGGCGATTCTTGAATTGTAACTTTTTGATAGTTTCTATATATTGTTTGTTCCATATTAATCTATAATTAATAATAATTACCTTGTAAAATGATTTGATTTAAAATGAAATAATTTTAGCATTTGAATTTACCATAAAAGGTCCAATACTTTGACACTCAGGACATGAACCGGGTTTAACTTCAGCATTTTGATTTTGTACAAAAGGACCAAGTACATATCCACATTTTGTACAATCATATTTTACAACTGATAATTGTGGTAATACTCCTGTAGTTGCAGTAACAACTCCAAGGGTACGTACTAATTGGTTTAAATGTAACTTTCTAATGTTCACAATAAATTATATTATTTTCTGTTACAAAATTATATATTTTATTTAATATATAATGTATAATGAGGCGTATAGATACCCCAAGATTTCAGGTTTGGGTCCGGTAGGGAATTTTCCTTGGAATCGGGTTAGGATCCGAAAATTTCGGCTACCGAAGTTAAAATTGAATTCTAGAAAAGTGTTGAATATATGTAATTGAAATCGTATCCCGTTTCGGGTATACGAGTTTAAAGTAATAATATTCCGAATCAAAAAGTTTAAATGAAAACCTGATTGAAAAACTATGAAAAAATATTATATTTATGTTGTTAAAACGTTTTTAAACTTTAAACTCTGATATCTGAAAATTTTAGACACCAGATTTCAATGGTAGATACTTGGAATTTTGTGGGGCCTAATTTCAAAATTTTCGGACCCGAACCGAGCTAAAACTCGAGCCTAACTTTGGATAGTTGCACATTTTTATATATCTTACCTAAATGTACGAATTTCTTCTATTAACGGTAACTCTGATATTCTGACATGAATTTCACTTGTAACTCTTTCATAACTGGGAAATATAGTTAATACTAATTCCTTTGCTACTTCATCAAATATTTCTAACATTTGAAATGGTGCTTCTGGCAAAAAGTAAGCCAAAACATGCTCTTTACTAGCAAGAATCGGGAATTCCACAACAAAGCTAGACTATTAAAATATAACAATTATTTTTTACAATGACTGTTATTATAATTAATAGTAAAGGATATTACTTGATTACTCTCGCACATGTGACGAATTCGTTCTCTATACATGTATTGTCCTTTTGAATTAGTATGTGTGCGAAGAAAACTTTTAAATCGATTGGAAATTTCAGTTCTAGGTCCTAACATAGATACCCATTCTTTAACTGAATGACCTTTAGTATCTTCTAAATTTTCAATAGATTCAACCATCTAAAATAACTAAATATTATTACACAATACAACATTAACTCCATAATGAAATGAAAAACAGAGAAGGATCATACTTCTATGTCTTCTATTTCTCCTGTTGCTGCTTTTTCAGCCATACGTCTCTTACGGGCTTGTACTTCTTCTTCATCACTTTCATCTTAATTTAAAAATGCATAAATTATAATCTATTTAAAAGGATTCATTAATTATATTGTTACAATGCAGAAATATACCATAAAGCAAATCTCTGTCATCTCTTATAATCCCTGCTGCTCTATCCCTTTTGCGCATAGCAGCTTCGGCAGCAACACGGTCTTCTTGAGACATTTCTGAGTAAACTTCATTATCTGCTATATCTGAATCATATCGATCCAATCCTGGCATGGGACGATAATCACTAAAATATCATCCAGGTATTAATATCAACATTAATTTTTTTGATAATTATGATTTTACATGTAACATAAAAAAAATTTACTTTTCCATATTATCTCCAAATAATTCTTCCCCTTCTTCTTCCTCCACATTAGCATCATTATCATTACCAAGTAAATCAGATTCATCTTCAAATGGCTCATCTATCTCTGGTGCAGGAGATGTCATTGCTTCTGTATGTCTATCAGATTGTACTGGACTACTAGAATCCTAAATAAATATATAAAATATAAAATTATTAAATTAAAAAATTCAATATGTGCTATATTTTACACAATATTATATTCAAAAGAGATTTATATTATTATACATGTATAATATTTACATGAATTAAAAAATTATTTAGTTTTATTTTTTCCTGTTATTACTAATATCTTACCATTTTTTACGTATTAAAATAATTAAAACGTAATAACAGTAAATTAAACTAATAAATGAAACTATATGATAAACAAAAGTAATCTTATCCTTTTGCTTTATTAAATCTTAAAT
Source organism: Tetrapedia diversipes (assembly GCA_033822845.1). Classification (NCBI taxonomy): domain Eukaryota; kingdom Metazoa; phylum Arthropoda; class Insecta; order Hymenoptera; family Apidae; genus Tetrapedia; species Tetrapedia diversipes. The sequence goes on from JAOPTO010002142.1 coordinate 70,091, forward strand.
GGCAGAATTGGCGGGAGTAACCTTTATATTAAAATAATTCTTCAGTCATACCAACAGTTTGAAGAAAATAACTATAACTAACCAATACCAGAAACTCTGTACATACAAACAACTTTTATTGGTTAATTGAAACTATCTCGTATAAGTTTATCGCTATCGATGATACAGATAAAATTTATATACTAAAAGGTATCTACTATCTCAAACTTAATGATTCTGTTATGAAAATGTAGATAATAAAATTGTTTAAAAAAGTGCATTTCGAAAGAAAGTTCGGGCGATATCGCGACGCCCCTGGATTCACCCGGAACACCTAAAGAAATATTGCTCAGCGTTGACTTTCTTTAAACCCTTTATTGATCCCTCTACAGGCTCCTCATAGATTAGGAAATTTATTTTTATAAACTTTCTCAATTAGATTACGAACAAAAATGGTACAGTAAGATAAGTAAATAAATTTATAGGATTTTTATTTTTTATTGACATCGGTTAAACATGATGTATGTTTTAAAAAGTATAAGGATTGTAATTTGTCTAATACAGAAGTAATTTCTGCTTGTATATTTGCTATTCGCACAGTAAGGTAAAGAGATTCTTGGAAACGTTTCTGTGCAATTCGTAAACTCTGTGGGACCAGTACTCCAAACCATTTTATAGGATCTTGAATTTCATCTTCTTCTTCATCTATGTTTTTTAAGCTTATATCAAAATTTGGGATTATTTTGCCTGTTTCTTCTGTTAATCTGGTTTCCAATTCAAATAATGTAATTACTCTTTCATCTTCAACAGGAACCTGTAAAATACTTATACTTTCTTTACCACGTATGTATTTGGCCTTAGCTAGTTCAATATAACCATCTCGCAAAATTTTTTCCATCTGAATATTGATATTTATTTTTTCTTCCATTAACTCCAAATTATGCAATAAATTTTCATCAATCGCTTTACATATATCATTTATACTTTCATGCATAATGATACAATAATAGATTTACCACAGTGTATAACAATATGAAATACTATCTGAAATATATAAAATACACTATATATAGTATGCATAATTCTATACTCTTGTTATTATCATCTTGTTAATTAAAGTATCAAATTTAATCTTTATTTATGCATGTATAAAATTTTATATACGTACCAAATGAATTATTTTATTCTTATAAATAATTCTTACTAGATAAAGATTTTTATATTATCTTTCAAAATAATTATTTCTTTTTGTATAGGAATAATTTGTTTATATGTAAATATGATCTGTTTATTTCCCTCTTTTTTAAAGAGATATACGTACATACGATATATACGATCAGTTGTCTGAGATTGTTAGGAATGTAACATTTGATAATCTGGTAATACTGCTTGTAACCTGTGATGCCAGACTGAGGACGAAAGTTTTCGAGAACACCCTCTTCCACTATGCACACTACCGTAGTAAACGCGTGTACGTGAGCTCAGCGTATTGGACGACTTCGGGAAATTGAGAGAGAAAACAAATGAAAGTCTTTCTCTTTCGCTCTTGAAGCGCTGAAATCCAACCAATGTGGAAAGCAAACCTGTGACGCGGGCCGTGCGTACTGTATTTGAAAAAGTTATAAAAAATGTACTATTTTTTCATTACAAGAGCATCCTAGTATGCTGAAAAATAAGAATAATAGGTAGTCAAGATCTCGATCAACCCCGTGTCGCAAGCTTGCTTTCCATATTGGTTAGATCTCAGCGCTTCAAGAGCGAGAGAGAAAGACTTTCATTTGTTTTCTCTCTCGATTTCTCGAAGTCGTCCGAAACGTTGAGCTCACGTACACGCGTTTACTGCGGTAGGGTGCGTAATGGTAGGGGGTATTCTCGAGAACTCTCGTCCTCTGTCTGGCATCACAGCTTGTAACGCTATGCCTTTAAAAAATGCTATCACAGGGGAAGTGACAGGTCGTACACTTTTATGAATCAGAATAATGGCAGTGAAAGAAAAACAAACAGATGCTTCGACCGATGAAATAGAATGGAATGTTGAAAACGAAATTCAATTATTCTTTGCTATGAATGGACATAAACCTGTTGGTAAGATTTGAGTTAATATTGATATAGGTTATGTTTATATTGATAAAATATATAAACAATTCAAAGATTAACAAGTTAATAATTTATGTGATTAAATTTTTCGTTTTTAAGGTATTAATAAATATTTTCATATGGTTTGCATTTGGGAAAAATTTCGTACTGCCATTCATAAGGATGTGTCATTGAAAACTATATGGGAACATTTAGAATCAATGTACGATTTGATGGCTCTGGTACTTATAATTATTTAAAAAAATTATTTATGATAATTCAAAGTAAACTTCAAAATGCATTCAAATTATTTTAGGATGATATGGAGGACTTGCCATTTCCTAGTCAAGAGATAGATTTTTCTTTACCAGAACAAGATTTTTTGGGACCACTTAAATTTAGAAAGAGGGATGAATCAGAGCTGAAATTAAAGGAACAGAGGGACAAATTTAAAGAAATTAAGAAAGAGAAAGATATTAAAGATCCTCTGAAAAAGGAGACTATCCTTCGTGATCTTAAAGCAGCTAAAGATATTGATAAAAAAAAAGAAGAATTTAAAAAGTATGTTAAAGATCTAGAAATAAAAAAGGATAAACTTAGAGATATTAAAGATGTTAGGAAAGATTATAAACCCTCTAAAGGAAGATCAAAGGGGAAAGATGATCCTGAAGAAACAGGTACATATGCATCTGTTTTTAGTACTTTCAAATGATATTTAAAAAATGAAATAATTTCTTTATTTAGTATCAAATGGTAAGAAGGAACGTAAGGATTCTGATTCTGGTCGTGAAAGTTTAAAAAGAGGACCAAAACGACCAACTAGACAAAGTGTGGATAGCACTTCTAAAGCATCCCCTAGTCCACGTGATACACCTCCACCAAAACGAAGAAGAATGTAACATCGATAAAAATTATTTTATAGTCAACATTGTTATTTGTTCCTCATATCGTGGACAAACATTTCTCATCTGACAGTGTAGATAGAATGTGAATCGCATTTATCTATACGTGTATCACCACATGAGGACTTGTATACAAGTCTGTATCTATGAATTCCATTTTATAAAAATTTTTCATTAAAACATTGTACATACGATATATTACATAATGGAAATAAAGGGAAAAAAGGCATTAAGTATATTGCAACTTGTTTCCATTATCTTTTGTTTTGTAAAGTACACACACATTAACTGAAGTCAAAATAATTTATTAAGTCATTTAATTATTACAATTACTATATTTAAAAGGTTAAGAAAATAGGAAAAATAAAACAAAAATAGATACTCTGTTAAATATTAGTCAATGTTTATTAGAGAAGTTGTAGTATCTTCATTGACATGGATGTTTTAAACCAAGTTTGCTCGTGCTATTGGAATAGTTGTATGATCTTCATTTTTGTTGATGGAATGAATTGTATTGTTGAAGTTCAAATACTTCTGATGCGTTGGAGATATATCCTTGCATACTTATCGAAGCCTTCTTGCTTCACGTTCCGATTCTAGTAAGGTTAGGAGATCACCTTCTCGTACCGGTCCTTTTACATTTCTGATAATTTGTCGATTTTGTTCACCAAGAAACTCGACTTTTACTTGTGTACATTGTCCTTGTGAGCCGGTTCGACCTAAAACTTTTATTACACGAGCCAAAACTACTGGCTTATCCATGATTGTCTCACGTGGCTTTGATGCGGCAGCAAAAAGACGTTTCACGGAAGTGAAAGAATTTTCATCAGTTCATAATCCAGTAACAAAGATGGCAACTTCCGGCGGGCTTCTCCAGCGGTGTAATCATTTCATTTATATAACTAAGCAGATTCAAAACAATAATGCATAATATATAAGTACTTTTATAGTTGATGATATACTACATGTATTATATGAAGGTAAGTACTATTTAATTCTCTTAAACAAACAATTAATTTTATTACTATAATTTACTTATTAATGTATAGTAGATGGCGTTTATAGTATTTAAATTTAAACATATTTTCAACATTTTCCAACATAATTCCAAAAGAAATGAAAATATTGTAACTATTACTTAAACATATTATTTCATGTAATTATTATAAAACATAAAATTTAATTGTTTCATTGTTTTTTATAATATAATTTTTTTCAATGCTTTGACAACATGTATTTGTACTTATATCAGTTTTTATGTTAAATTTTCTTATTAAATCAGCAAATTTCAAGGCCTAATTGTCCTTAATTACTGCAGTATAAATTGCATGATATTAATTATTTATAAGAATTCATGAAAAAATCTTTTTATGTTTACATCATGTTTTTTGTTTTGAATGACAATGATATCCATCATTTGATAAGAAAAAAGTTAATGTAATAAAACATGAACGTGACAGATATGTCTAGAACTTATTGTCAAGTTTTAATATTTATCATATTATATGATAATAAATTTTATAGGTAGTTTTATAACAGGGAATTATGCGATTTTGATTTGTCCAATTTTACCTAATTAGCAATCGATTATAATTAAAGTATTCCAACTTTAATTTTCTCATGTATTATAAGAATTAAGGTATAGATAATATGTTTGGTTTGTTAAGTGTCTGTCATTGTCAACAAAAACACTAAATGCACTTTGATAAAAAGTAATAATAATATTCATGAGCGAATATTAAGTTCTAAAATGTTCTTTAACATGTAATCAACGATGCGATCTAGCGTTCTAAGCAACACACTACTCAAGTACAAACAACAATGCCGTTAACTTTTTAAACACAAGGCAATTGTTTTTAAAATTTTTCACAAATTATTATTAATAATACATGAAAATTACTAGCAACCAAATCTTTGAAACGTTCAATACATTTTGATTGCATACAAATATTATAATGATACACTACAAAACAATCTGTTTTTAAAATGGTTGAAGTCACTTTTTAAGTAAAGTGGCCTTTAATATACGATTTGTTTGAGAACTTTAAGTGTTCTTGAAAACGGTTACGTACTCGGTTTTCCCTTATCTTTTGGGATAAAAATGAACTTTGTTGCAAAATATTCTTATTGTACTAAGGATACTTGTACTTGTTTAAGTATAATCAAACTTTTTGCCATAATGAAAGTGGACCCTGATATACATTTGTCGTGATTACAAAAGCACCCATTTTAGCAAATAATACAATTACATATCGAGTACATGTACATATACTGTACGTTACAAATAACTCTTTACAATCAGTCAAAAATTTGTTTTTATTCGTAGTTCCCACCTGTCCGACAATAACGTTGCAAGCTAGCAAAGCTTTAGCTGAAAAATTTTTAACTCGAAATACATGACGAATTTGCGAATTATATTTCGGAAATGACAGTATTCGAGTAGTTTTTATTTGTCTTTGTTGTGTTATGCCTTGGAGCAATTTCCAAACTAGTGTGGAAATATAATTATATTGGGTAACGAATGTTCGACACTAGTGTACAACACTGAATGGAATAATCAATCAACTAACAATATTCTTAAAACTTTTACTGCCATAAATTGGTGGAAAGTGTTTGTCCAGGAAGTGCAGTAGATTTTCCTGGTGTACTCGAAAAGTTCGTACCGCTTAAAGAAAGTTGCGTCATTTGTTGCGGCAACTAAAACGTAAATATACTTGTGATTATTGCTGCATTGAATTTATTTTAAACGTCTAAAACATATGATTTATATACCTGAGAACCAAATGCAACAGATTGTTGCTGCTGTTGAGATGTTAAATTAAAAAAAGGATTGCTACCAGGAGCCGGTTGAAGATTTTGTGTTAACATTCCACTCCATCCATTATTACTACTAATATTAGATTGTCCTAATTGCATCACCTAACAATATATGAAACAATTAATCGAATTGATAATATTTATATCGTGTAATAGACAAATTTATGTACCATTTGGGATTGCATTGCAATGGCAGGATTAGGTACACCATTCATCTGATTTATCTGGCCTACGTGTAAACAATTTCCTAAAGAATTTGACGTCACTGGCCCTAATGAAGTAGGATTCACAGTTACTTGATTTTGATTGATAGGTAATTGATTAGTTGTAACAGACATCTGAGCAGGAAGTTGGTTAAGTTGAGTTAAGGAACTTTGTTGATTTGGATAATTATTTTGTTGACCAAATGGTATCGCGTTTGGTAGTTGTTTATACTGAACAGTAGATTGCTGAGCATACATTCCTCCTAAAACATGAAGTAGCAAAAAGTATACCAATATTTCAAACATAACAATATATTTAAAGTAACAAACATACCAGAAACACCAAATATTGCTGTTTGTTGATGATTTGGTGTACCATACAAGGCCAAAATACTGTCTTTGGACATTTTATTTTTTTCGTGAGGTGATGGTGTTGGTTGATCAAAGAAACTTTCTTCTTCACTTTTACTCACAGTTGTTGATACATTTGTAGTTGTATCAGAAGTATGACTACTAGTTGAAACTACTGAAGCTGGAGGTGCAGATAAAAAGGAAGAAAATATGTCATCTCCAGCACCATTTGTATTTGATTGGTTTGTTGTTGGAGCATCTATTAAATTTATATATTTTTAAAGGTGTTATTTTTATTACATGTTGTTATTGGAATACATACCTAAGCCCAGTAAATCCAAGGTTGCAGAATTATTGGCTCTATTGGGTTTAGGACTCATAGAGCTTTTAGGTTTTGGCAACTGAGGCACTATCTCTGGTTTTTTTATTGGGGGGAGTATAGCCTGATTATTAGAGCTTTTAGAATTTTCCTTTTTCCTTCTACGTTGTCTTTCTGCTTCCTCATCAAGCTCTTTATCCCAATTCACCTATGTGATTTATTAAAAATTTACTTATGTATACAATATGTATATGATAAAATTTGGAGAAATTACCTTTGGTAATGGTGGTGGTACCCATTCTCTAGCTATATATTTTTTATGTTCATACTTTGCACGAATAAAACTTTCCAAACTACAAACTGTTTGAGGTCTTTGAAAGCTGTCAGGAAGGTTTGCTTCATATACTGCTCTTGCACGTGAATTACCCATTTGTTGTAAACTCTAAAAATAAAACAAATATCATTTTACAATATTAAGATGCCTTATTGTAATTAATGAGAATAATTATAATTTTTCAAACATAAAGATATTAACATACCACTACTTGTTCTGGTGTCCATGTGTCTAAATTAACAGATTTTACTTTGCTTATATGAACTCCTAGATTTCTATGTATTCCAGCACACCGAATGCATAAAAATATACCTAGATTCCAACTAGCCCATCTTGGTCCTTTATAACATATAAATATAAACTAATTCTTACAATTAAAAAACATATTTCTATTCAATTTATAAATCGTACTTAACAATATAAATGAAGGGAAATAATACTATATAATTTTATTTGTACGCAGCATATTGATTGGAGCGGCTGAGATTTAATATAAATTTAGAACACAATAAAATGGTTAACAGAATTACAAAATTTAGATTATGTATAGATTTATCGATATATGTAATAAGGAGAATAATAAATGATTAATGTATGCTTATTGGAAATTAACAGTAAAAGGAAAACATGTGGAAAAATAAGGAATAAACGATGCGGAAACCACGGTAAAGTTCACTCGTAATCACTGTCATCTAACATTTTGTCACTGAAGAATTAAAACCTATGATCTTTGTCTAAACGAAACTAGGTCGTTTTGAAATCGATATTGATGGCTTATATACATTGTTACTTATAAAAATGCAATCTTGTAATGTTCGCAAAAAGTGGAAATAATAATGGGAATTTATTAGTCGAACAGAGGATAAGACATTGATAGAAAATTTACAATTGATGCACGAACCTTTTGCATCACAGTCGACACAATACTTGTTGTCTTCATCGCGTAGCATCTGTATTAAAAGATTCTGACATTTTTCTTGTATTTGCTTGGAACGTTCCTTTTCCAAACGGGACGTCATTCCTATGCAACGACGGAATTCTTCCTGTGCACAGATCCAAAACAATGTTTTCTTCTTGCAATGCTGGACACACGCGAGAACCGTCAAGTAATATCCAGCAATCGTCAGCGAACGCCCCCAATAGTTCAACTCGTTATTCACTGAAACGTCATGCAGTTAGAGGAATTTTATTGGATCGTATATATGTTTCAATACTTGAACAAAATAATAAGTAGATTATCAATGATATTAACATCTTTTTCATATTACTACCTAATGATAACCATGAGAATTTTGTAAATCGTGTCACTATAATTACAGGCTAAGTACAGGAAAGAATTTATACCACAGACGAGGTATAGGATAGATCTAACATTTTACGGGATTTTGCGTCCAATGATCTGAAATACCGATCGTACAAAACATTAAAAGGGTTTGTTATGCCCTCTATGATTTAAAGTGGCGATTTTAGGAATTACATTCAATCCAATCATCACAGTTGATAGAGTCACTCAAATCTTTTTTGTTACATACACATATAATGAGGAAGTTATCATTGAATTTGTGCTATCTTTCTGATAAATTAAGTTGATATAGAATGTTTTTCAAATTACTTTTAATTGTCATAATATTATTGTAAGTTTTTTTATTTCGATTCAAAATAAGTAGAGAATCGGGATGAGGTCCTGTACCTCATTTTTGATAAAAATATATTATTATCCTGTCGATAAGCTGTATGATCGCGATATTTATATATTTAAATCCATATATTTAATTATAATACACGCAAGGTACAAGATAGATATTTAAAATATTTTTGTATCACATGGTTAAAGAGATAAACCCTTTACTATTTTAGTGCCGTTTCCGACGTTATCGATTCAGTGTAAGAAAAAATATGGAATTAGCAGTATCTTTTATATTGGAGTATTTAACTTCGTTTTAATCATTATTCGGGTGAAACAATTGTTAAGATTTGACAAGCAATAGCATTAAGTAATTACCACTGTTACACAACGTAGCAACAGAATAATTACCCTAGTAAAACTGTTTTATTATAATAGATGCATGTACAATTTTAGGAAAATCTGGAGATAGCGGCGTACTTTCAGCTGATTGTGAGAAAAGTGCATTTCTTCACCTTCGTTGGCATTATATGCGTTGATCCTCCGCTGTTGCTTTCGGTAAGTACGGTTAAACAAATCAGAGCTTTTTAATCGATGTGGTTTCTTGAAAAAGAAAAAGAGGAAAATGATGTATTTTTTACAAATTTTCTTTACCTTGACGACGTACTTAGTGATTCTTACTTAAGCGATGTGTCAACGATTTTTAAAATACTCTTAAGTTGAAGCTTTTACATGACGCGTTTTTTCTCCGCCAAAATAGGAAGTATGTTTTTAATGAAACCGACTGTACAGGCTCGTCAAACATTGCTGGTCGCGTAAAAAACGTTCGTAGAACTGTAGTCTTATCGTTCGATTTTATTTAAGAAATCGGAAAACAATTGAAAGATATGTATTCGAAAATATGATTAATAATACAAGCGTGAAATAGAAAGCAACACAGTAAACGTTGATCCTATGCGATATCGATTGATCTCTGACATCAAACGACAAAGGCACCGTATAGAGGTGATCGGTTTGCTGTAACAGAATACGCGTGAAATTTACTCCATCCTTTGTGAACATGTTCACGGATGGCTAAATTACGTAGCAGCAACCCTCTGTTCATGGACATAGCCGTTGCTGTTTCACCCTTCGTTTCTTTCGCAATAGGATGGACATTAGATAAAGGTGATACAGGATAAGGTGTCGGTAACGAGGAATTTTTAATCCGTTTAAGAGCGGAGCGTCACCTCAGGGTTTTCAGTAAACTACATCGCTTACGGAAACAAGGAAGGGTTGCGGGGGCTGGAAGTTCAATGACAATTAAAGGATAACGAAATACGGAACTTCTTCCGGTTTAATTGTATCTACTAGATGTGTCAATTAAGATGGTCCGATATTCCTTTACCGTTCGTTGCAAACGGAGTAAAAAAACAATCGTTTATCGTGAACATTAAGTTCAGCTTAACAGTATTTTAATAATCGTTCTTGTGCATAAAGAAGTTTAAAGAACAAATTGAGTCGTTTGAGGTAAAACTTTGCGTACCTAGAATTTAATTTCAGGCCGAAGCGAGGACGACAGTGATTGCGACAGTGGGTTAGATTTTGCGCTCAAAATGCTAGGAGAAGGTACTGATGAATAATGTTCTGAAAGTTTGCTGGAGATCAACAGAAAAGTGGTCAATCAACAACGCTCTATTTTTGAACATCGTGTCAAACTAAATGAAGCAGGCGTCAAAAGGAGGTTGGATAAACAGCGTGATCTATTCACGTTATTCTACTATAATCCTAAAATAATGTAAAAAGAAGGGAAGTATCACACGTGAAAAGATTAAAAATTGAAACAGCAAACATAGAAAACAACGAATCTCGCTATCATCTTGAATTTGTTAAGTTCCAGGGACTTTTTTCCAACTTTTCCTTCGGAAAACATACATAAGAAGCCAGAAGAAGAATAATTACTCGAACAGGGGACGCAGCGGAGAAAGGAATTCGCAGCGTCCCTTCAGTAGGTGCCTCCGTGGACGATAACGTCCGTCAAGCGTTATGGATCGAGGGATCAAGTCGGATTGGCGTTTTTTCGAGTTCCGTAGGTGGAGGAAAATACATGAGCCACGGAAAGCAGGGGGTGCAGGGAAGACGAGAGAAGATGTACAGAACGCAGGCGCGCTCGAAGGAACTTGCGCGAGCGTTGTGCACGTCTATGATGCTTTCAAGAGCTCCGGCGGGAGCTGCAATTCTTCCTTTCAGTTTACCGTGGTCCCGCTTTCGAAACTTCTCGCGCGCATTATTCCCGACGGGGACGGAAGTCGGTTCGAATGTGAGTTTCGATCGCGCATCTTGCCGCAAGTCGATTTAGAGCAACAGAACCGGCGTGTAATCAAGTTGGAAGTGGCTCGAGGGGAAGTTTCCAACTTTTCGGCGAATAAAATTCGATCAAGATCAACTGCAGTGAAGACAGAAAGCTTAGAATTTATTTTTGGTCGTGGTTCGAAATTTGTTTCCATTAATGATAACGGGAGATATAGAAATAATCAGTAGAATTCGCAAAATATATGGGTACCAGAAATTGTCTGTTTGATACTCGAAGATGAGCGACTGATGCTGTTTAATTTTACACGAGGAAGCAAATATTTGAAGCGGACGTGAGAGGACTTTTGAAAATACACGTGTGACTCGAGCGAATCCATTCTGATAGTGTTTTGTTCAATGTAAATCTCTTACCACGTGCATACTCGCAATGGTGTGCGAGAAGTATTCGTGTGCTTCCTTCGGTAAATACTCGCACTATGAATGTTTGTACGGTTTCTGAGTTTATAAACATTCAGATGCAGCTAATTCCATTATTTTTGTTCGTTGTTCTGGGAAAATCTGAAGAGACGTTAAATCTTTATTGCGAATGCGAATTTTAATACGTGGACGAAAAATAATTGCACTTATTTAACGTGTCCCGCGATTTTCATTGACGGATACTCTTTTAAAATGATACACACCGTGTACGTTTTCGTGAAATTTATTTAAATTTTTCTTTACTTTATCATTGACTACTTTATCAATGTAACACTGTTTATCAAGGATGTGCGTACGTGCGATGACTGTACACAAACTGACGTTCGAATGATGAGCCCTGCTACTGACAGTTTAAATAGTACAGTAGAGAGTGAAGCATAGAAGAAGAAAAAATAGAAGGCGACGTTCCGTCCACTCATCCAATTTTCATCAACTAGAAATTGATCTCGACGTCAAATTACTCGGCTATATTTATTGATCGTTCCCCCGATTCAAGATTTCATAAACTGAATTGACTAGGAGCGATCGTAGCGTTGCGTTAATAGCTTCGCCAGGGCAACGAAATTAGATAGACAGCAAAATTGGTTTTAACGATCTTTCCGTACACAATTATGAAATTAATCGACGACGACATTATTGGTGAAATATCATGGACTATATTGCGTCACATTGTTCTCCAATTGCGTGCGTTGTTCCCCCGTCGCAAGTTATTAAAAAAGGGTGTCTTCAAATTAACCTTTTAAATGTCTACGAAACTTTGAGTCCATTTTAACCTTTATCGCACACGCGATACGCGAATCAATCACAATTGAAATAAAAGGAAGATAAATCTTTCTCGAGTTGGTAAAACTATCCCGTACCAGTACAAGTATTCGAATTTTGATTTCATTGATTTTACCCGTCGAAACGCGTTCTTTTAACGAGGTCAGAATGGAATAATCGAATAAGCAGTTAAATGAAATAATGAAATAAGGGGAATAAGAGCAGAGTAGGACTGATTGATCGAGGAACGTAATAAATTTTCTCGACAGTTATATGTATGTTGGGGCACGAGCACCCTTGTACACGTGTAATTGAGTTTATTCGAACGATAAAGAGATAAAAGAACTGTCTGTGGCGCGAACGAGGCACAGCCAAAACGTACCCTCTGGTAATAATTACGCGACTAGACGCGATTGCCTTTGTCGATCCGAGGCGAGCAACCGGAAGCTAAAACCCTCCATGTCGGTGGACGACAGAAAGCACATCTGTTCGCGTTTTCATCAAGAACGCGTGAGGCTGTACGGGAGAGATTAATATTGGATCGGAGAAAGAAGAAAATCATGTCAACCACTGTGTATAACAACGATTCAAAGGCGATGTCAACGACACCCTCTTCAGGATTTAACAGCTCATACAACGGGACAATGATTCCGTCAAACGAAAGCTTCAGAGTGGACATCACGGGGGACATTCTTTGGTACTTTTACGACAAATTCCATAGCGATACAAATTACTTTTTGATCGTCCTTTACATTCCTGTGATGGCGCTCGCCGTGACCGCCAACGTTCTTGTCATCGCGGTCGTTTTCAAGTATCATTACATGCGCAGGTACGCACGCACCTTATGTTCATGGGAGACGAAGTAAGAATCCATCTTTTTTTTGTTGGCATGCAAGTAAGAGTACACGGTGCATCTGTAAAGTTCTAGCATTAATTGTGTAGACGCAACGTACAGCTATACTTAACGGATATTTACACAAATCAATCGTTTGATTTTCTTTTTTCGCTTTCTCGATCGTGTATTAACTGTTGTTTCATAGCATTCATAGCGTTCGAGTAAGTTGCAGTTAACAAATTCAAATCGACTGAACGCCGTGTGTCTGTGGTACAAGGCGTTTGAAACGTCTTCGAGGAACGCGTGTGATGAAACGGAGCTGGCAACTCCGAAGTAATTTAAACTTCGTGAGGATAACTGCGAAGCACCCCCTTGAGTCAAATCATGCGATGTTTGACTAGATTTTATGGCGACGATTCGACTGAAACGGTTGCAAATGTATGGGTTGTTGATTAGAAAGGTTGCCTGTCGACTTGTCACGGCTGTCGGATCACTATCGGGGTATTACTTTTGGGACAACGGGATCGACCCCGATAGAGTTAATTATAACTTTAGGCGAGGCCTGCCGTGAGGTTGGATAAATTAGTCTCGAGATATCAAGGTTGATGTAACGCGGCGTTATCGTTTCTTTCAACCTTTTAACTCCTAATTGATCAAGAAAAGGGGTGTGAATTCTTACGAAGCGCAAAGCTCGCGAAATGAACGTTACATCACGCGCGCTAAACGTGCTTTGCTTATTTCAATTTGCTTATCGTCCTCGGCCGTACAATGCGTCGACGATGACTCTACTGTACATATCTTCCACTTTCTTCGTCGGTGAACCCATTTCCTTGACCTAGTTTTCCCGCGAAGAACTCAGGAAGACCGTCCTTGAGGATGGACAGAGGGGAACGATTAATCGGAATGCATAGATTACCCAATAGATAAACTGCAGATGTATAATCGAAGATGCAGATGGGATACGAGCAATGAGTGTAGGAGTGTCGAGAGGATGCAGATAACATGCGTAAATCGGGCTCGCAAACAATGGAGTGTAAATTGAACTATTCGATAGAAAGTACCTGTTCAGATGTATGCAGAAGAGTTACACGGTTCGCGTGTGTCGCGTCGTTCGTAAGAGAAAGTTAGACGGTAAACTGGCTAGGTAATCGAGAATCGGATGAATTTGATCGAATCCGACTGTATCGCATTAACAACGTGTACATGTACATAACGCGAACATTCTTAGACGCGAAGACGAAGAAACGTTTATGGAGGAGTGTATGCTTATTCCCGACAGGGTCTCGAGCAAATAAGCGATCGGTTTACACTCATGATACACGAACAAACGTTACGGTTGGCCCGGCTCACGTTTATTTGTAAAGCAAAAATTGTTACCCTTCCTCTCTTTGCCACCAGGAGCTAAGATCTTGGTTCACGGCAAGCGTGAATGTAAATTTCGACATTAACCAACCATGCTTACACGGTGCTAGGATAACAATGAGCTCGCGGGGCAAAGGGCACGAGTTCCTCGAAGACTGTGAGGTTAACGTTTAACGAGTAGTGCGAATTATTTCAACCTTGTTCGTTTGACATTAGTCCTGGATCGCGAGCAACAATCTCTTGGCGGGAGTTCTTCCGCGAGGAAGGAAAATTTGTTCTTCGGATTGAGTTCTGAAGCTTGTTATTGGTCCTAGCTGTATAATTAATAGCAGATACTTTGATGCACTCGTGTAAGAGCACCCGATGGACGAAATTTGTCACTCATCGGGGAACCCTTTTTATTTTCAGCGTGACTAATTACTTCGTGGTGAACCTATCTGTGGCGGATCTTCTAGTGACTACGATTTGCATGCCCGTGGCTGTCAGCCAGGCGATCTCGATAGTGTGGATCCACGGAGAAATAATGTGCAAGCTTTCCTCGTACCTCCAGGGTAATATCCACGATCCCGTGATCCTCCCCGATCGTCTCGTTGTTTTGCATCCCTTTGAATCGGATCTGTTGCCGTCGCTCTAAATGTACGAAATGCTTTTCGTGAACGCGCTACAGCATCCTATTTGATATTTTTCGTGCGCGCCTCGTGTATCCGCGTTTTCTCGCGGAAATGCGAACTACGCTATGAATGAAAAAGGGGCATAGCTAGCGAGAATCGCCGGGATATAACGCACGCCTCTAAGGGTGGAAGCTAGTTTGGCTCATACATAAAAGATCCCCGGCAACACATCTGTGTTAACGGAACTGTTCACCTATATACGCGCACACATCCACGTTTTCTACAGTCCGATGCTTTCTCGAGCGATACACAACTTCTTCGCGGATGCAGCTTTAGTTTTTCCCTTCATTTCACGACGGTCTCTCCATCCACGATTCATTTGCGGTTAAATGTCTTATTAGAGGCCATCGAGTCGTTATGGCTCGATGGGTGACTATGGTGATTTAGAAGGATAGCGACGATTCTCTGCTTTAAGTATACATGACGATAAACTTAAAATGTTCCATAGGTGTTGCCGTTGCTGCTTCAGTTTTCACCATTACCGCGATGAGCATCGACAGATACCTGGCGATAAGGAGTCCTATCGGGTTCCGCCGTGTGTTCAACCGGAAAAGCACGGTCTTCGTTATCGTGGCTCTTTGGCTGGTCGCTTTAATCATATTTGCCCCTGTTTTGAGAGCGGTTAGTATAAAATCCAGCGATAATACGATATCGTGTTCGAATAGTCGTTAAGCTCTATTTTTTCCCCTTTCGTTATTTAGAGATGCTTTTGTTCTGGCTTAAAGCGCCGCTCGTAAATATCCGAACGATGAGAAATGATTTCGCAATGGTTTCATTAATATTCCTGGTGACGTCCCGGACTCTCCTTTCTCTTAAACTTATTTGTCAGAAGCACGGGTATTCTGTGCGACTTGCTCCCCTGTTCAAGGTTAGATTGAATTAAACTCCGACGATTCGGGGGAGGTATTTTTACGAATATCAGTCTTTTGTTATTCTGGAAACGACTGGCGCTTTCTAAGCCTCGAGCGGGGTATCGTTGTCCCGTTGAAAAATAAATTCTCCTGTCACTCAACTTTTCTTCTTGCGCTGAATATTATCACTTATTTCTACCGTCTATTTTAATTGAATTCTCAACTCTTACTCCGAAAGAATAAGTTTTATATTAACTGTTAAATTTAAGATAAGGCCTTAAACTAAATTTAAAATTGAATATAAGCTTTGAATTCGTAAGCCCTTCATTTCCGCGTTCTAAAACACTATCTCCCGTTTGTTTTCGTTCCGAAAAAACGTTTTATCGCTAATTCCTCCTTCTACGAAGCCGAATAATTACGAGCAGTATCGGGAGCATTAAGAAATTATTGGTAACCCATACACGTGGCAAAAAAAAGCGAAAAGCGGAGAGGTTTTCGACGCAAGGAGAACTTTCCCATGAACAAATCTTTTTCGCGAAGACCATCGTTGCCGAAGATATATCGAAGGATGAATGCTGTCCAATTTCTTTTTCCAGATGACCCTCCAGAGTCCGGGCAGGGAACTCAGCAATATAACTGTCCACGGTTCCTGGACAGTAACAAAAAACTTTTCACAGAATACCTCTCGCGGGTCCCGCTTACCACCTGTTTTCTACATTTGTTCGGAAGACTTCAAGCCTTTGGGCATTCGAGCACCACTTTTCGGTACCGTGTGCTTCGTACTGGTTTATGCAATTCCCGGTAAGACCACTCGATTGGTAAGCTTGCCAGACTAACGCTTCTGTGTTCCTCGGATTTTTCTGCAATCAGTTAGGAAGAACTCCTAATTTGTAGAAAAGTAGTTCTTTAACGTAACATTGAAATGACAGATTAGACTATTAACAACAGTTTGCTTATCTATCACTCAAAACTTTTTGTGAAATGAAAATATGTCTCTGATTAAACAGACACGCGCGTTTTGTGCCATTTGTTTTAATTATTTGAAAAAAAAAATGTCGAAGTCGCAGCGTTTAGTTTTATCGTTCTTTTTTTAGTAATTGATAAGAAATAATCGATTACTTTATCTTCATTTATTTTCTACGTCATTATGATTTTCCTTCGCCTGGTTCTTCGAATTGCCTAGGTTTCGTCGTAATATTGTCCTACACCATGATGGGTCGAACGCTGTGTGCCCGGAAACCACCCTTCGATTGCGACAGCGTCGAAGGAAGCGCCAGCTCGCAACAGGTTAGTTCGTGGATCGCAAAAATAATTATATTCAGCTGTATAAACGTGATTTATTAGTCTTCTTGTATATTTCCTATGATCTTGTTCTCTTATACACCGAGCTGTACCGCAGCAGAGTTATATTCAAAAGCGAAACGTCTAACGTCATACTGAACTGTGGTGTCCTAGTAAAGACACACTTCACGTATGATTAATTAAATCATATCGTGTTAAACTGTAACACGATAGATACGTATTAATTTCCCAACTTTGCTTCGTTTAAGTTCCATTCAGCAGTGATGCCGAACATCATCGATGCAAACTAGTTCACATCTCCCATCGTCGAACTTTACCCCCTTTCCCTCGATTTTTTCGCGCTTAATTTTGTTCGATGAAAATTAGATGATAGATCGTACAGTTGATCTAAATCTAGTTGCATTCAGAACGAAGCCCAATTGCATTATATTTTATTAACAAAGAGTTTCAGACTGGTACGTGAGAGACGGCGAATTGCTTGGATATTGCTCCTTCTGGCAGTGCTTTTCGCTCTTTGTTGGCTACCGTACAACGTTTTAATGCTCCTGATTGACCTGGGTGCAGTTGGTGAGTGGGTGTTCATTCATCAATGAAAACTCAACAAATTATCATGCACCTATTGATTGAATATTCTTGTACACCGTCGACACGCGTAGAACGCTTGTGAACACGCTTATAACACGCTGCTATTTATGTTTCGGTTTATCACGAGAGAAATGAAAACAGCCGGATGTCGTTAACTCCAACGGCTATTCAGCTTTTCATCGAGTTACCAGGAAAATGATACGACCGTCAATGTTATTTCGTCGCTCAACCCTTCGTCATGGATGAAGGATTCTAATGATAAAAATCCCTTCAAAACATATCATTCATTACAATGTTGATTTTTGGTCGTTCAAACTTTCTTTACACGGCTAAATGAATAAAGTTTTTTAATCCACTAACGGGAGCTTTCACGAAGCATAAAACTTCAAAATTATTTCGCAGAGGGGAAAGTGACGACAGACACCCTCTCCTATTGCTTGTTCCTGGGACACGCAAACAGCGCGCTGAATCCTACGGTGTATTGCTTTATGACCCGCAATTTTCGGCGTAGCGTGTCGGAGATCCTACGCCGCGGAACCTACGGATTGGCTCGTCGAAAACCTCGTCGCAGGGTAAGTATAAGCAATATCCGTCCGTGTGCCGGGCATATACGTGTATTGTAATTTGAAGAAGCCCTTTTTGACCTCGTCACCACGGGAGTCCCTAATAAGACGTGCCTAAGAACGAGCCCTCCCACGTGAGATGACAGAATCTTGATAATATTTCCATGTGATCCTCCGGTCTCGCTGTTTCTTCTTGTGTTTTTACAAAAAAATTCGTTTCATCGAATCGTGCACAGTGTTACGAGTTTGTATTAATCCAATCGCAGCACATCATTTGTCGCAAAAACATAGGAGAGTTCAATTTTTTACAGGGAATGTAGCTCAATATAAATCAATGAATATCCACCGCCTTTTGATGAGCAACGGTATTAGAAAATGAAAATCCATATTATTCATCCTTTTGTATTCTCAGTTGTCTGTCATTCAGTTGCGTCGATGGAAACGCATGTTTCGCGTTTCATTCAAAGACTGGCGATCTCAAGGGTCCTTTGATGTTTTACTACATCATGGCCTAAAATTCGCATTGGTCGCGCGACAAGGGCTTGAAGGGGTTCGCAACGTGACTCGCGACCCTATTGTCGTTGCAGTTCTCGAAAAACAAAGAGGATCCTCTCCCCTTCTGTGTCCGCGAGTGGAATTTTTATGACGCAGCGTGAACCGCAATTTGTAGGATTTCATCAAACTCCAATATGAATTCCCCGCGTAAACCGTTGGAAATTATAGCTGACGCGTGAGACACCATGCACACAAGCGTTTATCCATCCCGGTTATGAGAAACGAATTGGCAGGCTGCCGTGCAGATGCGATAGTAAACTAGTTGAGTTCTTTGTTAAAGAAATAAACATTAAAAAGTGTGCGAGCTTTGACTCGTATAAAGTGGTTACTTTTGAGTTATTGCAGAGGTTCTCGCCGATATTTCTGTAGAATTCTTTATTAACACGTTCGCTTTTATATGGCAATGTTTCCTCTTACACTTATAAACTGAAGAAGATGATACAGGATAAAACGTTTCGTTGGTTTGAGTTACCACTATAAGCTATGAATCGTTCACTGACAACCTCTGAGACGATCGTTCGATACCTGTACGTATAGCAAAGTCCTTCGAAGTGAATTTCATACTTATCTCTCTGTTATACATGTGCATACATACATAGGATACCAGTAAAGTTTCACAACTAATCTCGCTGTAAGCCACGAGATTGACCAATGTGACAGAGTTATGGTGTACTTTATTTCTATAGTTCATTCGTGCATATTCTCTTACGTAAAATATTTAACGTTCACTTAAGCACACTTTCTGTCTTAGTTATAGCAATAAAAAAAAAAAGGACGACCCCGAACATTTTTGTCGTGGCAATGTCTATTATCATTGTCTATAATCTAGAAATAAACGTCTCGGAAATGAACCGTTCAAAAAAGAAAAACGATGAAATGAAAATACGGTTCGACGTCCAACACCTTCAACGGTTCTAACGTGCTGTTTCAGAGTGTTCAAGGAACCGCCGTGATCGATGATACGTGCGCAGGGTGCAGAGCTGGCGACACGATAAGACGAGGATTACTTCGTAAGCGAAGGATGTTAACCGGATGCAGATGCGGTCATCCGATCGGCGGTCATCACGCTGTCTTGGCCCTTCGACGCACGACCACTTCCAGCAGCAGCTACGACAGCTTCTACAGCAGGCACAGCCCTCATCGACGTTGCTACATGTTGCGAAGCCTTAAAAAAAGGCCACAAGTAACGATGGAACCGGTGGAGAACGCGAATAAAAGTCAAGAGGCTTGCTACGAGAAGAACGAAGCCGGTCAGCCTCGCGTGAACACGCTGGTTACCACGGATGAGCAACGTTGCGTGCAGATAAATGACTTAACTTAAGAAGTAGCTGATAGCAAAGAATTTTGGTATTGTTACATGTCTGACAAATATTCGTGTATGCTGGTAATAAGTAATAATCGCCTGATAATGAGGCGAACGATTTTTCTGAATGATAATATTTTCCTAGTCACTTGGCGATGTTTAGATCGAAGTGCTGTAGCGTTCGTTAAGTATCGCAGTAATGGTTAAATCAAAGTCTGTTGAAGTAGACGAAGAGTTCTCTCTAATGGTGAGTTCTTGATTTCCCCGTATTAATTACTTTATTGTGCGATAAAACACGTTTTTAACGTTTCGTTTTCTTTCTCCCGAAGAAAATCTTGTTGCAGCGATATAACGTCTGTCACGCGTTATCGTAAATGATAAATGCGAGGAAGGTACTGCATGCTGTAGTTAACGAGGGAACGAGCGAAAGGGTAAGTTTGTTAAGCGAGCCTGAGGGGAGAAGACAAGTATGTACTGCTAGGCTCGCGGAAAGAAATGTTGAAACAGCGACGAGTAGTTCGTATCTACAACTCTGTTTACCGCTATGAACCTCTCAGGCTGCACTCATTTTGATTTTCCTTGGAACAATCCACCACCATAGAAGGGTTGATAAAGAAGCTGCCCGTATAGCTGTAAGGAGAGTGAATGAACATCGATGTTTCGCAAATATTTGTTTGGGTTGAACAAACTCGTTCGTTCCACGAGTTGACGTCGACGGTATCATCTGGCTCAATTAAATTGAAATTGAATTGATCTGTTGATAAAAATAGATACGTAAGAAATTGCACGGATTGAAGCGCTTGCCCGTGGTACATTTACGATAATCTGTCGCTTATTTCGTTCAAGAAAAAATCTCGAAACTAAAACGCATCGATGTATAAATATACTCATATTTCCAGTTAAGCTAAATGTTACCGAGGAATGTCCCGTTTTGGTTGAATAAAGGCGATGCTTACAATCTCTGTTTTTTTTTGGAGAAATACGACGTACTCATCGATTAAATTGACGTCCTATTGGGGTGGCGAATTCGTTCCCTATGGTTTCTTCTACAGCATTTCGATCAGGAGTTTATATTTAAATACATAAAAATTGGATAAATACATAGATGATATAAATAACCGGATGAAGTTTTTTTCCTCGTAGAAGTTTTCTAATTTCAAGTGCGAAACTTCAAATTGTAGAGGATATTCAACAACTTCTGTGTATATAAATATTCATCGTGCCCTTAAGGATATCACAGGGAACTTTTGTTGTACGTGAAACGAAGTTACGATATGCATCAGTAACTTGGTAGAAGAAGAGCAGGAAAGCAACGTTCCCGTTAATAATACTCCCGTCTTTCGAAAGAATAAACTTCGTGATATCGACAGCGAGACCACAAATTGCATCGCGGGATAGAAAATGAAAACGTAAAGGAATTCTCTCACCGCGACGCGAGGCAATCTCTTCACGGAGCTTCTGATCGGAACGCCGGAAGCAAAAATCGGTCGAGTCAGATTTCCTTTAGTAAAAATTTATTCCACGACAGGTAATACATACCAATTGGATTATTATCGCATAGCCGCATAAAAGTATCACAAAAAAGTATATTACAAAGGAATTTACATGCTACACTGTCGACAAATGAACGGTGAACGCGAACAGGAAAGGGTTGCACCCTTGCTTTCCGTAGGGGTCAGAAATTAATGACATCACGATAGATAATATCGTTACACCCTTTTTGGCCCCGTAACAATTGGCTTCGAATTACTCGTTACATTTATTTAGTGATTAAAGTGTTATGCGTTCTTCGAGTTCCAACGCGAGACAATTATCAGATCTCTAAAAAGGATGAATGTATATCTTTTTTTTCCTTTTTTTGTTGAATCCAATTTTACGTCGAATTAATATTTCGAGGTGAACAGAGATTGGTTAGGTTCTTCCCGATTTCTTATACTAGAACTATAAAATGATCGTATTTCGCAAGATTCTTCTTACCTAAGAGCTTAAAATACCATTTGCCTCGAGATCATTATTTGTTTCGCTACTTATGTTCGCATTTACGGTGGTTTAGATTGAGGCACCGGCAGTTTGTTCCCGTAGGAATTCGAATTTTATCAGTTGCACGATACAAGTTGTTATACTTTTACGTTTTCATTGATTTCTTGTATAATTTATTTTATGTAGGAACGTTGGTTCGCCTATTATAGAGGGTCATAGCTTCCGAGAAGAAGAACGGCCATACTTTCACCGCGCAAAGTGGCCGGTCGCCTTTAATTTCACGTAGTTAATACTCACGTATTCAGGTAAACCAGGTAACAGCGAAACCTGACGATCTGTTCGTGTGCTTAATATTGAAAAAATTCGTTACAATTTCAGTGTAACTCGACGGATCTACTTGGTACCTAGTTTCGTCTACTCTAACATTTAAAAATAACGTTCAACCTGTTGCTCAAAATCGTTTGGTAAGAAAGAGTCGTAGAAAAATACGGGTGTGCTTTTTCTTACGTGTCGGAAATACTTTAGCGGTTCGTCAGTGTTCTTTCTCTCGGAAGCTTGACCCGATGATATTTTACCATTTTATGGTACCATTCCGTAGATCCTTGTACGTGGACGCCGTTATTACGCCGTACATTTGGCTGTAACTATCTAGGGAAGGCGCGTTACACGTGGTCGCCGGTTCCTTTTCACTGTTCATACTTCTATCGGTGGCGTGTTTCGACTGTGTCCCCGTGACGTGGCTCCAGTGGCCACTAGAAGCCGCGTTCCTCGATCGATTATTCCCTGCTGGAGCGTAATCAGTGAACGGCTGCGGCTTCTCAATATTGCTAACGTTATTTCGAAGGTTCATCCGGTGATCGGTATTGTTTCTTGTCCGGCAGGGGTGCGACGGGGTGTGCTCTTCCGTGCGAGACGGCATCGCTTGATTCAAATAATTTCGGATAGCTTGATCTTTTATCGACGGTTGATAGGTGCTGTAGAAAGATTCGACGTTGTTGGTGCTCCTGCCGTGGCTGTTGCTGGACCTAAGGTAATGGGAAGTCGCGTTTTCCGGTGTTTTCACGAAATACTTCGTCGTGTGAAGGCACTTTGGACTATCCTGAGGGAGCGAAGTCTTTTGTCGGCCTTCTTCCCGCCAGTTCGCCTCTGATGTTACTCGAGTCATCGTACGGTTCTGTTTACAGCTTCTTCGCAATTTGTCCCGATTACCCGGCACCGGTTGATTTGCTCTTCTAGCAGCTGCACACTGAAATCGCGAATTTGCACAGGAACGAATTAGATCGCTGGAGATACGCACTGTAACGCTGTTTCTGCGACAGAAAACATTCGAAACATTATAAACTGTGTGTGAGAAATTGTCGAATGTAGTCTTTGATAAAAGGAAAGAAAAGGAAAGAAAAGTATACGCTGCTTTTGTGCGAGAAGCGTGAGAGTTGTAGCACGTATAAATGATTACGGTACCTAAATGAATCCCACGCGACACGTAGCCTGTAACGACAGAATCGTCTGTTTACTCTTAAGCGAAGAGCGTGACGAGTTATAAGGGAATAAAGAAATCGGTATTGTAAGTCGAAAGATGTATATGTAATCCGTTGGCTCGTTTCCTTACCACCATCGCTTGGTCCGACTGTATGGAACGCTGAGATTTGGACAGTTGGTGCTGCTGATTGAAATGTAGGCAACTTTTGGTCGTACTCGGAGTCAAGTTGTTTAGATTACCGTTCATAAAGTTGTGCGTGTACTGAGTTGCCACACTTTTAGCTGGCGGACATTAAAAGGATTCATCGACATGTGTGTCGTGACGTTAAAAACGTTTCGCCTTGTTAAAAACTACGATGCTTACTCTCGCCAGTCGGTCGAAAATTTCTCACGTTCTGTATCTGCGGCTGCTCCATAGAAGTACTTATCGATCTCGTCTTCGTAATTCTTTCACCACTATCAATTTGCGGATGCCGTGTCGTCTTTCTGCTTGGTAGCTGCACACGAACTGGGTACAAAATAGAACACACGTTTCACCAATTTGTCCTTCGTTAATCGATCGGTTCTCGCGGGTTGAACGTACTGTTAGCGTTACCCTTTAAACAGGAAGGCTCGTACACGTCGCTTCTGCCTCTTTCCTTACGTAAATCCTGATACGAGTGTGTAAGATTTTTACCAACAGTCGCGTCACCTTGACCGATAACGGGGTTACTGTTACTACTAACTGTTTCCTTCCTGATGTGCTCCGATAATCGCCTGATTCTGGACTTGGACCTGTTCTCAGTCAATTAATGCATCAATGTTTCAACTCACAGTAATACTTGTTTGCCGCAAGTTAATCAACGCACATATTCTTATGCTTGCGATGCTTCTCGTCCATCATCGAATAAAGCTTATTCCTGTAATCGTCGACGGACAGTAGTACGTCATCTCTAAGCAGTGGTACCACGTTCGAGCCTCTTTCCGGTTCGTTGCTTTTTCTATGAAAACTGTAAAGAGAATTATAATGTCGACGACGATTGATTAATTTCTCCTTCCCGTTCTCCCTCTAGAAGATACATGTACCAGGCCACGTAGGGATGTTCTAAGGCCTCCACGGCTGTTAATCTATGATTCGGATTGAACACTATCAGATTGCTGATGAGATGTAACGCCTTCTTCGACACCTCCGGTAATAAATCCTTCAATGTTCGCCTCGGCCCGCTCGGAGCCTTTTCCAACAGACTGGTGCCATAACCGGTGCTAACCGAAATCAGATCTAAACAAAGAGAAAGGCACCGGGAAAAGTCGACCGTTTTACTATTTTACTATCATTACTATTTTCCATCTTGGCCTTGCGAACGTATTATCGAATGGAAATTACCTTCCCTGGAAGGTGACGGTAGCGTGGCCATTATCCTCTCCACCTGATTAATCGTCGACGAACCAGGAAACAGCGGCTTACCGAGGAGCATCTCCCCGAGAATGCATCCTAACGACCACATATCGATACCTTTCGTATACCTAAACAGTATCAAGTAGCCAACGGATCGATACAAAACGCGTGAGTGTGTATTTCGAAAAACAGCATAATACCTTTTCGAGGCAACGAGTATCTCTGGTGCACGGTACCAACGAGTTGCCACGTAATCTGTGAGGGTGGGATCGCTGGCGGTTTCGCCGTCGCCTTCGCCTATCTGGGTAACCGATCGTGCCAGCCCGAAATCAGCGATCTTACAATGGCATTGGGCATTCAGTAAAACGTTCGACGGCTAAAACGTATAGAAACGTGGCGGTAACTGCGACGAAACGGACGGCCAAGGGCGCGAGGACCGTCTCACCTTCAAATCCCTGTGTATCACGTTCCCTGAATGAATGTATTTGATCGCCTTAAACAGCTGATACATGATGAACATCTTGTGGTTGTCCTTCAGGATGTTGCCCTTTTTAATCACGTTGTGGAGATCGGTTTCTGGGGAAACGGGCCGAAACATGTTTCAGGCCAAAAGTCTGAGAATCGCCATGACCTTCGTTCGAATTCTTCTTCGGACTGGGTAAAACTCACCCATGTACTCGAACACGAGATAAATGTCCCGGTCGTTGTTCGCCTTGTGCAGACCGATCAGTCGTATGATGTTGTCGTGATTGGCGAACGACAGTAGGAACATAATCTCACGGAATGTGCGCTGCGCATCCGTCTGGTTTCTGAAGGCGTCGAAGATCTTCTTCACTGCTACCGTCTCCTTGTTTTTCTTGTCTATCGCCTTCCATACGATGCCATAAGCCTATCGAGCGGTCGATTAGCGATTTATCAAAGGATTGTTGTTTCGATTTTCAAATAAAATTCATTCTGAATCATCGTATAAGTGGATTACATGCTGATAGTTATCGTACGACTAAAGTATACCCGTTGTCGTGATTATGATTGTTATAACCGCGCGACTATTGATTGCTTCCGGTTATACTATTCCGCGATGGACGCATCGCGACGACTATTATTGATAATTATACTGTATACATGTAGCACATACGTTTCCTTTCACCAAAAAAAAAAAATGCTATAATATTTTATACATTTTATTTAATTATATAAAAGATAAAATTATGTCAAATATTATTTATTATAGAGTTCTTAAATAATTTTTATTCTTTATATGACTTTTTTTTAACGTTACACGATTAATTGACATATTGTAAATTAAAAATGTATTAAACGCAACCGAGATGACTTGTAAGATTAACAAAGGTAAAAAAAGAAATTACCCCCTTGCCAAGACGTCGAACGATGTCATAATGTTTGCTGACGTGTGCATCGATCTCTAAAACCTTTTCATTGGTATTTTTTGACGACATCACGACGAAACGTGGACACGGTAAAACTTCAAGAACCGATACGGCGATCCCAAGGATTGAGGACGTACAAAAATTTTCAGACGGAAACGGCGTTCGCGGACCGTAACACATTCACATCTTTACACATCAGGAAGGAAGCTCCACTTGAACAGTTTTTCCATTCAACCTTTGTCACATTAATGTGCCTGTGTTTGTAGAATTCAAGTCAGTTACTATGACGACAATGTTCAATGCTACTCATGGTTACCAACGACATTGCGTGACTACTTGACTAATCTGTATACGGGGTAAACGCAGGGGTAAGGGAAATAATTAAAACGTTTTATTTTTACGTACAAGAACGTATATTTTTTCTTTTTTGTTTAAGTCGTATAAACTGTAGCCATCCTTATCAATCTCGTCCAGACATTTATTCCCTTAACAGTTATACTCGTTATGCGGTATGATAATACCATTTCACAGTGAAAAACTACATTCTTAGGTACATATTAATTAATGGAATTTCTGTAGTACCTAGTATCAATTAAAAATAAAATGCACAAATTTAAAAACAAGGTTTTCTCAAGCACTGCATGAATTAAAATGCGTACTGGTCCCGAAAATGGTTATAAGTATTCTATCGCATAATGCACATACTAAAGTGTGTAGGAAATCGAGATAAGAGCGTACTATCAATATAACAATCTTATCTAATCTAACAATTGCATAAGAATGTACAATACTTCAAGAAAATTGAATAAGTCGTTCGTCTAAATGCCGATATAGGAATCTTATGGAGCTGCATTAAAAATAAATTTTCTTCTCCTTAATAACAGTAATAAACTCTCTTGAGGTACTTTGTTCCATTTTATATGAAACAAAAGTTTCTCTGGAAACAGATCATGTGTGTAAGATATTGTCTATACACAAAATTCTAGTGCCCCAGAGAAACTTTTAAGTACACCACATATATATATATATATATTTATCATTCATTTTTTTGTTTCTTATTTTTTAAATTTAATAGGTAAGTAGGAAGGCTAATGTTCTTCTTGATAGCCTTCAATTGATAAACAATATACGTATCATTCACTTCCTTGGCTGTTGAATGATGATTGGACGTGAACTGTGAACAGGACGTGATTCATGAGTTGGTATTGGTTTCTCGTGAAAGACTTGTACAGCTTCTGGAGGAAAATCTGCATTTCCTTTTGCAGGAAATCCACTGATCATCAGAGTTTTAGGTGGGCTAAAACATAATCGAAATTTATAAATCATATTTGTTAGACGGGTGAAATTGTGATTGTGAAAAATGTTATCCTTTAGTTGTTTCATTTTAACATTACAACAACTGTTTTCCTACATACTGTAATGCGTAATACGTATTATGACGTTTATCGCAAATATGGCAGAAATTGTGAATCATTCTATGTATGTGTATGTGTATGTTGTTGGTTACAAACAGCTGTTGCCTTGGGGTTACTTATTTTTTATCGAAACGTTTTACTTATCGCATGATTATACGAATAACACCTTTGTTCATATTTTCATTTTCATTTATTCACTACATTTAGACATGAAATTATTTTTGCTATAAATGAAAAGATATGTATCTACTTACCTACTCGAAGGTTTACTTTCTTCCGCATCCTTAACTGGTTTTAATTCACGATCTTCTTTCGGCGATTTATGCTGAGTAATCCTCATTCCTCCTGCTTTTACTGCAACAAAAATATAAAACGTAACTTTTTACCAAAAGAAAGTTAAATTATCAGATGGCCTTGAAATGTTTGGACAGGTGTATACGACGTCATTTAATGAGTAGTATCAACATGTTAACCTTTTTCCAATATGTAGAAAACCACAAATTTATTTAACTACCTGCAGGAGGATGTCCACCCTTGAGCTTACACTCTTCTGAACTTGACATTTGTACGTTAATTAGCAGGCTAAAATATAATTAAAATATTCGTTTTCCTTCTCGAAATAACACGTCTTGCTCGTTGTACTGACACCAATCACACTGATTTGATGGCGGCTGCAATGATGCCAGACTGAGGACGGGAGTTCTCGAGAACACCCCCTTCCAATACGCACACTACTGAAGGAGACGCGTATACGTGAGCTCAGCGTTTCGGACGACTTCGGGAAATCGAGAGAGAAAACAAATGAAAGACTTTCTCTCTCGCTCTTAAAGCACTGAAATCCAATGTGCATTACCAATTATTATTTGGTTATTGCATTACCAATTAGCCTTCATTGTTTAGTTATTTTTTAATTAATAAATACAGTCAAGTTTTGGAGCAAACTTTTAGTTTCATGGTATTTAATGAATTACAATTAAATTGTGTACAATTTTTAATAATTTTATACATTTAGGCAATTTTTCCAAGGTTTAATATTTTATTAAAATTTTTATAACAAATCTGAATGATATTACGTAAAATGTGTTCTTTTGACGATTAATCAATTTTTCGGATGATAAATCGATGATGTCCTTTAAAAACAAATAATTTACTGAATTTTATAATTGTTTGTACAATAAATTTTTGCAGTTCCCATTGTCCGGTATTATTTAATTATTTTTAATTTTGTAAATGTAAACGATTTTTAACACTAAACAGAGGCACTTCTAAATTTCCTTGTATTCAATATATTGCAATTAAATTATTTGAAGTTTTGATAGTTTTTAAACTATCGAACCTATATACTACAGTTCATGTAATATCTTTAATATTTCGTTAGTAAATAAGAAAAATATTCTGTAAAATTTTATTGATTAAAGGATATATACTTTTAATATTTAAATAATGATGGTTGGTTATTTGTTGGTTAATCTAAAACGTTATACACCTCTGCTTCTATTATGATTATGATTTTAGTAAAATCGTGAGAAGCTTAAGATTGGAAAAATACATTTCTATTAATAAAATAATTCTAATGCTTACAATGAAGCTAAGCTGTCAATTCTAATCAGTAAAAGAAAATGTGTCTCAACTTTTACCATTTCTATTCATAATTTATAATTCCGCGCAAAGTAATGAACAATTTCGGTTCTACACAATCCTTCTGTATTAGAAATTCACGATTACCTTCATTTGTTATTTTAAATGTAAAAAGTTACTGAACCTGTAAAATTCGTTACGAAGTGAAAAGCAAATAGAATTATAAAACTAAATTTCGTAGGATTATTTATGAACACACTCGTCTAGATAGGAAAAATATAGATAATTTATAGGAAATGAATATAATATTCCATACGCGTTATCGTTCAATTAATTTTTATTAATCATTATTTTACACTAGCGATGATACCGTACCTTTACTTATTTCAAGTTCGCGCCGAGTCGTTCTGCGCAGCCGCGGCCGGCTGCTGGTCCGTGACGCCGACTGAGGTGACCCTTTCCGGCGTGGGACGCCATCGCGTACGGACGTTTGACAGGTCGAACGAAACGCGTCACGCATAATCGCCAACCATAAACGCGTTTTTGCGGGTTATGGCTTCGTGATTTCGCGTAATTTAACCCGTTCGCTACTATTAATGGTCGGGAGTGTTAGATTTTTATTTTTATTTGTTTTTATATCACCGATTCGATATAAATTCAGTTCGCCTACAGTATTTCGCGACCGGAAGTGTTAGACTTTTATCTTATTTTTTTTTTATTAACGAGTGGTGGTTCCTGGATATAGGACTGCATCCTGGATACTACTGATGCTACTGATAATCTACCCGATGCAGGCTATGGGGACCATAGAAGACGCGTGATGCTAATCGCCATACGGTGAGTCACATATTTCATTGTTCCTCAGGTTCCCAATCATGTCGTAGGACGAATGGTCCGAAACGACACGGGAATTGGTTGTATTTTTGCTTATTATTGCGAGCATAGTGACCACGAGTATTTTATTACTCGTGTACATTGATATATTATTTGTCAGGGCTTTCTTGTGTCTCGCGTTTGCATAAATTTACTACATCCATTACTGTTTCATGATTTAATAATTTTACACAATTTCATATGATTTAATAATTTTACACAACTTCATTGTATTCAGTATTATTATTTGCAATAGAATTTCATATTATCTCGTAATAAAGCTTCGATCTGTTACACGCAAAACCTTTCGAAGGACGTTCGGGCTTGCTTACGTAATGTAAACAAGAAAGCATTTCGCGACGAGCTGGCAGGTGGCATCGAAGCGATAACAGTTGAACATTGTTTTCAATCCTTAGATTCATCGCTTCGATAATCCTACCACTCGAGGGTTTTTTTAACATGTTCATTCAGAGCTTGGAAATATATTTCATGTAGTGAACAGGAAACAGTTTACTTATTTTTTATTAAAATAAATTTCCAAATTACCCAGCTCTGAATACGTACCTTTTCCCTTCCCATTCCTTCAACGTAATAAGATAAATAAAATATGTGAAATAAATAAAGTGAATAAAACAAACAAAACCCTTCCTTGTGTTTTATTATCTTCTTCTCTGAAAAAAGTCTTAGATCGTTAGCTATGTTACTAATTACATTTTTCGCTGGGATTTTTAGCACACATGAAGACGGAAGGTTAGTCATATTTTTGTGTTCAATTATTATGTGTAGTGCTGGCCGTTTTAGCATCCATTTTTATACATATCAATTTTTTAAACTCGGTATTTCAATTTCGTCGTTCGGTGTCGAATTGCAATATTTTCTTCGTACATATTCGTTATTCCTCGGTGTCAAACTTCGAATGCTTGAACGGCGGCCCCTACATGTAATAGGCTAGCAAATTATTCATGATACAAACTCCACTTTAAATTCAAAATATTGTTTTTTGTCAGCTCAAAATTAAGTAAATGTTTGAATCTTCAATTTAAATACATATTTTTTATACAAATTTACAAGTAAGCAATTCAGGAGATTTAATTTACTTCGAAAATTTTCATTCAGATATTATAGTCTTGAATTTAGTAATAATATCTATAAATTAAAAATTTATTAATTAGTGCTTCTTTGGATTCTTTATTCGATCTGTTGTTCTTTCGAAGTTGTTTAGTCCGGAAGCTTTTTTTTTAACGCACGTAGGGAATAGTCGAACATTCATAAAGAAATTGTGGATGTTTATGCAAATTAATATTTTTATTAGTACAATTAGAAGAATTTTTTAAATAAAAATTTATATCTTGCATATTGAGTGTATTTCGTGCTTCTACATTTATTTAAATTAATTGTATAAACATCTATGGTTTAATATCGAGTTGCTGCAAATGTTTTGTCGAATTCATTCTCATCTGCTTGCCGAAGAAGAAGGAAATCTACAGATGTATCTTCGAAGAGGCCCGACATATTGTCACGAAGAGGGCTGCAACGTAATGGTTGTCCATATTAGAATAGGCATTCTATTCTACGATGGACTACCATTCTTTACGTTACTTTATCACTATGCTCGCTATTTGTCTGTTGTACACTATGATCAAAGATCGAGAAGTACTAACACAAATGTCGTTCCCAAATAAAATGTAATATTATTTTGCACAAATAGTTTCGAATTTCGAATTTTTAATTAATTAAAATATTACTTTGTACTTCTTGATCATTTGGGTCATTTATTGTTTAATACGAACGGTAAGTCTTTTTTTATCGTTTTCACTTTCACTTTCGAGAACACATTAGGTGTTTCATGTAATATTTAAATCATAATTACGAATATTCAATTTTTAACTAAAACTGCAAGCTTATTAAATTGGTGTTGCAAATTAATACAGCCTCTCAAGTTTTCTGATATGAATATTTTACTTTATCTAATATTTCAAACTTATTAAATTACTGTCTTGCATCGTTAGAGGCTCTCGGATATGTTCCCGAATTTCTTTTTTGAAAATTGTCACTTTATTTTGGAAATGCAATGGTTTTGACAAATACTTAAGCTGTCTCTGTTATCATCCAAAGAATTATAATATTATTGGATCAAAATACATTAATTTTAATTCCAACATTAAAATCCTTAATTTATAAGTAGTAATCAATTTTTTAATTTCAACATTTTAATTTAAAGAATTTTTAACTCATTAATTAGTATAAATACTCCTTTGGATACTTCGCAAGATCTGTTAGTCTTCTCAGAGTTTAGTTTTTCGGAAGCTCTTTTTTAACGAACGTAGGGAATATTCAAACATTTTTAAGTGAACATGTAGTTTAGGAAAATTTATAATTTCACGAACTATGTTAAAAAACTAGAATCCGAACACAGTAAAAAATATTTAAATGCTACAACCTATTAATTAGTTTTAATATTTCATATATTTTACGTATTGCATTTTCTATTTCGTATTCGTTTGGGTTTTCCATAGATGTTTCCCTCGATGAAGAAGTCTCAAAGAGGCCTGCCAGAAGATCTCGGAAATTAGTACCGCGAATTAGAATAATTTGTAGGTTTTGCCCACGGGTTTCTTTCGCTTTTCAGAGAGTTTCGAATATAGTCAGTGAATAGGTTCTACCAATTTAGGACTTAGGGAAAGTAAGGATCTACGAGGGAAGGGTTTAGGGTTTTACAAATTAGAGAGAGTTTAGAATAGGGGGTTAAAGGGTAGGGAGTATCTAGATTGAAACCCTCCGTTTAGGCGGAGTTTGGTTTAGTAAAGTAGTAGTTTGCTAGTACCTTTAAATTTGGTACCTTTTGTCCAGTTGTCAGCGTGGCCGTGGCGCGTATATACTCTCAGGGCCCTCCGTTCACGCGGAGCTTGTTTGTTGAAAGGTCACAGCCACGTTGCATTCGAGTCATTTTTTATTTGTTAGGGGTACCGGGGGTGGGTTTCGCGGTCGTGACGTTGGGGGTACGCGGTCGTAACGTTGGGGTACGCGGTCGTAACGTTGGGGTACGCGGTCGTAACGTTCGCGGTACGCGGTTTAAGGGATGGATTCAAACCTTCCGTTCACGCGGAGTTTGGTTTAGTAAAGTAGTAGTCTGTAAGTACCTTTAAATTTGGTACCTCTTGCCCAGCAGTCAGCGTGGCCGTGGCGCGTATATACTCTCAGGGCCCTCCGTTCATGCGGAGCTTGTTTGTTGAAAGGTCACAGCCACGTTGCATTCGGGTGCTTTTTTATTTGCTAGCGTATTCCGGGGGTGGGTTTCGCGGTCGTAGGGTTGGGGGTATACGGTATATGGGGGAGGGGGGTGGGAGCAAACCCTCCGTTTATGCGGAGTTTGGTCCAGTTGTTCAATTCTGTACATTTTGGTACATTCAGTCCGGGGGCCAGTCTGTTTCTAGCGCGTATATACACTCAGGGCCCTCCGTTACCGCGGAGCTTGTTTCGTTGAAAGGTTATAACCAGGCTGGACTCGGACTTTTTTGGTTAGGTTATCGCGCGCGAGGGTTGTGGGAGTGGTGGGTTTAGGGAATTCGGTGAGCAGGCGCGCGTGGGGTTCTGTGGGTGTAGAGTCAAGGGGTATTAGTAGGGCGAAGGTATAGCGATAATCGGTGTAGGAATACGGCACACCAACCAATCGGTGTGGGTTGTAGGTGTAGAACCCGGTGCGTTTTTTGCTAGGGGTGTGGGACGAGGGTGCATCGCGTTTAAGGGGTTTGTGGGTTTTGAGTCGAAGGGGTAGCGGTTAGGATCGCGTTTAAGGGTAAGCGGTTTCGTGCGTGTTAGGTTCCGTGTATCAGGGGGTAATAGCATAAGGGTGGGGGTTTTGCGGGTATTCGGGTCTTCGGTGGCGCGGAAAACGGGGTGTGGGTTCAAACCCTCCGTTCACCCGGAGTGGGTTCAAACCATCCGTTCACACGGAGTTGGTTTAGTAGAGTAGTCTTATAGTACTTTATAGTACTTTCCATTAGATAATCGATGTGGCCGTGATGCGACCCCACCGCCGGGGGCCGTCGTGCAGAGGCGTGATCCTTCCAGCATTTCAGGGTCCTCCGTTCACGCGGAGCTTGAGTGCGTTTTAGCGTTATAGCCACATTGAATTGGGGTGCTTTTTTATTTGCTTTTGTATTTGCTAACGGTTTCCGGGGGTTGGTTAAGGGGCCGTAGGGTGGTGGGGGGGTACGGTAGGGTGGGGGGTGGGCGCAAACCCTCCGTTTATGCGGAGTTTGGTTTAATTCTTCAATTCTGTACATTTTGGTACGTTCAGTCCGGGGGCCAGTCTGTCTCTAGCGCGTATATACACTCAGGGCCCTCCGTTGACGCGGAGCTTGTTTCGTTGAAAGGTTAGAGCCAGGCTGTACTCGGGCTTTTTTTGTTAGGGCAACAGGTATGGGCCGTGGGAGTGGTGGGTTTAGGAAATTCGGTGAGCAGGCGCGCGTGGGGTTCTATGGGTGTAGAGGTTAAGATCACGTTTAAGAGTAACCGGTTTTGTCGGTGTCGGGTTCCGGGGAACAGGGGTAATATTATAAGGGTGAGGGGTTTTGTGGGTGCGTGTTCCGGGGATTAGAGTAATAGCATAAGGGTGAGGGGTTTTTTTCGTTATTCGGGTCTTGGGTGCTGGGGTAAAAGTACAGGGGAAGGGGGTTCTTGGATAGGGGGCAGGGTGGGTGGGTCTCGAAGCGCAGTCACCTCCTCGTGGTGAGACCTGGAAATTGGTATTGGTTTTCCGTTGAGTAATTAATGGAATACCACGCCAAGCTAAGTACTGCGCAAGGAATTTATGGTTCAATTAATTTTGAATAGAACTTCTCATCTGCAATTTGTTGGACATCTAATAATTTTAAAATAAAGATAAGGTAAGTATGGCGCGGTTTCCAGTATAAACTGATGATCAATAAAAATTGAATAAACATTAATCCGTATAAATTATTACATTCATCTTTTATGAATTAATTATATTTTTGCAATTTAAAAACGTGTGCTAATAAATGAACCTGTAATACTTAGCTCTGTAATTCTATTTGTTCGTTATTTCGTTATGAATTTTACAAGTAATTTTTTATATTCGTAATAATATACAAAAGTAATCGTGGATGATTTTTAATGTAGAAGGTTTATGTTTAGTTTATGTTTAATATAGATGGCCCCACCATAATTCTATAAAATGTAATATTCGCCAAGACAATACCAATTCAGGACTAAAATGAAAGTTCCTGCAAAAGAAATTAGTAGTTTCATATTTTTGTAATTAAATTTCTTTATGCTGCATCATAAAATTTCAATTAATTTATTGTTTGTTTGTTGAAAATGTAGTATAGTAATACATTTTAAATATCACGTTTATTACATGGATTTATTGCTCGTTGAAAGAATCATCATAGAATCAGCCGTTTCATTTCGGCCGACCTTTAGGTTTACACACTGCATACGGTATGTAAATTTAAGAAATTCGTTTAAATGAACTGAATCGTAACAAAATCCACATAAATAGATAATATGAGGCCTAGAAAAGAAGGTACACGCGTTAGAATTCCTGAATAAACGCTGGAAATATATATTTTTGCAAACTGTCGGTTTGATCGATTTTGTGGACACTGAAACACTATCACCACATACCGGTGAACGGGTGGAACTAATTTTCGTCTACCTGTCACTTACAACCCAGCAAAAATATTAAAATTTCTCTACTTAATGACAAGCTATTTATATGATTGTCGGCTCAAATTAAAGGTAAAGATCTCTGTAACTAGAGATTAATCATATGGTATCAAAAGCAAGTGAGACTTTGTAGAAATAAGAATTAAGTAAAAAGTTGAACGAAGAAAGTGATTTTAAATTTTCGCGCTTAAATTAAGTAACTTTAGTTTGTGGCTCCATCTATTTATGAACGGTTGAAACTGTTACCGAAGTAGTTCGTTTATTTACCGTGTAGGTGGAGCAACTATGTCTTTCTTCACCGCCTCTTTTTATTATTGAAAACATTTGCGAGTTGTTTGCGGGTTTCTTTGATAGGTGGCAGGCCTCATCAAAGTCAGTTACCACTTTTGTTTACTTGTCGATAAATGTTTGTCACCAGTTTGGACACTTTTTGGAGAGATGGCGCTGTTAACGTGATTAAAATGTTTTTGATATGTGGGAAATTTAAAACTGATTTTATATATTGCAAAAAGATAAATTGTATAATTATTGTATGCCACTATAAGTTACTAATGCTTAACCGTATGTGTCTGTACGTATACATTTATTGAACTGCAATGTGTAAAACAGGTAAAGCAATAATTAAAAAAGAAATAAAGTGGTACGATATAACATTTGTAAATTAATTTCATAACTTTTATAGCTGCTATTTCTATAATTCGAAGTTGTATCTACCTTTTAACTATGGTTCAATTAATTTTGAACAAAACTTCTGATCTATAATTTGTTGGACATTTAATAATTTTAAAATAAAGATAAGGTAAGTATAGCGCGGTTTTGCAGTCCTATTATTCAACATATAGAGAACATTAAGTTGTATTATCGTGTTCTCCAATAAACTGTTTGATTGAAATATACACAGTTTTATATGCGTTGCATACCTTTACAGATAATTTTCTAATAACATAATTTTCAAATCGCAAAAAATACATTTCGGGAGTAATTTAGTATCTTAAAAGTTTGCGCCGTGACATTTTGAAACTCGTAGTAATAGTTGCAAATATTGGTTTTCGATTTATAAATTTTATCACACATTTGAATGGTTAATATTGAATATAAAAATAAATATTGTTACAGAACGCGTCTGGACCTGGAAATGAACAACGGGACAACTCCCAGCATCGGAAATCTCCAGAAGAAATTACACACATATTGCAAAATCAGATTATTTATTGTAAAATTATTTTATACAATGTATTTTACAATAATCGTAATAAATTAGATTAACTTAACAGTATTACAATGCTTCATCATTTATTCCCTCTCCTATCTTATCTAAGATATTAATAAATAATGTTCTGCAAAATTTAAAAATAAAATTCGAAAAAACTAGTAACAACCGCGAAAAAATAAAAAATGTAATGAAATCTGTTGAAAAATTCCGAGAAATCACGAAGTTTTAAGAAAAATATTCCGTGCCACCTCCTTGGTTGTCATGTTCTCCTGATACAAAATCTCGATTTTCGGAGCAAAGTCCGGTTGCGATTCAAAAATTCCGCGCTCGAGAAATTCCAAGAAATGACGTCACGTTCCGAGAAATGACGTCACGTTCCAAGAAAAATATTCCGTGCCACCTCCTCGGTTGTTCTGTTCTCCTGATACAAAATCGAGATTTTCGGAGCTAAATTTGAACTGAATTTGAAGCGCGAATCTGAAATCGAAAGCGCGGGAAACTTGTGCGACCTCCTTGCATGTCATGTTCTCCTGATACAAAACTTCACTGAACCTGATACGCTTCAAATTTAGCTCCGAAAATCTCGATTTTGTATCAGGAGAACAGAACAACCGAGGAGGTGGCACGGAATATTTTTCTTGGAACGTGACGTCATTTCTCGGAGCCTCCCGATTTCTCGGAACGTGACGTCATTTCTCGGAATTTCGCGATTTCTCGGAACGTGACGTCATTTCTCGGAACCTCCCGATTTCTCGGAACGTGACGTCATTTCTTGGAATTTCTCGAGCGCGGAATTTTTGAATCGCAACCGGACTTTGCTCCGAAAATCGAGATTTTGTATCAGGAGAACATGACATTCAAGGAGGTGGCACGGATTTCCCACGCTTTCGAATTCTCGTAATTTTTCAACAGACTTCGTTACTTTTTTTATTTTTTCGCGTTTCTTACTACTTTTTTCGAACATTATTTTTAATTTTTGCAGGGTATTATTTATTATTATGTTAGATAACATAGGAGGAGGAATAAATGGTAAAGCATTGTAATACTGTTAAGTTAATCTAATTTATTATGATTTTTGTAAAATACATTGTATAAAATAATTTTGCAATAAATAATCTGATTTTGCAATATGTGTGTAATTTCTTCTGGAGATTTCCGATGCTGGGAGTTGTCCCGTTGTTCATTTCCAGGTCCAGACGCGTTCTGTAACAATATTTATTTTTATATTCAATATTAACCATTCAAATGTGTGATAAAATTTATAAATCGAAAACCAATAGTTGCAACTATTACTACGAGTTTCAAAATGTCACGGCGCAAACTTTTAAGATACTAAATTACTCCCGAAATGTATTTTTTGCGATTTGAAAATTATGTTATTAGAAAATTATCTGTAAAGGTATGCAACGCATATAAAACTGTGTATATTTCAATCAAACAGTTTATTGGAGAACACGATAATACAACTTAATGTTCTCTATATGTTGAATAATAGGACTGCAAAACCGCGCTATACTTACATTATCATTCTTTTAAAATTATTAAACGTCCAACAAATTGCAGATTAGAAGTTTTGTTCAAAATTAATTGAACCATAAAATTGAACCATAGTTAAAAGGTAGATACAACTTCGAATTATAGAAATAGCAGCTATAAAAGTTATGAAATTAATTTACAAATGTTATATCGTACCACTTTATTTCTTTTTTAATTATTGCTTTACCTGTTTTACACATTGCAGTTCAATAAATGTATACGTACAGACACATACGGTTAAGCATTAGTAACTTATAGTGGCATACAATAATTATACAATTTATCTTTTTGCAATATATAAAATCAGTTTTAAATTTCCCACATATCAAAAACATTTTAATCACGTTAACAGCGCCATCTCTCCAAAAAGTGTCCAAACTGGTGACAAACATTTATCGACAAGTAAACAAAAGTGGTAACTGACTTTGATGAGGCCTGCCACCTATCAAAGAAACCCGCAAACAACTCGCAAATTTTTTCAATAATAAAAAGAGGCGGTGAAGAAAGACATAGTTGCTCCACCTACACGGTAAATAAACGAACTACTTCGGTAACAGTTTCAACCGTTCATCAATAGATGGAGCCACAAACTAAAGTTACTTAATTTAAGCGCGAAAATTTAAAATCACTTTCTTCGTTCACCTTTTTACTTAATTCTTATTTCTACAAAGTCTCACTTGCTTTTGATACCATATGATTAATCTCTAGTTACAGAGATCTTTACCTTTAATTTGAGCCGACAATCATATAAATAGCTTGTCATTAAGTAGAGAAATTTTAATATTTTTGCTGGGTTGTAAGTGACAGGTAGACGAAAATTAGTTCCACCCGTTCACCGGTATGTGGTGATAGTGTTTCAGTGTCCACAAAATCGATCAAACCGACAGTTTGCAAAAATATATATTTGCAGCGTTTATTCAGGAATTCTAACGCGTGTACCTTCTTTTCTAGGCCTCATATTATCTATTTATGTGGATTTTGTTACGATTCAGTTCATTTAAACGAATTTCTTAAATTTACATACCGTATGCAGTGTGTAAACCTAAAGGTCGGCCGAAATGAAACGGCTGATTCTATGATGATTCTTTCAACGAGCAATAAATCCATGTAATAAACGTGATATTTAAAATGTATTACTATACTACATTTTCAACAAACAAACAATAAATTAATTGAAATTTTATGATGCAGCATAAAGAAATTTAATTACAAAAATATGAAACTACTAATTTCTTTTGCAGGAACTTTCATTTTAGTCCTGAATTGGTATTGTCTTGGCGAATATTACATTTTATAGAATTATGGTGGGGCCTTCTATATTAAACATAAACTAAACATAAACCTTCTACATTAAAAATCATCCACGATTACTTTTGTATATTATTACGAATATAAAAAATTACTTGTAAAATTCATAACGAAATAACGAACAAATAGAATTACAGAGCTAAGTATTACAGGTTCATTTATTAGCACACGTTTTTAAATTGCAAAAATATAATTAATTCATAAAAGATGAATGTAATAATTTATACGGATTAATGTTTATTCAATTTTTATTGATCATCAGTTTATACTGGAAACCGCGCCA
Source organism: Tetrapedia diversipes (assembly GCA_033822845.1). NCBI lineage: Eukaryota > Metazoa > Arthropoda > Insecta > Hymenoptera > Apidae > Tetrapedia > Tetrapedia diversipes. Next base: position 110,373 of record JAOPTO010002142.1, read on the forward strand.
TACTTACCTTATCTTTATTTTAAAATTATTAGATGTCCAACAAATTGCAGATTAGAAGTTTTATTCAAAATTAATTGAACCATAAATTTCTTGCGCAGTTCTTAGCTTGGTATGGTATTCCACTGATTACTCAACGGAAAACCAGCACCAATTTCCAGGTCTCACCACGAGGAGGTGACTGCACTTCGAGACCCACCCACCCTGCCCCCCAACCCAGCACCCCCTTCCCCTGTACTTTTACCCCAGCACCAAAAACTCGAATACCCAAAAAACCCCTCACCCTTATACTATTACCGTGATCCCCGGAACGCGCACCCGCAAAACCTCTCACCCTTATAATATTACCCCTGATCCCCGAAACCCAACACGAACAAAACCGCTTACCCTCAAACGAGATTCTAACACCTCTACACCCATAAAACCCCACGCGCGTCCGCTCACCGAATTTCTTAAACCCACCACTCCCACGGCCCATACCTGTTGCCCTAACAAAAAAAGCCCGAGTCCAGCCTGGTTATAACCTTTCAACGAAACAAGCTCCGCGTCAACGGAGGGCCCTGAGTGTATATACGCGCTAGAAACAGACTGGCCCCCGGACTGAATGTACCAAAATGTACAGAATTGAACTATTAAACCAAACTCCGCATAAACGGAGGGTTTGCGCCCACCCCCCACCCTACCGTACCCCCCCCCCGCCACCCTACGGCCCCTTTACCAACCCCCGGAAACCGTTAGCAAATACAAAAGCAAATAAAAAAGCACCCCAATTCAACGTGGCTATAACGCTAAAACGCACTCAAGCTCCGCGTGAACGGAGGACCCTGAAATGCTGGAAGGATCACGCCTCTGCACGACGGCCCCCGGCGGTGGGGTCGCATCACGGCCACATCGATTATCTAATGGAAAGTACTATAAAGTACTATAAGACTACTCTACTAAACCAAACTCCGTGTGAACGGATGGTTTGAACCCACTCCGGGTGAACGGAGGGTTTGAACCCACACCCCGTTTTCCGCGCCACCGAAGACCCGAATACCCGCAAAACCCCCACCCTTATGCTATTACCCCCTGATACACGGAACCTAACACGCACGAAACCGCTTACCCTTAAACGTGATCCTAACCTCTACACCCTTCGACTCAAAACCCACAAACCCCTTAAACGCGATGCACCCTCGTCCCACACCCCTAGCAAAAAACGCACCGGGTTCTACACCTACAATCCACACCGATTGGTTGGTGTGCCGTATTCCTACACCGATTATCGCTATACCTTCGCCCTACTAATACCCCTTGACTCTACACCCACAGAACCCCACGCGCGCCTGCTCACCGAATTCCCTAAACCCACCACTCCCACAACCCTCGCGCGCGATAACCTAACCAAAAAAGTCCGAGTCCAGCCTGGTTATAACCTTTCAACGAAACAAGCTCCGCGGTAACGGAGGGCCCTGAGTGTATATACGCGCTAGAAACAGACTGGCCCCCGGACTGAATGTACCAAAATGTACAGAATTGAACAACTGGACCAAACTCCGCATAAACGGAGGGTTTGCTCCCACCCCCCTCCCCCATATACCGTATACCCCCAACCCTACGACCGCGAAACCCACCCCCGGAATACGCTAGCAAATAAAAAAGCACCCGAATGCAACGTGGCTGTGACCTTTCAACAAACAAGCTCCGCGTGAACGGAGGGCCCTGAGAGTATATACGCGCCACGGCCACGCTGACTGCTGGGCAAAAGGTACCAAATTTAAAGGTACTTACAGACTACTACTTTACTAAACCAAACTCCGCGTGAACGGAAGGTTTGAATCCATCCCTTAAACCGCGTACCGCGAACGTTACGACCGCGTACCCCAACGTTACGACCGCGTACCCCAACGTTACGACCGCGTACCCCCAACGTCACGACCGCGAAACCCACCCCCGGTACCCCTAACAAATAAAAAATGACTCGAATGCAACGTGGCTGTGACCTTTCAACAAACAAGCTCCGCGTGAACGGAGGGCCCTGAGAGTATATACGCGCCACGGCCACGCTGACAACTGGACAAAAGGTACCAAATTTTAAGGTACTAGCAAACTACTACTTTACTAAACCAAACTCCGCCTAAACGGAGGGTTTCAATCTAGATACTCCCTACCCTTTAACCCCCTATTCTAAACTCTCTAATTTGTAAACCCCTAAACCCTTCCCTCGTAGATCCTACTTTCCCTAAGTCCTAAATTGGTAGAACCTATTCACTGACTATATTCGAAACTCTCTGAAAAGCGAAAGAAAACCGTGGGCAAAACCTACAAATTATTCTAATTCGCGGTACTAATTTTCGAGTTCTTCTGGCAGGCCTCTTTGAGACTTCTTCATCGAGGGAAACATCTATGGAAAACCCAAACGAATACGAAATAGAAAATGCAATACGTAAAATATATGAAATATTAAAACTAATTAATAGGTTGTAGCATTTAAATATTTTTTACTGTGTTCGGATTCTAGTTTTTTAACATAGTTCGTGAAATTATAAATTTTCCTAAACTACATGTTCACTTAAAAATGTTTGAATATTCCCTACGTTCGTTAAAAAAGAGCTTCCGAAAAACTAAACTCTGAGAAGACTAACAGATCTTGCGAAGTACCCAAAGGAGTACTTATACTAATTAATGAGTTAAAAATTCTTTAAATTAAAACGTTGAAATTAAAAAATTGATTACTACTTATAAATTAAGGATTTTAATGTTGGAATTAAAATTAATGTATTTTGTTCCAATAATATTATAATTCTTTGGATGATAACAGAGATAGCTTAAGTATTTGTCAAAACCATTGCATTTCCAAAATAAAGTGACAATTTTCAAAAAAGAAATTCGGGAACATATCCGAGAGCCTCTAACGATGCAAGACAGTAATTTAATAAGTTTGAAATATTAGATAAAGTAAAATATTCATATCAGAAAACTTGAGAGGCTGTATTAATTTGCAACACCAATTTAATAAGCTTGCAGTTTTAGTTAAAAATTGAATATTCGTAATTATGATTTAAATATTACATGAAACACCTAATGTGTTCTCGAAAGTGAAAGTGAAAACGATAAAAAAAGACTTACCGTTCGTATTAAACAATAAATGACCCAAATGATCAAGAAGTACAAAGTAATATTTTAATTAATTAGAAATTCGAAATTCGAAACTATTTGTGCAAAATAATATTACATTTTATTTGGGAACGACATTTGTGTTAGTACTTCTCGATCTTTGATCATAGTGTACAACAGACAAATAGCGAGCATAGTGATAAAGTAACGTAAAGAATGGTAGTCCATCGTAGAATAGAATGCCTATTCTAATATGGACAACCATTACGTTGCAGCCCTCTTCGTGACAATATGTCGGGCCTCTTCGAAGATACATCTGTAGATTTCCTTCTTCTTCGGCAAGCAGATGAGAATGAATTCGACAAAACATTTGCAGCAACTCGATATTAAACCATAGATGTTTATACAATTAATTTAAATAAATGTAGAAGCACGAAATACACTCAATATGCAAGATATAAATTTTTATTTAAAAAATTCTTCTAATTGTACTAATAAAAATATTAATTTGCATAAACATCCACAATTTCTTTATGAATGTTCGACTATTCCCTACGTGCGTTAAAAAAAAGCTTCCGGACTAAACAACTTCGAAAGAACAACAGATCGAATAAAGAATCCAAAGAAGCACTAATTAATAAATTTTTAATTTATAGATATTATTACTAAATTCAAGACTATAATATCTGAATGAAAATTTTCGAAGTAAATTAAATCTCCTGAATTGCTTACTTGTAAATTTGTATAAAAAATATGTATTTAAATTGAAGATTCAAACATTTACTTAATTTTGAGCTGACAAAAAACAATATTTTGAATTTAAAGTGGAGTTTGTATCATGAATAATTTGCTAGCCTATTACATGTAGGGGCCGCCGTTCAAGCATTCGAAGTTTGACACCGAGGAATAACGAATATGTACGAAGAAAATATTGCAATTCGACACCGAACGACGAAATTGAAATACCGAGTTTAAAAAATTGATATGTATAAAAATGGATGCTAAAACGGCCAGCACTACACATAATAATTGAACACAAAAATATGACTAACCTTCCGTCTTCATGTGTGCTAAAAATCCCAGCGAAAAATGTAATTAGTAACATAGCTAACGATCTAAGACTTTTTTCAGAGAAGAAGATAATAAAACACAAGGAAGGGTTTTGTTTGTTTTATTCACTTTATTTATTTCACATATTTTATTTATCTTATTACGTTGAAGGAATGGGAAGGGAAAAGGTACGTATTCAGAGCTGGGTAATTTGGAAATTTATTTTAATAAAAAATAAGTAAACTGTTTCCTGTTCACTACATGAAATATATTTCCAAGCTCTGAATGAACATGTTAAAAAAAACCCTCGAGTGGTAGGATTATCGAAGCGATGAATCTAAGGATTGAAAACAATGTTCAACTGTTATCGCTTCGATGCCACCTGCCAGCTCGTCGCGAAATGCTTTCTTGTTTACATTACGTAAGCAAGCCCGAACGTCCTTCGAAAGGTTTTGCGTGTAACAGATCGAAGCTTTATTACGAGATAATATGAAATTCTATTGCAAATAATAATACTGAATACAATGAAGTTGTGTAAAATTATTAAATCATATGAAATTGTGTAAAATTATTAAATCATGAAACAGTAATGGATGTAGTAAATTTATGCAAACGCGAGACACAAGAAAGCCCTGACAAATAATATATCAATGTACACGAGTAATAAAATACTCGTGGTCACTATGCTCGCAATAATAAGCAAAAATACAACCAATTCCCGTGTCGTTTCGGACCATTCGTCCTACGACATGATTGGGAACCTGAGGAACAATGAAATATGTGACTCACCGTATGGCGATTAGCATCACGCGTCTTCTATGGTCCCCATAGCCTGCATCGGGTAGATTATCAGTAGCATCAGTAGTATCCAGGATGCAGTCCTATATCCAGGAACCACCACTCGTTAATAAAAAAAAATAAGATAAAAGTCTAACACTCCCGGTCGCGAAATACTGTAGGCTAATTGAATTTGTATAGAATCGGTGATATAAAAACAAATAAAAATAAAAATCTAACACTCCCGACCGTTAATAGTAGCGAACGGGTTAAATTACGCGAAATCACGAAGCTATAACCCGTAAAAACGCGTTTATGGTTGGCGATTATGCGAGACGCGTTTCGTTCGACCTGTCAAACGTCCGTACGCGATGGCGTCCCACGCCGGAAAGGGTCACCTCAGTCGGCGTCACGGACCAGCAGCCGGCCGCGGCTGCGCAGAACGACTCGGCGCGAACTTGAAATAAGTAAAGGTACGGTATCATCGCTAGTGTAAAATAATGATTAATAAAAATTAATTGAACGATAACGCGTATGGAATATTATATTCATTTCCTATAAATTATCTATATTTTTCCTATCTAGAAGAGTGTGTTCATAAATAATCCTACGAAATTTAGTTTTATAATTCTATTTGCTTTTCACTTCGTAACGAATTTTACAGGTTTAGTAACTTTTTACATTTAAAATAACAAATGAAGGTAATCGTGAATTTCTAATACAGAAGGATTGTGTAGAACCGAAATTGTTCATTACTTTGCGCGGAATTATAAATTATGAATAGAAATGGTAAAAGTTGAGACACATTTTCTTTTACTGATTAGAATTGACAGCTTAGCTTCATTGTAAGCATTAGAATTATTTTATTAATAGAAATGTATTTTTCCAATCTTAAGCTTCTCACGATTTTACTAAAATCATAATCATAATAGAAGCAGAGGTGTATAACGTTTTAGATTAACCAACAAATAACAAACCATCATTATTTAAATATTAAAAGTATATATCCTTTAATCAATAAAATTTTACAGAATATTTTTCTTATTTACTAACGAAATATTAAAGATATTACATGAACTGTAGTATATAGGTTCGATAGTTTAAAAACTATCAAAACTTCAAATAATTTAATTGCAATATATTGAATACAAGGAAATTTAGAAGTGCCTCTGTTTAGTGTTAAAAATCGTTTACATTTACAAAATTAAAAATAATTAAATAATACCGGACAATGGGAACTGCAAAAATTTATTGTACAAACAATTATAAAATTCAGTAAATTATTTGTTTTTAAAGGACATCATCGATTTATCATCCGAAAAATTGATTAATCGTCAAAAGAACACATTTTACGTAATATCATTCAGATTTGTTATAAAAATTTTAATAAAATATTAAACCATCGAAAATATTGCCTAAATGTATAAAATTATTAAAAATTGTACACAATTTAATTGTAATTCATTAAATACCATGAAACTAAAAGTAATTCTATTTTGCGCCAAAACTTGACTGTATTTATTAATTAAAAAATAACTAAACAATGAAGGCTAATTGGTAATGCAATAAATTATTGCATAAAGAATTGAAATTTAAGGAATTGTGATGAACAAAGAGAAATAAGGAAATTATATATATATAAGGAAAGGGCAGCTTTCTGTACTTTTTTTTTCATTGACTCAACCACAGATAATATCGAAAAATCGAAGAGTACAAATAAATGATAAAAGCCATTAATTTAAGGATGCAAGAGTGATGCACGTTTATTCGGTAAAATAATGTACAAATAAATAGGTGTGGGTTTGGTTGAATACAATGCACTTCATCGATCTTACTCATTGTCTCCGCATGGGAACTCATACGTACATATACGTCACTACAGGTAAAATGAGTCCTGGTGAGAATCCAACCACATTGGATTTCAGTGCTTTAAGAGCGAGAGAGAAAGTCTTTCATTTGTTTTCTCTCTCGATTTCCCGAAGTCGTCCGAAACGCTGAGCTTACGTACACGCGTCTCCTGCAGTAGTGTGCGTATTGGAAGGGGGTGTTCTCGAGAACTCCCATCCTCAGTCTGGCATCACTGCTTCCGCTTGGACTAGCGTTACCAACCGGAAGTGCACCCCTGCCGACACAAACCACTAGCGCCCTCTTTTTCGCCGGCGCGTGTCTCAGGATTGCACCCCGTTTCGCCATTCGTTAAGGAAGCGTCCTGAGAGATAGTTGAATACTTTTGCGATAACTTATACCTTATACCTTACGGTTCTTGATTTTTACCGTTATACTTGTTACTACCGTTATACTCGTTCTTACCGTTATTACTTACTGTTACATTTAGTATTTTACTTATTGTTATTCTGTGTTGTATTTTGTTGTCTTAGTTATCGTTATTTTCTGTTATATTTGTTTATTAAATTCTATCGTCATTGTTAAAATCGAATTCTCTTCAAAACCTGCCGTCGGTCAAGAAGATCACGCTCCTACGGCCAACCACCTTCGCCACAAACTTTAGTTTCGGGCTCCACCTATTGAAGAATGATTGACACTGTTAACAAAGTAGTTCGATCGTTTACCGTATAAGTAGAGCAGCTATGTCGTTTTTTCTCTGTCTCTTTTTATTGTTGGTAAAAATGTGCGAGTTGTTTGCGAGTTTCCTTGATAGATGGCAGACCTCGTCAAAGTCTGTTACCACTTTTGCTTACTTGTCGATAAATGTTTGTTACCAGTTTGGACACTTTTTGAACAGATGGCATCATTAACGTTATTAAAATGTTTAGATATGCGGGAAATTTAAAAATGATTTTATATATTACAAAATGATAAATTGTATAATTATTGTATGCCACTATAAGTGCATGTAAGCATACATTTATTGAACTGCAACGTGTAAAAAAAGTAAAGCATTAATTAAAAACAAAAAAAATAAAGGGGTACGATATAACATTCGTAAATTAATTTGAAAATTTTTATAGCTGTTATTTCTATAATTCGAAGTTGTGTGTGCCTTTTGACTATTTAAAAAAATGCAAATAAAATTATGCATATACTATGTATGTCTAAAAATAATTCATTTTCAAAAATTGAATTTTCGTTTTTTTAAGTAAAAAACGATCTATCTTTATACAAAGCCTCTGTTGGTTGAATTTTTATATCTTTAACCTCTTACTGAAAAACAATCAAGTCGAAGCTTCTATAACCCGAAGTAAAAGTTTTAGTTCATTAATCAAGTGATTAGATAACCTTTGGTAAATTCCTGCCATGGACAAGAAAAAAAAACAAAATGAGAAAAAAGAAAGTCGAGGTTTGAACCTACCATGAGAAACCGTAACATTGTTTCAGTAATCGGACACTTCTTCATTTCTTCTTCTTCGTTTTTTCTAAATTAGTGATATATTAAAAGATATAGTTACTTCACGTTAATTATATAGATAATTAATGAAGAACGTTTCTTATTATTTTCCTTTTTTACCAGTTTTCCTTAATCAATTTAAAATAAAGCGTAATGCAAAGTAATGTATTTTTTTGCTATTATTAGCACTTGATATTTTTAATTGGATAAAACAAAAGAATGATAAATGAGCAGAGAACTACCTATCATTTAAAAGTAGTTAAAGAATTATAAACATTTAAATGAAATTAAAATTTTCCTTTTGGTATTAACAATAAGAATCGTTTTCGAAATCGTCATTCAGCATTTCACATATTATCATTTGTTCAGAAATTATCAATAATACTGTTTATTAAAGCTTATCGCCCATAAGCAAAATTAAAAATATTTTATATTTATTAATGAAGGATCTTAAATTTGGTAAATTAATCAGAAATATAATTAATATTTACATATTGTATCTGTTTTTATAAACCTATACAGAAAAAATTCCATATTAAATAATTGTACAGTATACAAGTTAAAATGCCGCAATATTAGAAGCAAAAAATTAAGCATATTGATATAAAAATGTTAATATTATATAAGAAGAAGGTATCATTAAATTACATATTTTATTGTATCAAATATATTGAACTAAAAGACTAGCAATGAGAAAACAAACATTATGTCACATTATTTATTTGAATTTTTTAAATTATTTTCAATATTTTATGACTTTTCAACATTTATCTATGTTGCAACATTGTACTGTTTAAGAAATTAAATTAAATATCTAATTATTTAAAAATTATTTGTGTTTGTAACTTACACGTTCAAATTTTTATCTATTCAACTCTTTCAAACTCGTAACAATTTGACATTGTTTAAATATAATCTATAAAATATGGAATTACAAGAAAAGTAATGTTAATTATTGGTAATACGTTAAAATAGCTGATACAGAAACACTTTCCATTTATACAACCTGAATTATTCACATGACCCTAAAATTTCGTAAACAATGTGACAATTATTCAAATGACATTATAAACTAATTGTCTACAAGCAACAATGTCCATACAACATTTTGTTAATAATAATAAAGAAATTTATATTTACTTTACACAATGATAATAGAAAATTCCGTAAACTCTGAAATAATCTAAAAGGACATCGCAACGAGAATAACATCCAATCATTTTAAATATACGAAGTCATCCACGCAGTATTCTCAAAATAAATAATTTCATCGGTTTTTTGGGATAATCGAATAGGTGAGTAACAATCATAGTATTTGTTGCTATGATTGCTTTTACTGAATATATATATTTCGTATTCGTAACTAAACGTCCAGGCTAGATTGCATAGAAAATCCTAAGATGGTTATAGATGTTGCCATCGTGTTGACATAGGGCTGCTTGAAGATTCAATAGCCCTTGATATGGATTCATATAGTCCATGCCCTAGCCACATTTGATTCAACTGCTTGTACTTATCATAACACAAACGAAGTGGGTTTCCCCTTCGTAGACCTTGATCTGTTTCTCCATATTCGTCAAGGTAAGGTGGACAAGCAAAAGATCCTCGATTTGATGTTCTTAAGAAAAGAATTTCACATTCACGTATTCGTAAGAATAATCCTACTCCAGCTCCGCATTGACTTGCGTGATATGTACACGCACCAACCATTGCATCATTTAGTTCAAATTGGCAACAATAACTTTGAGAACATAACATTTCGCCACACACAAGACAGAGCGTTGGAGTCTTAGAATCTTCTCGAACGCTATTTGGACACGTAAACGACGATATCATATTTATCAATTCACTATAATCTTCTGGAAGCTTCACTAATTTATTAACTTTTAAAGGTTCTTTTATTATTGTAAGTGTATCAGACAAACACTTTTGAACAGTGGGATGACTTTTCCAAACATCTATTAAATTTAAAATTATCCCTAAATTTGGTGTTATCAATTCATCACATGTTGTAGGTAATCCTAAATATGCACAGATATTTTCATATGTCACTCCTTCTATTTTAGTTAATTCTTCTGGTGCTGGAACATCAGTTATATAATGAAAATAGAGAGCACAACATCTAAGAAAAGGTAAAGTAGCTTTTGAAATTCGTCTCCATATATTAGCAGCTGTCTGAGTTCCAATATTAATGTTTAGAACTTGAACCAATGTTAAAATAGATTCTGAGGATGTATTTTCAGTTGTTTCTTGGCTATCTATATCCATTTCCTCACTAAAATCTGATGTTAATAGTATTTTTACTATAAGAGCTATAAATATAAGCTGCAAGGCATAAAATTCAAATATTCCGCCCGTAATAATTGATCCTTCAAATCCTGTACAAAAGAGACATGGGAGTGAATTGATTAAAGGAACAAGCACTCCAAATGGATCCCAATCTAAAATACTTGGCCCTTCGTGTGGATTTTTCAACAACCTTGTTAAAAGAGAAAGAGCATTATTTTTAATAGTGTCTCTGTGTGTCCATGTCATTCTACTACTACCAACATATGGTTGACATTTAGATCCTAAAACAGCTGAAATTCTAGCAAGTCCTTCCAAACTGTCCCTCTGTCTAGATGACAAAGCACCAAATAAAGGTTTATCCATATCACGTAGGAGAAACTCTATAGCATGAATACTGTATGCTGTTAATTTCCATACTAATAATGGTACCCTTTCATCGTCTTCATCAGGTTCAACACCAAATTCTTTTGTGTATGCTGCTTGTGCAAAAAGTTCAATTGTAAATACTAAATTTTCTGAAAGATGTGGACCAGGTTGGTTATAAACTGACCGAAAAGTACTTTCTACGTCTCTGAATTCGTTATAAATAGCTTGCATGTGACATGGAATTGACACTGCACAGTATCGACACGACGGATCATGTTCGTCTTCAATAGATTTCGCTCTATGTAAATTTCTACTCAAGCCATAACTAACTTGCATAGTAATTCTTAAAGCTTTCAACCATGTACTAAAATCAACATTAGACTGATTCTGAGGAGTTGGTTGTAATGTTCTTAAAGGTGGTAAGAGAGGTAAAACAGTATTACTGAGACACTCACAAAGTGGACAAAGATATTCGTGCTTTTCGACATCAAAGCTTGCCGGTTGTCGTAAACGAAACGGTCTTCTATTCTCTTTTGCAAGTACATTGTTAAAATATTGCTGCCAACAATGTATATGCATTACATGACTACAAGTACCAGTATGTGGCGATGCACCAAGTTTTGCAGATAAGTATAATGGATCAGGTTCATCAGTATTAGCCCTGTATTGACACAGCACTGTAGACTGTTGAACAAATGCAGCTAGTACCATTGGCGGACCAGTCACTGTTACAATTTGATCTTCTTGACATAAAATACAAGTTTTGTAAATTTTTTCCCCAGAAATCCTTGATGTTTGTCCAATACCAACAGCAACAGGTGACTTCTGAGAACATTTTTTCGAATCCACATTGGAATCTTGATCATTAGATTTATTTACATCTAAAGCAGCTTCCTTAAACAGCTCAGCATTATTTTTCATAAAATGTTTCTGCATAGCAGTCATTTGTGCCATTATTCTTGCACGTCTTTCTGCTGCCATTTTCGTTCTCCATTCTTTATCAGTATCAACATTTTCACTTGCAACATTTTCTGTACATTGTGCAGTAGGCATTGTACTAACTTCCATTGTAGTATTGCCAGCAACTTCCCTATATTTTGTTAAAGTCCAAGTTAATAAATCTTTATGAGCTTCTATACGTGGACTATTAGATAAATCTTCTAACAACTTATAAATTTTCCATTTTGTAGCTCTTGCTGTAAAAGCGAAGAAAGGATAATAACCAGATTCTTGTTCCTGAAGAGCATATCCAATAAGATGTAAAATTTTATGTACTTGTGATTCTGAAAATCTACGGGGCCTACAATGAAGTGCTCTCTCTAATACAAGTTGCATAATATGTAACATAACATCACATTGGAGTAAATTAGTTACTAAACTAAATGCTTCTGTTAGTTTAGGAAGCTTTGGAGGTGGACAACATTCCAATTCTCCTAAAGCTTTTCTTCGTTTTCGTTGTGTTTCTTCAGAGTTACTTACTTCTTCCTTTGTATAATGATAAAAGAATACATTATATTCTGAATATAAGTGAGGTTTTAATTCATACATTCCTTTCCCACCTGATACTTGTGAAGGTTTTTTAAAGTCTGCAACATCCTGTATCACTTTTTCCATTTCAGTTTCCAAGTATGTGTCATCTGATAACGTTTTACTAAGTTCTGAATGAGAAAGAGGTTTAATACACAACTGTTGAATGATTTCCTTTTTCAGAATATCATTAGCAGTAACTTTTCCGACTCCAAGTACATATCTTTCTCCTATTATTGTTATAAGTAATCCTAAAAATTCTTCAACTAAGGTCTGTCTGATACTTTCATCTTCAAGATATTTGACAGCATTCACATCAAAATCTGGACTTGCCCATTGTAAAAGATTAAATTTATTTAAAACATGAATTAAAAATTCATTACTTTCTATTAAAGATGCTCCAGCTTGCAGTAAGATAATATCTTTGTCTAACATTTCTGAACGGCATTTAACATTATGATAGAAATATAACTGATTCAACAAAGAATATCCATTTCTTTTCCACATACCACTATGTACTTGCGCGATCATTACTTGGGTCGCTAATACTGGTTCTATAATTTGCTCTAATGTTGGCTTTGTATGATTGATAAACTCTGCACATTGGAAATGTAGATCATGCATTTCAAGATATGGAAAAAGACCTGCTAAAAATCTGGAAAGTGGAAGATGTATAGATACTGGTTGAGATGACACATCATATTGAAGACATGTTGCACTATGATCTGCTAATTCTCTCACTTGAGGTGGACCAATTTCATGGCCTGGCTGTTCATATAGTCTTCTCAAAACTAGTCGAAAAGCTTTTATTAAGACAATTTGATCTGAACCACACCATTGTAATGCAAGACTAATAACTGGAGATAGCCTAAGATGTAAATTGAACGCTGATTCCCACTCAGGTTCATATTCCATATGTTGATCAACTTGTCTCACCACAGAATCCATACACTGCATACTACTAAGTAATGTGAGCAAAAGTGAAAGTCCTTGTAAAAAGCTCTTCCTTAATTCATCAGTCCAAACATCTGGTTTAGAGCTTAACAAATATCTCAAATCTTGAAGCATATATAAAGCTCTTTTAAATGAAGTATTAGGTGTATCCCTTTCAAATTCTAACTTTCCTGCAGCATTACATCTTCGTGAACTTTCCGAAATAAACGTGTTTAATAAGATAAACAAAACATCATGATGTGCAATAAGATGGTGTGCCAATGTTGGAACAGTAAATAACTGAACAGAGAATGACATAATAGAAAATGAATGATCATGATCATCTCTTATGTAATCTTTCATAATAGAACCATAGTTATAAGTAAAAACAATTGCTAAAGCTTTTTTGCTTTCATATTCCATAAGCATTCCAGACATTAATAATCTGTGCCATGCTGTTCTTGCAGATTTCCACAGCTGTGAATCTTTCATAAGTATACTTTCTACAATGGAAATAACTGGCAATTTTGTATTGAGTGCAACATTACTGAAAAGTACTCTAAAACCTTCACAGGGATTTATAAATTGTTGCAACCAATGTAAAAGTTTCATAGCAAATATCTGATGAGCAATTACATGAGCATGAACTACAAGTACTTTTAATGCTCTGTTGCTATGTCTTGAAGTAAATTTTTCAATATTATTCTGTAAGTCTTTACACTGTTGAAAATCAGCACATTTTACAACAGCTCTACCATCTCTATCAACATTTGTTACAAATTCTAGTGCATCTCTTTGTGAGCAATTCATAACATGTATAAGTGTAGTAATTACTTGATCAAACGTATGAGTCTCGTCATTAAAAAGAACTGTACAATAATCATCAGTAGTTAATATTAGTGACAAGGGATCATCATCCTCTGTATCATCAAAACATAAATCAGGAGGTAATCCTAATGTATGTTCCAAACATAACATTGTGTGGCAATATCGTAATACTGCCTCAAAAGTTACAACTGCTCTTTCTGCTATATCTCCAGGTAATTTATTTCCACGAGATTCTTTAGCCTGAATTCCAGCTAAATGAGTATTACAAAATGGTTCTTTTTTCCAAGCTTCTATATCTCCACAATCACAAAATCCTCCACCACTAGAAGTACCCATTCTATATTTGTGATTACGATGAGCTGATTGCTTAAAACAATCAGCACACAAGACACATGTTGAATCCACACCACATTCTCGGCAACTATATGTAGCCTCACCCATTTTGAACACTTTACCACATATCACATTATCCATTTGACTTAGTTCTTTTAGTACAACCTTTGGATCTCCATTACAAATAAATTCTTCTAAGGTATTAAAAAGTACTCTTTGTGCTGTTTCTTCATCAAAAACCCAATCTAAACAATTGCTATTTGGTACTGGACTATATATTTTTGGAACCCAGACTCGCCAATGCTCTTTGAAATGGATACAGAATAATGTTCCTTTATTCATTTTATCCATCCACACATTCACACAAGGATGACTAAAATTTTGAAAAGTATGCGAAGTTGGTGGTGGTTCCATATCTTCAGTGCTTTCATGTGAATGCTTTTGTATACTCTTGTTACTCATTATTACAAATTAAATTGCCAAAACAATGTGTACTGAAATGATAAATGTCATAAATTAAAATCCATAGACCTTTTAACATTAAAAACATTAACATCATAATTTTCAAGCTAGAAAACTTTTAACAATAATTTTGTAAAATTAAAATATTATATAATTAATTAAAATAAATCTTTATTTATCTTTTAGTTAAAAAATGTTTACAATATCAATCAATTAATATACATTATTTCACATACTTTATTCAAACAAAAATTCAATTCAATTTATTTTTACATATAATATTGTTTCGTGTAAACATTCTTTATAAACATAGATTTAATAAATACTGGTATACTAACCACAGTAATACACAGGATCAACACAGTTTTTGATGTGATGTACTAATAAAAGGCAGATACATTGTATAATACTTTTTACATTGTTATTTGATCCAATACATAAGTATTAAATACATCCAAATCATTCATAGAATTTTATTGAGGTACTTTAGTCCATAAATATATTATGTAATTTGATACAATTTCACTACTTCACTCAATTCTCTCATTCTCATTTAATCATAATCTGAAAATAACAAGTTACCAAAAGTTTGTAGATAAAGTTTAACCATGGTAAGGTTATTTTCTTACTTTAATTACAAACTGTTATTAACTACATTTAATCTTAATTACTTATTGAATAAATAAAATATCTAAATGTTTTGAAAATCTCAAAGTTCGTTAGTTTCGTAAAAATTAAAAACTAAACGTTATGTTACGAAATTTTATTTACTATACAACGTGAATAAAAAATCTATTTTATAATTGTACGAACGCTTTTTGCTAAATTGAACTATTTTTAACTTTCTCCGAAGACGATACTTACTATTATGACGATCTGGCCAAGGTTAATAAAAGATATTGGAAAGTTCTTTGTTACACAAAATCTGTATGTGATTTTTCAACTGCGCATATGAAATATCTTCACAACCTTCGTTTTACAATAATCGTATATCTGTGTCAAACACGTATATATTCAATAATAGCAATCAACCAAGTTTTGACATCTCAAAATGAAATAATAAGCAATACTTTTACACAGTTACTTGAACAATGCACAAAATGGCTCATGAAGTTTAGGAACCGAAATTATATATACATTAGATGCGTTTTACTTTCGATATGTCATTGACTATAACGCTCAAAAAATTGATTATAAGTATTAAATATTTTAGAATAGAAATAAACTTAAATAGATATTTATAAATATAATAACGAATAAAAAATATGAAACATGAATGTTTAAGTTTCTTAAACAGTAATATATGTAAACATTTTTCTTTATTTACTGTAGTGTGACTATAAACTTATACATATATGACTTAATAAATCTTAATTAAAATCTGTTTAAAGTTTAAATAAATTTAATGCTTTTCACATTTATTCTTTCACAATTAAGTAACGTAAATTTAATTGGTTGGCAGCAAGGAATTAGTAATAGGGAATTTATCCCTATAAAAACAGTCAATTCATTGTTCTTTTCAGCTTATAACGTTATTACAACAGCACGTGGTAAAGAACATACTTATTGAATTTAAAGTAAAATACGAACGTAATCACGTAAGTAAAACTATTAAACTAAATACTAAATTGCGTATTTAATGTACACAGTAAAAAGAATCATTTATTTCTATTAAATTTTTGTTATGTCAGTACATATTCTTATAGCATTAATTCGTATACTAGCAGCATTTTGCTGTAATCTTTTAAATATTCATAAAATTATGTATATCGCATTATTTCAAATTAATTATCCGAGTACTTATTGAACATAAATTGATTTAAAAATTACTAAATGAATGAAAATTATAATCAGGCAAACATTTCTAGACGATTTTAAAATAGATTTCGTTATACCATACAGTTTTACAAGTTTTATGGAGTACATTGTATATATTTATTACACAGAAATTAGCTTCTTTATTAAATTAAAAATATGTAAATTATAAATTCAAATATACTTTTATAATAAAATAATAACTTTTAACTGTCTTTCAAAAAATAAAAATTGCACAATGTTGTGAAAATATTCTGGTATATTTTATTTATAGACAAAAACAATTTTTTATATGATTAGAAGGCATTGATATCTTATGCTTACTCAAAAAAATGTCTAAAATATCCCAAAATACTTGGAATATATTAATATCAATAAACATATTTTGTGCGCTTTCATTTTTTATATACATTTATTTGTATTTTTTCTAAATGTTTTTAAGTTTTTCATTTCAATAGTATTTAGCTTTTTTCTATGTATATATATACACACTTAATATTATTATACATTCTTATATAGAAATCTCAATTTATTAAATTATATTATTTTTATGACACATATGGCTTTTGCTTATATGAATTTTTTTTATCAGAGTCCTCTGTGAAAAATGAAAGTAAATATCAAAGTATTGGGCTTATTCGTCAATGCTTCATATTTGTTTATACTTTCATAATTTAATTTTTTACAGAATGCCTCTTGCTAAAGATTTGCTTCATCCAAGTCCAGCTGAAGAAAAAAGGAAACACAAGCTTAAAAGACTTGTACAAAAACCAAATAGTTATTTTATGGATGTGAAATGTCCTGGATGTTATGCCATCAAAACAATCTTTTCTCATGCACAAAAATCAGTAGAGTGTGATGGGTGTCGTACAATATTATGCACATCTACAGGTGGCAAAGCTCGATTGACAGAAGGATGTTCATTTAGGAGAAAGGTTCAATGTTAATGCAACAATGATTAAAATAACAATGTATGTATTTCTCTTTATATCCAATAAATAAACCGAATTATCATCACATCTTTAATTATTATTATTATACCTTGTACTTATTTTTATTAAAAATGATTGTAATTTAAGAAAAGTATTGCATATTTAAAAAATATAAAATTCAAACATGTACATGATTTGTTATTTCTTTATTATATGTAAAAGAATACAACAAATATGCACTTGATAATTAACATGATTTGTTTTTATTCTGTCTTATGTTGATTTTTTTATAATAAATTTAACAGTATATTTATGATAAAATACAAATAAACATTTTTTAATAATTTCTGTCTGAATAAGTTATATGCAATAATATATATAAATAATTTATATAAACAAACTGTTGGATAGAAATATGAAATATGATATTGCATAAACTTAATATAAATTTACTTCACTACTTAAGAATGCAGAATTGCATTATATGCTTGAAATATTCCTGGTGCCACTTCTACTGAACGAGACTTCAGAGATAACTATAATCAGAACATATTAATGTATTAAATAACTGATTGAAATACATTAATAATTGCAGAAATTTAAATACAAATTTCAACTTACAGTGACATCAGGATTTCCAGGTTGTATTTTTAATTCATTTAACACCCAAACAGTGTTTGTTAATTTAAGGGACTGATATAACATATCTTGGCCTTCTACATTTCTTTTAGCAATGGTAAATACATTATTCTGTTGCATTTTTTGTATAACTTGATCTGCAGTTAACATTACTCCTTTTAACGTATATTGTACCTAAAATATTTATATTTATATTTAAATATTTTTTAACAAGCGTATGTACTAGTGAATTTCACAATATAGAAACAATAGCAAAAAACCTCATTTTGAGCAGGTATATCTTTCCATGTACTAAGGAATATCCTTTTATCTAATTGCCCATCTTCTGTAAAATATACATTCATTGGAACAATACAAGCAAAATAAAACACATCAATGTTATTCTTTATTGCAACTTGAAGATTATTCAAAGGTTCCATGCGTTGTACTGCACCAGCGGTAGATAAAATTATACTGGTATCTATACTGGCACCAGGATTTAACGGACTTGGTACTTGCAATGGAGCAGTTGGTGTTAAACCAAAACTATTTTTGTTTAATTGTATTGCAAAACCTCCCATTGGTTGCATTGCTTTATTTGTAAATGTCATATCCATACTAATTTGACCATTCCTATTTTAAAATAAATAAATGCATTAAAGTTACATTTAATTATGCCAAATGTTAAATTTATGTTATTTATGACTTATATTACTTACTTTCGCGAGAACGTTCCCCATATATCAAATCCTTTACCCTTTTCAGCAGGTAACCAATTAACTTTAGGTGCTGCATAAGAAGTAGGTCCTTGATTAAAACCAAATATATCACCAAGGAGTCCTGTAGTACTTTGAGATACAACAGGTGCACTATTTCCAATGTCTGTTCCACCCAGAATTCCATCTAAACCACCTCCTAATAAATCTAAACCTAATCCTGATTGTGGAGCTGGTGTTGGAGTAACCATAGCTGAACCACCTATAACAATTAATGTTATATAATTCATGAAATTAAAAAAAATAATGATAAAAAATAGGTCTTCAATTTACCAATATCCATACTGAGAAGATCGCCTATCAAAGAATCTTGTGCAGGTATAACTTGAGCATGAGGTTGTGCTGTGTGTTGAGTTGAATCTTCGTTTGAATTACTTCTAGCGGGTAAAGATTTTCTAGCACCTGCTGCTCTACCTTCAACGAAAGCAGTGGGTGGTTTATGATATACAGAAGCTAAACTTGAAATATGGCATATTAATTCATCTAATAGCGTTGGTTCTAACAAGTCTGTTTCTTCCGATATAAGTGGTTTCTCAGCAAGAACAACTTCTTTAGCAGCTGCTGGATCTGTACTAAGTAATCGCCAATAAATAAATCCTCGATCTCGTAAATCAGGATTATCGGAATCTTGGGTCGTTAGACTAAGAACTTGTTGAACTAATTCTTGAGTATTTGTAGGTCTTTTAAGAAACAGTTTAACAATTGCCGTAAGTAGTTGTAATTGAACTTGCGTATTTTCATCATGGAATCCTTCTAAGAAACTTTCAAGCAATTCATCTGCATTATCAATACGTTCTGCGTATTCTCCAATAATCCATATCATAGATGCACGAGCCTCAGGTTCATCAAGAGTATCCAAATTTTCGCATAGAGTTGAAATAATACTTTCATATTTGTTCGGATATTTTCGGAAAATATCTTTTATAACAACAATTGCTTCTTGAACAACATAGTTGACCTAATATAATACGAATATGTATAAAATTATTTATATAAATAATGAATTTTGTATTCATATTTTAATGTACCTTTGTTTGTATAAGATCTAACAAGGTTGAAACACATCGTTCAGCGGAGGGCTCAACCTTAATAGCACACCGACCTATAGCTCTTACAGCTTTCCGTACAAAATCTACATCAACTTCTGTAGCATACTCTTTTAATTCAGACAAAACTTGAGCTATATTAGCTTGAGACGCTAAACGAATCATGATATCTAATTTTTCAAGTTTAACATAAATAGGATCATTATACTTGACAAAGAAAACCTTCATCTCATGTTTTAAAATATCCGGACGTTTTTGAACAATAAGATTTATATTTCGCAATGCTACATATTGAACTTCAGGTTCGGAACTAAGTAAAGTTACAAGTGGCGGAGCTAATTTTTTTGTTAACGTGCCAACAAAATCAGATTCCGATTGTAACATTTCCATTAATTTCATCAAAACCTATGTAAAAAAGAAACTTATTTTGAAACATTGAAATAATTTATTTGTAACTATTATTTCAAATATTAATTTTTACTAAATATACACCTTAACAGCAGATAAGACAACAGCTGCATTAGCATGAGCTAAACGTGGGGTAATACGTTCGCAAATGCTTTGTGCTTCACGATCATCTTTAGGTGAATAATTTGCAAGGGAGTCTAAAATGAAAACTTGACCCCATTCTGTACATTCATTAAGTGCTGTTAGTAACTTATTGATAGTCTGTGCATTCATCTCAACCAAAGGTTGTCCACTAGAACTTGCTTCATTAATTTCAGATAATGCAGCCACTGCATTTGCAACAACCTAATTAATTAAAGTAATTAATGATATTTATATTAATATTAAATAATAATTAAATCTAAACTATTTACCATGGGATTACTATCTGACAATAGATCTTTTAACTGGTCTAGAAACCCTTGATCTTCAACTAAAGCTGCATTAATATCATAAAGCTTGGCCACACAAACAGCTGCAGTTTTACGAACATATGGATCCTCATCCTTCAGGCATTTTCGTAGCGGTTCACAGAGGTACTCAGTAATCTTGTCCACTCGTATACAACCCATTGTACGAACTGCTAATGCTCGAATCAGTGGATTTGGGTCCTCGCAATCCTGCGCAAAAATCGGGCAAGCCAGGGATTCAAGTCTAGTCACAGCAGTGGCTATCTATCTCAACCCATGAATTTTAACGAAGTAGAAAGTGGTATGGTACCTTTGTTATCGGAGATGTCGTTAGCTCCTTTTGCGTGTCAGAACGAAAAAGGTCAAATTGGTCACCGTCACCATTTTGATTAATTGTTAAATATTATACTTATCAACCATTTAATGTAATGTGATGCAGAACTGATCATTTTTTAAAGAGCACGAGATATCCATCTTAAAATTTTTCTATTTATAATTTTTTAATTTTTTATAGCAATTTATAAATTTAAATTAAAGTATAAGTTTTACATTAAATTTGGTGTCATGCACATAAGAATATGTTACATGATACTTATTCAAACATTGAAAAATATACATCAAAGTGTTTATGACAATTGCATCATGAAATATTAGTTTAAACACTTATTACATTTATTAATTAACACTTAAGTTTTGTAAAGAATAAAACACTTTGCGTGCAGATAGTGTAAATTTATGCACTGCATACAAGCAGCAATTTATAATGCAGTCATACATATAAAATGGACATTTAAGGAATTGGTTTATTCATGCTGTTTACACATTATGACTAAAAAATAAATTTTTGATTCTATCACTGAGGCTATTTTACATATGATTTCTTTTGAAGGCCAATTAAATTTTTAATACAAGTATATAGCTGTGTTATTATTTATAAGCTGTTTAAATATAAATAATATTTTTATAGCTTGTAGAAAAAATTCCATGCTCAATTTTGAAAACCAGCATAAAGTATACCAGTGCATTATATTAAAAATCTAATACATGTATCATTAAATATTTCAAATGAATCTTTTAATAATATTGCTAATTATTACAACTGTCAAAATTCCATTCCTCTTTTCGATGCTTAACTGAAAAAAGTACTGGAATTTGGTGGTAACCACACAAATCAATAAAAGTTATCAATATATTCTTATGTAATTAAGGATATATAATGATAACTGTCATATTTTATTCAGCCAAATTCCAGTCTCGTGCCCTTTGAAAAATAAGCAATTCATTAAGAAAAAAAAAAATAGTACATTCCGTCTCATAACGCAGACAGCTCTGTGCAAACTGATGTAATTTGCAAAGTACAGTCTGTACATGGTGTGAGGCAGGCTGTAAAATTAATTTTAAATTTATTTTAAAATAAATACATAAAACTTGAGGAAATTACTACATAATTTTTTTCCAGCTTGCCTCTATGCAGACAGAGACTCTCAACATCATCCAAGTGTCATTAAAATATGTAAAGGGTAAAAGTGCATTGATAAAACATGATAAATTATTTATTATGTTTCTAACTTACATTACCTTGACAAATGTGTTGACAGCCATGATGGCCATATCTGGTTGACTTTTGGCATAATTCATCAGGTATAAATACACCAATTTTTTGAGTTCTAAATTATCTGTCTGCATACAGTTGACCACATCAGGAAAGAGTGCAGATACATCTTTACCCACAGTCATAGAAGCAATTACCTAAACATAATTAATATTACATTTAAGTAACTAATTACATAATAAAGAAAGTATCTGTAGTATAAAGATAAAAATAATTATTAATTACATAATAAGTAAAAAATGAAAGTAAAAGTAATTATTGATCATGAAGATTTAAACAATAGTAATATTATTATTACTTAAATAAATTGTGAAAATATATGCAAAAAAAATTTTAGACAATAATTTATTAATGAAAACAGATATTTGAAAAATGGTGAAGAATATATAAAATACATCAATTTTAATAACTTTCTATTCTTTGCTTCTACTCATCCTTTTCTTTGTGCAGCATGAAATAAATCTGTTAACTAAATGTTTATAAATCATAAACTGTTATACTTATCGATAATGATATAGAATTTATATTTAAAATAATATAATTTATGATTTTAATATTGATTTTTATAACTTACTTTTTATCAAAATATCTTACCAATCAAAGTTACATCTTCGCTGCATAAAATTATTTAACTATTGATGGAACATAAATATTTTATCAAAAAAAGTATTAAATTATAACATAAATTTATAAATACATTGTTTATAAATATATCTTACACAAAATGAACAATTAGAATATTTTATTAGTAAATAAACTTACTTTCTTCACTGCTTCTTTCTTTTTTTCCTTTTTGTCATTGTTCAACTCTGATTTAAGTTCAAATATTTCTCCCTTCTTAGTAGTGGTGAAATATTTTGAATCTGTCATTTTGGATTTTTACAAGATTTTTTCAAAATTATATTACTGATAAATTTATTTTCTGTAAAACAAACAAAGACGTATTGTGATTTCAATAGTAGTATGGAAAAATTAAATAAGGTTGCAATATAGCATACTATGGATTGGATCAATGTTTAAGATATATAGGACTATTCTACTAACACTGACTAAAACATAAAGTATTTAGAAACTATATTAATTCGAATAACAATGAAAATATTCTGTATATTTTTATGAATTGAACAATACTAAAAGTATTTTCAATACAATATAATAATAATTTATAATTAAAAATATTAAGATACGCATATGTCTTATACTTTTATTTGACCGAAGTTATGAGATTTTAAGATTTATAATAATTGAAACAATTAATGAATAATAATGTTTTTTTAAAATTTTATTTTAATATACCTTAGCTATCTCAGAAAGTCAAAAAATACAAAAAATTAATAACTGACAGAACATTGACAGATCCGTAAGTAAAACGCCCTCCAAGTACTCCAAGCATGGACCAAATACAATCACGATGGATATACTTAGCGCTTTATACTTACACGTTACGCTTTCTTATAGTTCAGTCGCAAGGTAACATACTCTGTAGTTCAGTGCATTCGAGTAGAATATAGGGTAAAATTTCACCCTAGAACCTTAAATCATAGAATATCTAGAGCGATGATCTATTTTATCTTTTCAACACATAAGTAATAAAAACAAAAGAACTCTATTTACAAATTCTCAAAAATGTATATTATTGTATATTTGTGTATTATTAAAATAAGTGAATTTGAAATAAAAATAAAAAATACTTATTAAAACAAAGATAAATTTAATAAATACAATGCATATTCCAACTTAATCCTTATAAAATTTTGAACATTTTTCTTGAGTATGTACTTTTACAAATAACATTAACAATAAATAATGAGTACTTACATATTTTTTGTTCAAAATGCTTGTTACAGAATTTATTTTATTTAATTTAAATATTATATTTATGTAAAAGTTTATATATGATATGTGCAACGAGTATAAAAAATAATATATTTTACATGAAAAATATAGAGATACGAGAAAAATTTTAACTAAAAATTAATGATATACAAAATTTCTTGTAGTTTTACTGATATCCATAAAAGAATTACTGAACAAATATTATATGAGATTTTGAGAATAAATTCTTCCGTATTCTGTATTCTACTTTTTTAATATACGAGATCGCAACTTATCAGATTTATAACTAATTATATTAACAATAATATGATAATAATTCGCATAATGGATAGTTCATTTAACAATTTAACATATTTTATGCTCTATTTGTATTCATTTAAAATTAAAAACAATAAAATAAAAAAATTTAACATTTAATTGAGTATGTTATGATCTTTTATCTTCCAGCTGAAATAATGAAAACTTAACATAACTATATAATTACAATATACATTTATATAATAATGCTATGTCAAAGATCTGAGTACATCACATTCAATTTATGATACTGTTCAGCCCAACAATTTTTGGCCTTAAAATATTTAAAGCAAAATTACTGCAGTCTATAATGTATACTGTTAGACTATACAATAGTATGTAACAAAATTAAAATCTGTTTTAATCTATCAGTCACTTGCACAATTTAAATTAGAATTATAATCAAGTTACTGTAAGCATGCTTGGACTTTTTCAATCCATTCTTGTGCAGTTGCTGCATCACCAGCACAAAAGTTATATGTTCGTCTGTTTGTACGAAGCTGTAAATACAATATATATATATAATAGAAGTTTCGATTTTTAAAAAATAAACATAATAACGAATATAAATGTAATGTATTTACGTCAAAAAATGATTTATCATCTGTTTTCTTTGGTGGCCCTGGCATGGGTTGAGCTGGAGTTACAGATACTACTTCAGCTAAATCTGCAAAATTTTTAATGTTTTATTAAATAATTAGGTATTATAATACAAGTTTATAAATATTTAAGATCTTACACACCTATATATCCTTTACAATGAGAATCTTCCATAGCATCATAATATCTTAACTGATGCTTTATAGAATCCAATACAAACCATCTCTGCTTCCAACCTTTAAGTAAAGCACCTCTTTTATAAAGATAACCTTCATGTGTTCTATTTTCAGCAACATTACTAGAAAACTGTTCGTAATATTGCTGTGAAGATGTTTGTATGGTGGTAACACCTGCATATAAATTATTAGTACTATTAAGTAAAACAATGTATAATATTAGTAAAATAAAGAATTATAATTTATGAGAAAGACTATAGAATTATATAATACAATAATCATACTCGAATTTACGCTTCCATTATCACCGCCGCTACGCGTGAGTGTATGAGTTTGTAAATTATCAGTTACTGTTTTGTATTTTGTACAATTTTTTGGTACCGCATCAGCACATTTATCGTGGCATACATGACCACAGTCCACACACCGTAAACCTGCTTTTACCGGTCCCCATAATACACCAGAACAAGCATCACAATGAGTAGGCGTTGCTGAATCTAATCTCTCAAACCTTAAAAAATATAAATATAAAAGCTTATTTAGTTATTTTGTTTGTTTGATTTTAAAAAAATAACAAACTTAAAAGAATTACCTATGGGGATGCGTATAAACAGAACCATCATTTCCAGAAGTACTCCCACTAGCCAGTTTACCTCTTAAAAGTAGTTCTAACGTAGAACGTTTGTGAATTAATCGACCGTGATATCTCACTAATGCAGTGCTAAATGATGCATGTCTCTGTATAAAAAATAAAAGTAAGTTATATGATGCAATAAAATTATATAACTTTTAAATAACTATTATATATATATATAATATATATATATATATAAAAAATAAAAGTAAGTTATATGATGCAATAAAATTATATAACTTTTAAATAACTATTATATATATATATAATATATAATATATATATTACTAACGGCAAGTGAATCTGTATTTGGCAGTTCAAGTTTATCCCAAAGCACTTTCCATTTTTGTGGCAAATGACCCAATTCAGTTTCTAGTTTATGAATCTCTTCTAAAAGATGAGAAAATTGATCTGGTACCATTGAATTTACACCATCATATCTACAATACACCATAAAATTAACACCTTAAAATAGTAGTAGTAGTAGAAATAATAATAATGATGATGATGATGTTGATTACAACAATGATAATAATAATGATAATAAAAATCATCGTTATTATCATAATAATAATAAGGAAGATGTAATAAAGTTAATCTTACCCTTGTGTAACTACTTTACGGTTACTTTTAACTACACCGTCAGCAGCCTCTGCTTCTTCCTCTTGTTGTGAATCTTGCTGTAATACTTCTAAGTCATATGCAGGCCCATGAGCTAATTCTTCTTCTAAATAGTATTGCCAAATATCAAGATTTGGCAAATGTGAAACGGGTCTTAATACCGTATTTTCTGTGTTAGGAGTATACATGAAATTATAAAACAAGGGACATCGAGTATGCTGCTTTTCAATATAGTCAAATATGCTTTGTCCAAGGTTACATCCTGTGTTTGTCCCCGCTAATCTTCCTCCAGGATAAATTGTTTCATCATCACTACCTGTATCCACACCTTTATGATGGCTTGTCAAAGATCCCCTTTTGTCTTCAACAGCAGTAATGCCACATTCTACTCTATCAAATTCGCAGTCCAGCAAAAATGTACGAAAACGACAAGAAACCGAATGGTATGACAAGAATTTTAAATAATATTCGTTAAATTCAAATGCTAATGGAAACTGTTTTTGAATTTGATGTACTATATCGAGAAACTGAAGAAAAGTGGGAGTAAAATTTGTAGTCTGGGAATTTACTGCAAGATTACTCCTATGTCCAAATCTATGTCCAAATCCAAGCCATTCTTTTTCGATCAAAGTTCGAAACCCTTCGATAGTTCTATAGTGTGGATCAAGACATACTTGAGCAACAGAACACACTGTTGCTGTGGTATCCCAACCTTCTTCTAAACATACAGCTACTGATGAGCCTTGCACATCCATTAAGTCTATTACTGCACCAGCTAATTGCATTAAATTTTGAAGTTGCTGTAACCATTCTGAACTTTCAATTAATCTAAAATTACACATATTCATTGTTAAAAACTATTACATTTAATAATATTGTCTTTTAAATAAATTATACATACTTATAAAAGCTTTGGTCAGGCTCCACATTCGGAGAGCTAGGAACACAGGCTCGCATAAGTTTCTTAAATGCAGCTTTGGTATGTCTTACATCATAATACTCTACTGGAATGAAATCTGTTTTTGGTGCCGATTCCGCTTTAACACCCTTTTGTAGTTAAACAATAAGTTTTAAAGAAATCGCATTATGTAGAGTTAAAAAAGTTGGAAAATAAAATTATATCTTACTTTCATATGGGCTTTTTCACCAAGAATATATAATGCAACGCGTTGGAAAGTATGAACGCATTCAGTGCCGCTATCTGAATCTGCAGAATGCCTAACAGTTCCACGTTGATGAACTGAAGTTAGAGAAGCTTGAGAGTTATGTCTTTTATCTTTTAGTGAACCCCAGCGGCCAAAATTCTTAGGTCCTTTACCTCCTGATGAACTGCAAAAAATATATTCTACTTAACCAAATTTTTTATTCATCGTATAACATTTTAAATATTAAGAAAATCTGTACCTTAATGTTCCAATAGCTTTATTAAATGGATTTCGTCGTGACTGTTCAGGAGTAGCATTACGATCCTCTGCAGCTAATAATAGAGAATCAATACTCAAAGAACTATCAGACATCCCCCATGCAGAGCCTTGTCTTAATGCAGATAATGGAGTAGCTGCTACAAGAGCCATAATATATTTTTCTTGTTCTAAAGATGATGTGGTTTCTGAAGATGTTGCTATAAATATGAAACAAGTTCTTCAAGATATTATAAGAAGTTAAAAATTGCAAAATAATCTTTTAATGAATACCTTTTAAATTGCCAGCAGATGTTGGATGAGCTTTTAACATACCCATAACACTTTTTCCATGATAACCAGCGCCCCTAATCAACAGTGCTTTTGTTCTTGAATGCCTCCATGTGACAACAGGTATTCTATTGTGCCTATACAGGCGACAAAATCTACGAATACTTTCATCCGATACTGATGAAGGAACTATAAGAAGTGCAGGATAACTTCTACAAATCATATAGGCACAATTCACAGAAGACAATCGAAACGGTTCATTTCTACGATTGTTGTGGGGCCCATTTGAATACAATCCTAACCGATACCAATCTCTGACATAACTACGTTCTGATAATCGTTCTAATGTTTTTGCATCGGTTGGCGGTTGAGTTACAATACCAGGAATTTCAAAATCATCTACTATAAAGTTATAAACATAAGTAGCATATGAATCATACAAATATTTAAAACATTAAATAAAATATTAAATACTGAACTTACCACTAAGATCATCATCGTGACTTAAATCATTATTATCTGTTACGGGTAAACTCATTCGACCAGGTGATGTCATGTATTTATTATTAGTAATCATATTCATATTTGGCAGGACATATTTCTGTCGTTTGGATGACTGTTTTGGTTTAAAACCGGCTTTACGTGCAGTTTTTAAAAGTGTTTTCTTAGCAAATCCTCTAAAATAAGAATAATTTTATTATAATGAATAATAAAAAGAAAAAGATTGTAGTAAAAAACTGCTTACTTAAGGGTAGCGTTTTTTACTTTTCCCTTATGGTGTGTAGTCTGAGTAACTAATACTTGACCACTGAAAGCAAAATGATGAAAAATGTGCGGTGGATACCGAGCTTTATGGACTAATTTTCGCAAAGTTTCAATATTCTCAGGTGTAACTTCTTCGTCAAAAGCTAATTTTATCAATTGGAAAGTACAAGATCGTAATTGAAGACCTTCTTGTAAACACTGATCAAGGTGTGCTAAGTGTTGTACAGCAACTCGTTTCTCTTTAGTTAAAGAAGTTACAGGAAATGCCCGCACTACTAATTGTTCACAAGCAAATGGATCACAAGGTATTCCTTTAAATACAATTCTATAATTAGTAAGAAAAATTGCTCCTTCTGCTGGCAAGAGTGGTGGTATCTTTGGTAGTCCTGCAGAACTTTCTTCTCTTCCATCTGGTAGAAGATAAACACGTAAACCATCCATAATAACTTCTTCACCAGGTAACATATTAGGTGTTAAAATTTTAGGCTTTTGTATTGGAGGTAATCTTTTACTTTCTCTATGTATAGCTTCAAGTGTTTCAATATGCATATGAACTACGCCAGGAACCATTTGGTGTAGGCATCTAACATGTTCTGCACTTACACCTCCTTCAGTACAAACACGATCTACAAATCGCGAAACCATTCGAATAACAGCACTACCAGTTTCCCCAGGGTCAGTTTCTTCAAATCCCGACTCTGCATCACCACTATCACTTGCTACACTATTTGTTATACTATTACTTGCTCTTTCATCATCATAAATATTGTCTTGACGATGAGTTTTTGCTCCTATGTCTAATGGAACCAATAAATAAACCATTCTATTTGCATAATGAATTGCTTGGCTATACATAGTACTTTCTTCACTTGCAATAAGTTCTTTCTGCTTTTCTGGGTCAATTGTTGGCCAAACCCTCATTTGTTCAGCTGCTATTTCAAGAGCTGATGGTTCTTGAATTTGATAAATTGAATATCGATCACGAAATGGAAATTCTTTGCCATCTCGTGGACTAATAGGACTCAAAATACCATCATTCATAAGTCGTGGTGGAGAATTTTCACCAGGAAGATATAACCGTTTAATATCTTTTTGTACATCCAAATAAAAAGCATCTTCCCAAAATTGTTGATTTTGCCACACAGGATGTTCTTGAATACAAGTGTAAGCAAACTGAATTACCCCTGTGCAAAGTTTCCTACAAAATGCAGTAGCAAGAGGAAGAAGAGCAGCAGCAACTCCATGCTCATCCATGGACGAATCATCTTGCAATGCACAATTCATTAATCGAACTACAAGATCAAATTGTTGATGTTCTAACATGGCTTTATTTCCAACAACATGCTGTGATAATTCCATGCAAAGCGCTAACCGAGCAGCTTTGCTTTTCAAAGCTCTTAAAACAGCTGGAAATGTTTTACGGGCGTCTGATATTTTATTTTCAAATATACAATTTATACAGTTACGTAGAACTTCCAATCTACGTGCAGAATTGCTAACCAAATGTCTAGTATCGTGGACAAATGAAATATGTGGACCCATAGGTACAATACGAGGTTGTAATGGTCTTAATGACGATAATCTATACACAAAGCGTTAAATTTAAGTAAACAATACTCCAATCATGATATATGATAAAAAATGCATTAAATATATTTTTAACACAAACCTAACTTTAAGATTATTTTTGGCAAGACCTTCATCTATAATTGCTTGAACTTGATCTGAATTAATATGTGGTAAAAGCGGTTGATGTATTCTAGCAAATGCTCCTTCAGGTGGTTTTAAAATTTTTTGTACATATGGCTGAGGATTTGGATTTTCGTTTGTATACAACTGTTGTGCTAACTCTTGAATATGTGTTAAAATAAGCCCTAGTATTGAAGTAATGCTTATTATACATAATACTTTACATACTTCATTATTATGAATTGTGTGATTAATTGTTATTACTTACTGTGGTCTTGTGCTTCTTGTTTTAACTGATCACTTAGGTTATTATACAATTCATCCCATACATCACAAGGCCGCCATGGTGGTCCCCTTTCTGCAATAAAGGAAGTAAAAAACATGCAATCCAAAACTCTAGTTGTAAAATCGCAATCTGTCAGACCATGTTCCCCTAAGAAAGCTGCCTAGAAATAAAAAGTACAATTTATATGTTTCTATTTTATTTCTATGCACTGTAAGATGAATAAATTCAATAAAAATTAAAAACCTTATGAAATGTTATAACAGGCTTTGGATGAATTCTTATTAATGTTAGACAACTTCTATACCCTTGTAATAGTTGAGCAAAGGTTCTCATAAAAACTGCTCGTAATTCTTTATCTAACATAGGTGAGTGAGGTGCTCTTGTTGCAAGTGGTGGAAAAGCATAATCTGCACAAGCCAATTCAGGTTGTAATACCAAAGATAATGCATCTTGTGTTTGTGAAAGAAGAGGTTCTGGAAGTAGGGGAAGTGAAACTCCATCGGGAACCATGATTGAACCTCCATCTAAATCAGCAACTATTACATCCATCTATAAGGGTATATTATTTAATACCAAAAATTGTAATAGATAATATACAGTTTTAGTAAGCATCTTACAAGTTCTGCAACTTCATATTTTAATGAACTGTGTACACCCATAATAAATGGAGTAGGTGTACTGAGTACTTCAACTAAAGCTGCTGGTAAAAGAGGAATGTAAACATGTGTATATCTGAATGGATACATTAATGCAGTAAGAGCACGACATCCTTCAGTTAATTGTGAATAACTTGCAGAATGGAAAAGTATTTTGTGTTCTGTCATAACAGCACAGAATAATACTAATACATTACGTATACCTGAAACATATTCATAGATTTTAATGAAAAGTATAAATAAAATTATATTTATAACAATAGTTATTTTACTCTACCTAATTGTTGAAATAAAAGGTTTACACTACTGTGTGTTATTGGAAGAGAAGGACTAATTGGAGGTTGAAGTGCTTGACGATCACCTGCACCAATACTAAACCTTACTTGTGGACCACCAGCAGGTGGTACTTGTATACATCCTAATATATTTCCTACCAATGTTTCTAATGGTATACCAAGATTTTCTACATATACTGTGTATATAATACCAAGACAATTCTGAAGCAATAATATAAAAATATTACTGTTACATGTTTTAAATACATATTTTAAATGTATATAAAATTTCACATACTCTAAAAGTTTCAATGTAATCAAGTCTGGAAACCAGCACCAGACATTTAGGTGCATACATAATGCTATGATGGGCTATTGTAGATATTGTTCTAACCAAAGAACGACTATCACCATCAACAGGATCTTCTTCTTCATCTACAGGCTTACTTGGCACAATAGATACTGTTTCATTAAAACACATACAAGCACAATAATGACGATTTGCATCAATATCAGTTAAAATGGATACAAAAAATCTTGGTTCTTGTCTTTCTGTGGATAAAGCCCATCCCTGTGGTTGACAAAACTATAAAATAAAACATAATTAATTATAAGAAATAGGAATTTCAAAAAAGAAAATACCTTACCCATTCTATTCCTTCTATAAATGGTGTATCTGGCCAATCTTTCTCTGGGAATCTTTGCAAAATGATTCCATTACTTATACCTCCTCCTGAAATATACATAACAATACATAATGTACAAAATTATAATATATTTATAATTCAATTAATTATATCTATGAAAGCTTCAATTTACTAAATAAAATTAAGTAATACATAATATAATATAAACAATTATTAACACATAAAAAATTTTTTTATATGAAATTTATAGTTATGCTTTTATCCATAAATGATTTAATTTCATGTACAAAACTTAATACATGTATACTTTGTTATAAAAGTGATATACTGTTACATATTATATATTTTTCAATTATATATACAAACTAAGGACTGATATACTTTGAAAACAGGTTTTTACATAGAGATAAAACTTACTCTCTTTTTCGTGGTCGTAGCCGACCACAACAAAGTAGTCGGCTAACCGAGACATTTCGGTATATTTGTGGGGGTTCGTGGGAGTGATAGCGCCCAACATCCCACGTAGATTTTAATACACGTGATTTCATGGACTGTATTCTACCAAGTAACGACCAACTACCTTGTGTCAACAGTATATATAAGTACGAACATCAATATGCAAATTAATTGAAAAATATTATAAACATTTTTGAATTTATATTTTCTCATTCAAACACTACACATATTTCACAATAAAGTGCCAAAATCGTGATACTGTTATAAATATATTTAAAAAATTTGATTCTGTTTAAAAAAATAATTTCAAACAGTAGTTAAAATTTTAAACATCACATACACCGTTGGAAGAAAACACTTTACATTCGTCACGTTCAGAAAATGAGTTCGTCCATCATCACAAGAGTATATAATATTCTATTTATTTTATAAAACTCAATATGATGCCACACCCCGAAGCTTTAATCCATAACCTTCCAAACTCAAGCGCCACATTAGATGTTTGTTGAACCGCGTATGAACGAAAACGCGCCACAGATATATAAACGAAGAGACGAATGCTCTATAATTCGCATTTAATTTTTCTTTTTTTTGTCTTCTGCTTGAGTCACTAAGAATACTTTAAATCTGAAACATACACATTACTAGAGATGTTACTACAGTGCTACTTTATAGCGCATTTATAGTAAAATTATTACATAACAGATTGTAATTCCAATAACCATTTGATGCCAATATAGAACCAATCTGACACCGAATCTGTTACCAAATTTTAGTACAAATTGACGCCAAAAATAAACCAAAGTTCTGCTATGATTTTGTAACCAATTTAGTAATTACTTATGCTACAAAGCTTAATGTATTTTTGGTCCAAATATTGATACAAGTCTTAATGTGCTGTTTCTGCCAGTATAACACCAAAGTTTGATATACCAATTTGCTAACATATTGGTGAAAAGGTTCATAGTATGCACATCGAATTTAGTATTTAGCTATAACCGCTGTTTTTAAGTTTATTATTACTGTTTTAAAAGTACATTGTTTTTTGTACTTTTAAAGATCAGATAAAATTGATCTTATGCAATGTTTTGAATAAAAATTACTTTTAGTATTTTGATTTTAAAACTTATTTGAACGATTCTCTGCATACGATATACTTGGGTACATTTGTGTTGTATATACATGTTAAATTATATCTAACCTTTATGTAGTATCATGTGAAACAATTTGAATCAAAAGAAAAGTATTAGAAGGTTTATAAAATTTATTATAACATAAATGTCTACAATTGATATGTTATAATATATTCAATTTGTTTTAAAGTGAAATTCTTTAAAAAATTCAAAAAATATCTCATTTATAATGTGTAAATAGAAATAAAATTTTTAATTTTACAGAATTTTAATAAATTATAACCAAATGAATATTTCTCAAATTCTTTTGAAAATTGCTACAAATGCAAAGGTAGGATTTACTGTTGCAGCAGTACTAGGTTACTGTTTATACAAAATAATGATAATAACAAGTAGAAAAAAATTACAATCTTCTAATAATTCAAATAATACAGTAAGTATTATTAATAATACAGTAAGTACAGTTCATTTATATATTTATATTTTTGTAAAACTGATTTAATAAATACAGCAAATAAAAGTGCTAATGGTTTCCCTTTCAGCAAATATATTCAGATAATTATAAACTTATTTTAGTAATTAGAACTGATTTAAAAATGGGAAAGGGAAAGGTTGCAGCACAATGTGCTCATGCTGCTGTTGCAGCTTATAAGGCAGCTATCAAGTATCCCAAAGTTCTACAATTATGGGAAGAATGTGGACAAGCCAAGATTACTGTGAAGGTACATGCATTTCTTATAAATTTAATATGATTAAAAAATTGATTACTACTAAGCAGAAGAACATTTAGGTGGACAATGAAAATGCTCTGAAAGAAATAGCAAAACAAGCTAGAACTATAGGACTTTTAGCAAATGTAATACAAGATGCTGGACATACCCAAGTAAAACCAGGAAGTAAAACAGTATGTGCAATTGGTCCAGGTCCAGCTGAATTAATAGATCAAGTAACTGGACATTTAAAATTGTTTTAACAATTTATTAAATAAAGGTATTTTAACTTTTTATTCAAGTTTTAAGGTATTTGTTAATTAATTTCCTAGATCCAATTCTTGAAAATTTATTTATATTATTATCAGAAATAGAATTTCTATTTATGTATTGAAAAATAACTAAATATAATTTATATAAAAAGATGTATTCTATAAGAAAACTGTCAATATATTTATAAAAAATGTAAAAGTTCTATACTTTTAAAATAGTTTATGTAAACTTAAATATGTTATCGGTTTGAAATACAACTTCAGTCACATTTTACACATAATAATAAATTCCATTTAATACATTGCATATGTATTCATTTTTATGCTAATATAATACATTTTTGTATTAACAAATGTGATATAGCATTGGGTGCCATTGTAAACAGCATATTTTCAATATTAAATTTTATTAATTATCAATATAAGCAGAAACAGCATTTGCTGATATTTATACTGGAAAATATATTATGTAAGAATTAAAAACGCATAAGTAAGATCATATTGCAACAAAATAAGCAATTACCATAAATTATTCCCAGCTCTGATCACAAAACATTGAAAATTTGTTTCCAATAAAATATCTTCCATTCTTTGGTACCTCGTGCTATTATTTTCATTTAAAGTATCATTTAATGCTTATAAATAATATATAAATAATCTACACTGGAGGAGGAGGTGCTTTTCGATGTACTTTGTTAGAGCTGGTAGCACTGCATTGCGATTCAGCAATAGATCTACCATCAGCCTCATCCCTTCGACACAATTCTGATTCATTTTGCATCCAATTTTGAGTTTGATTATGATTTATTCGCGTTGATTGGTTTTCTTCATTTCCAGAAACAGAACCGACTTCTTCTAATAGTTTTGATAGAGATGGCGCCAATCCTAACCCTAAATTTCGTTCATGATAAACATCTGAAATTGTAGGTGTTAATTCCCGTGTTAAACTTGTAAGAGATGTGGCTACATTTCTTAAATTTTGATTGTGTGTTTCTGTAGGTTGTGTAGAATCAGTTTGAGAACAAATATCTTCAGTTGTTGTAGGATGGCGAGGTTTTCTTGGAGAATTAGATCCAATTTCTGTTCTAACACTTAATCTTTCTAGTACTGTTGCTGGTAAGGATGGCAATGGTTGTCGTCTTAAAACTGTTGCATGGCCGTTATCCCAATCTGTTACTGAACTACTTGAACTAGAACCCGGTCTGATGCTTTGATCAGGATAAAGATTTCTAATGCGTGTTTGATGATTCAAATTGAGTGCCACAGGAGGACTAGGAGTAAAGGCAACATCTGATTCACCTATAAAACATATATATACATATGATTGTATAATATGTCTAATACTCATTTAATTTTAGTCAAACCTATTTATACCTCCTCCATTTTGATATGGCTGCCGTGACGTAGGAATTGAAACATTTGTTGGTTCCATAGTTTTTCCGTCTGGCTCACCTCGATGTCGAACGTAATTTGCAAATGCTCCCCCTAATCTAGGACGTTCTATGACATTTTTTTCAATATGAGCAACAAAAGCTAAACTTTCCATTGAACTACTAGAATCTAAAGTTAAACTTTTAGGCGCTTCTTGCGTGTCTAAGAACATAATTATGATTTAGATAATGTAACCCAATTGTAGTTTTCTTATATAGTCAATGCCAACTTACCAAATAAAGCCAAAAGAGCTTGAAGAGCAAATTGAACAGCTCTTCTTGATGCTTGTTTTCCTGTTCTTAATGTAACTTCTGACTGACCAACTTCCATAAGATCAAAGCCTAAGCTTGCAAATAATTCATGAGATCCTGATGCTCTCCATACTGGAACTGGTAGTGTAACTTCTTGTCCTTCTGTTACACATGTAGCTCTTCTCATTGCAGCAATGACATCCTCTGCTGCTTCTGGTGCCTATAACATGTAAATAAGATACCTTTAATCTAACAAATTGATAACTTTCATATCATAATAAATACACATTTATTACCTGCAACAACCTAGCGAGCGCATGTAACGACGACGGTCCCAATCCCAGTAATGCTTGTAGACTTGCACTACATCTTGTTAATCTTTCTTCTGGATCACTTTGTGGAAAAAATACAGAAGATGGTATTCCATTTCCAGCAGGTTCAAATCTAAAACCTACTGACATTAGAAGCTCTCGCCAGCCAGTGGCTGCACCCACTTTATTTTCAATGCTACGTTGAGTTGTATACATAGCATTCTTTTGCCCACGATGTATTCGTTGTAATGATTTTTCTACTAAATGAAGAGTAACGCGTAGAGCATCACGGCTTTGTTCCGGACCACCTCGCAGCAATTCAGCCAATGCTTGCCCCATTAAGGCAACCTAAATATATATTTCATTAGTAATCAAATATATGTAAACATTTAAATTTGATACAATTTTTAAGATTTATACTTTGTTTGATAATCTTGCGTCTCCTCCAATAAGTAACCAACCAGCCCAATTTGCAGGATGCGCGAAATGTCTCGTATGCTGAACTGTTTGCATAGCTTCAGCCAGTGCTCTCGATGCTCTAGCACCTTGCAACATAGCACTATAAAATGCTCGTAATAATATACTGCCAGCAGTAGGTGGAACTGCCCACATTCCTATAAGTACACATTGTGCTCCAGCATTTAACAAAGCTTTGGCTAAATTTTGTACACCATCTGATGTAGCAGTCGTATTTTCTGTACTATTCCAACCATGACCATTAGATATTACAACCAAACGAGCAGCTATTTTCAATTTTGAAATATCTGAATAACTCAGCAAATATTCTGGTCTTACAGAAGGTTCTTCACAAGGATCAGCAGTTAATGCTAAACTAGCAGAATTCCAGAAAACTGGAACTGTCAGGTGGACGCATTCTGCATCTGGTAAAGATCTTAAAACAGCTGATCTGGTTGCCTCTGCCCCTATTAATAAAAATAAATAATTTATTAACAACTTCCTTCATTTTATATAAATTCCTATTAATACCTACCAGTTAAAGCACGAGCTTCTAGTAATTCAGCAACAATCTCAGATTCTGTTTCAGTAGAAGTAATATTTTCAGACCACCCATACTCTTCCTTGATTTGTTCAGGGAGCACAGGATTTCCTGCAACTAGTGCAGCTACTGTTGCACCTCCTTCTGGCATAGGAGTTTTTGATCGTTTTCTTAAAGCTGCGAGAGATGGTACAACTAATAAAGAAAATCTTTCACATAAATAATCTTCTCCAGGATTTGATTGTAAAGCTGGAAGTGGTGCTAAGTATAACGATTTCTCCACTACCATAATTAATTCCTTTCTTGCTGGAGGTAAAAGATCTTCAAATGGTGCTAAAAGTAAATCATAAAGTACTTGAATTGGCAATGGTGATTGCCATGTAGGTCCTTTGGTTCCTCGCCCCCATCTAGCACTTCCTGCTCGTGAACTAACTGAACCCACACTAAACAGACTACTCAAACTGTATGAACTAGCATTAAGATGGTGTCCTCTTGACGGTATTTTCGTTTCTTCAACAAGTTCACTTGTTTCATCTAAAAGAGCTTCTCGTGCCTGTAAGACTCGCTTCTCTAATCCTATACCATCATCCAAACTAGTAGAATGAAATCGTAATAATCCCCGACCAGGAGCTAAGCACCAAGCATGCAGTTTACATCCTACTTCACTGAAATGTTATTTTATATTTACTAATCATTTTCTAAAATTATAATTTATTCATACCATTTACTAATAAGTTAAAAAAAATACCTATAATATAATATAACTCCCCGTTGTCTATCAATAATTTCGGAATAATGTGCAGCATCATCTAAGCAATTGATTTTGCTTCGTCTCGATCTTTCCGCCCAATTTAAAGCTTCTTCAGCTCTGTTTAAATTGATTAGCACTTTTTGTAACATTCTGTACGTTTCTGATAATAATTCAGATTTATTTGGTTGTCCACAACTAAGGGTTGAAGAAATTCCATCCAATGATTCTAACAAATTTGCTGCTTTTTCTAAATGTTCTACAGCAATAACTGCTTCTCCAGCTTCCCAATGAACAAGACCAAGTCTGTGTCTCAATCTAGCTGCTTCTTCTCTTCGTCCTAATCCTTCAGATAATGATAATCCAGACTGCAAGTAACTTAAAGCTCGTGATAGATCACCACATAAATGATGTAATCGTCCTAAATTTGAAAATGCAGCCGCTCTTGCTGGTTGATCTCCAGCTGCTGCTGCAAGACTTAATGATTGTTCTTGTAATCTTATTGCTTCTTCAAATTGTCCTAAAGCTTCTTGAGTTACACCTAAGTTTGCACAAGCTCTAGCTTGTAAGCCAGCCGCATCTAAAGCTTCAGCAATTGAAAGTTCTAATTGATGATGTCGTAACGCAGAATTCGGGTCGTCCATTAATAAATGAACAGCTCCTAATCCACTAGCAGCCTCTGCTTCAGCAGCTTTATCTCCAAGTCCTCTGGCAAGAGCAAGTTGATGTGATAAACAACTAACAGCTTGCTCATGATTACCCAATGCAGCATGTACTCTGCCTAAAAAGTTAATATTACCAATGAAATATGTTGAAAAAGATTAACATATTTAAGAATTATTACATTGATTACCTAAATCCCCATAAGCTGCACCACGTGATTCTGGACTATCAACTTCATGTGCAGCTACTAATCTTTTTTCAAAACAAACTAAAGCTTCTTGTAAGTTTCCAGTTGCTTCTCGGGCTCGACCTAAGCCACGATATGCTCTTTCTTGTTCTCTTATACTTTTTAATTTTATAGCAGCTGTCAATTGCTGTTCATGACATTTGATAGCTTCCTCTGGATCTCCCAAAGCTTCATAGCAATCACCCAAATTTCCAAGTGCTCTAGCCTTATTTAATAAAGCTGTACCCGTAGTTAATGGTTCTAAAGTTGCTAGCTGTTGTTCGAAATATCCAATTGCGTCTTCATAATGTGCCATGTTAAGTCTAGCTATTCCTAAATTTCCTGTTTGAAGGAAAATTAATAAATATTATTATTATTATTAGGTATTACTTCTTATACAATTAAGGTTTACCTAGAGCTTGTGCTTCAACTCCAGAATCAACTAATTCTTTTGCTCTTTCAAGTTGTTCCTGATAACATTTTACTGCATGAGTATATTGACCCAGTGCCATATGTACCGCACCTAAATTCCCGTGAGCTCTACACTCGCCACGTAAATCTCCAGCTTCTTGTCTTAATGTTAGTTCTTGAGTATGAAATCCTAATGCTTTATCAAGATTTTTTATTGTTCGATGTGCGATTCCTAAAGCCCCATAAGCGGCAGCTTCTAAACTGCGATCACCTGCCTGACGTGCTAAATTTAATTGTCGTTGATGCATTTTTATAGCTTCTTCAGCCTCACCAAGACGTAAAAGGCAATCGCCAATGTTTCCCAAAGCACGAAATTTTCCAGCTAAATGTTTAGTCATATGCGCGATAGCTACATATAAAGAAAAAATAACATGTGTTTTGATATTTTATGGTATAAACTTATAAATGCAACAACTCACCCAAATAATACTTTTGGCATTCTAATGCAGTATCCAAATTTTCAAGAGCTAAATGTGCTAATCCCAAATTACAATATGCTCTTCCCATTCCAGATTTATCCTGTAAATCCTTAGCTAATGCTAAATCTTGATCATAATATCTTACAGCTTCACGGTGATTACCTAAACAGTAATGAGCATAACCTAAGAAATGACATGCTTTAGCTTCTCCTTCCACATCATGTAACTCCTGAGATAACATAAGGTAATTTTCATAAAATGGAACTGCTTCTTCAAATCTGCCCCGAGATGACAAACAATTGGCAAGATTGAGTAAAGCACATGCTTCACCAGCTGTATCTTTTAATTCGCGTGCTATAGCTAAATGAGCTCTATAATGTCTTAATGCTGCTTCATGACCTTGTACAGCTTGATATGCTACTGCTAAATTCCCATGCGTACTAGCTTCTGAGCTACGATCATTTACCTACATCATATAATTTGTATAACATTGATAAAATACATTTTTGTAGTAAGAATTTATTTCCAAATTGGTTCTTTTTGAAACTTGTTCTAACTGATTTACCTCTTTGCTTATTGTTAACTCTTGCTTGTGGTATTTAATAGCTTGTTCATAATATCCTAATGCATTGTAAGCATTTCCAATATTTCCATATGCTCTACCCATACCAGCTTTATCTCCTAATGATCTAGCAATTCCTAAATGTGCTTGATGTAATTTAAGTGCAGCTTCATGTTCACCAAGTAATTGATAAACTATTCCTAAATTACTGCATGCTCGACCTTCAGCAATTTTGTCTTTTGTAGCTAAAGCAACATCAAGCTGCCTCTGGTGCCACAATTTGGCTTGTGCAAGATCTCCTAAATAAGAATATATTTAAAAGAAATTTTATAATAAAATTAATTCTTTTACTGATTTGTTTCATTTTAAAAAGTTGTTCACCTGCACATCTTGCAGCATGACCCAATCCAGCATAAGCTCTCATTTCTATTGCTCTGTCACCAAGTTCTTGTGCTATTCTTAGAACATTTTCATGATAAGCCATTGCTTGACCAAAATTTCTTCGATAATGATGAGATGAACCTAAATTACTAAAAGCTCTTGCTTCCTCTACACGATCTCCTAGTCGTCTCGCTATTCTCAAATGCTGTGTATGACAATCAACAGCACTTTCAAATTCTCCCATTGCTAAATAAACTGCTCCTACATTCCCTATTTCTCGGGCTTCTTGAAGTCGATCTCCCATTTGTTTTACTAATTGTACACATTGTTTATGAGATGCAAGTGCATTTGGTAAATCACCAATAGCTGTATAAACGTGACCCAGGCTAGTTAAAGCGGATGCTGCAGCCTGAGTATCTTTGCACTTCATAGCTAAAACCAATTGATACCTGTGTGCTGTTAAAGCTTCTTTAAAACTGCCCTTGCTAAAATATGCTGAGCCCAAATTTCCATGAGCTCGACATTCGCCCTGTGTGTCTCCTAAAGATCGTGCGACACCTACAAATATTTTTGCTTAAAATTTAAAACAATATTCTATTGATAAAAATTTACTTTATTTTATTTGTAATATTTACCTAAATCTTGTTGCATATAATTAATAGCTTTATCCAAAGAATTTAATGCCCAATATGCACTAGATAAAGCAGAAAATACAGAACCTCTTAATTTCAAACTACAAGAACCAATAG
Source organism: Tetrapedia diversipes (assembly GCA_033822845.1). Taxonomy (NCBI): domain Eukaryota; kingdom Metazoa; phylum Arthropoda; class Insecta; order Hymenoptera; family Apidae; genus Tetrapedia; species Tetrapedia diversipes. The sequence goes on from JAOPTO010002142.1 coordinate 152,989, forward strand.
TAAGTGCAGCTTCTAACACACCAGCTGCTGCTTTATATTGTCCTGCTCCAAGAAGTTCTTGTCCAACAACAGAAATAACAACAAAAGGAGATTCATCAAGTTTCATCGCACGTAACTGTTGAAATGTTGGTTCTAATGTTGCACGTAATGGTGATTTTAAGGATGCTTCCACAAGGCCAGATAAAAGTTGACAGTTAGAAGGATCATGTGCTAAACCTGTACTAAAAGCCACAAGAGCCTCCCCATGTCTTCCTAGACATTGCAATGCTACTCCTTGACGATAATATGCCTAATGAAAAGAGAAGTTACAAGATCAATTTCATTAATTATGTAAAAAATGATAAACAAAGAAAATTATTAATATACTTTTGGCCATTGAGGACTAAGTTCAGTGGCTCTAACAGCATCTTGAAGAGCAAGTGCAAATAAACCCATTTTGAGTCGGGCAGCTGACCTATTTGAATATAGCACATGGCTAAGTGGATCCAAAACAAGAGCTTCTGTGTACAAACTTGCAGCAAGAGCATAATCACCACTTTGACATGCTGCATTGCTACGACGTACAGTCTCTAAAAACAAAGATCTTGATCCTGCAGCCAAGGCCGACGTACCTTCGGGCTCCACCTTAAATATTTATTATAAATAAATATAACAATGTACATTTTACTTCTTTATTTTTAAATTATTTATGATTAATTTTATTAAAAATTACCATATTGTTACTGTTTTGTACCTGTGAGTCAAACAGACAAAAATCTATTATTTTTTTCAAAACTAGGTTCTATGTACTATTTCATTAACTAACAAAGAATAACAGGATGGTTTATGAAATATAATTTAAAAAAAAATAGACTTGGGTTAGTCTAACTCCCAAGTACAATATATTATAATGATTTACTGTTATCTATAATATTATTGTTTGTGTAATTAGTATGTACTATAATTATAAATATTAGTTCAAAATTATATCTTATAAATATAAATAAATTAAATAATAATATATAATATTTATTAATATCTTCAAGATTCAATATTCATAATTGTAGAATTATTCATGATTAAATTATTAATAGCAATATTATAAAAGATGTGTGTTTCAACATAATTTTTATTTTATTATTTAATTACTACTATGATGATAATTTATAAAATTATAAGCAAATCATATTTTTCAATTAATAAAAATAAAAGCACAAAACCTTGTAAAACTTTAAATTCTAAAATGTAATAAACATAATAATAATAATAATACATTTAGAAGAAATCTTAAATAAAATTAATTCTTTTGCTTCTTTTGCTAATATAATAATAATAATACTCGTCATCATACTGTAGAATCTTGTCATTACCTCAGAGATATCCCTATGAGACATTGCTTAAGACGAGCAGGTAGCATTCTCCTGCATGAACATTATCTGTAGCAAGCGAACTTCATTAGTTAAGACCACGCATTTTAGTGTATAAGACCTTCCTAGGCCTTCTCGTATCACCTTTCGTTTTCTCATTCACATTTATTTTCTACTGTTTTCAAATTTAAACGGTATTCGCTGGACACACATTGACATTAACTATTTCGTATCAGTAATTAAAGTATACGTTATGATAGGTAAATTGGTTCAATTAATAAAAAAGAAGGGAGGAAGGCGTCTTAGGAGAGCACCCACTGCATTCCTTAAGCACAGCCATCTTGGAATGTAGCCCCGGGGTCCCTCCTTGGGCCCAGAGTGGGGCCGGCACTGTTTGCTTCTATATCTTTATATATTGATTGGGTCTTACGAGTACAGTTCAAAAGTTTACACTACTGTGTACATATACATTCATGAAAATGAGGAATTCGCTTGTTAAAGCATGTGTATAAAAATATAATTTTATAAACTATTTTTACAAAATTGTGGCACTTCAACTACATTATACATATATATAAAATACTGTATATGTATATATGCATATCTTATACAAACAGTAATAATAAACTGGTGATAATATATTTTAAGTAATCATAAATGAGTCTCTTAAAATTAAATATTTACTAATATACCGTTTACAACATTGCAAATATATTTTTTTATTACAAAAATATTGTAATTATTTACATCCTTAAGATCATAAATTATTTATTTAATTCATAAATATACATAAGAAAAGCAAATTACTTTTTATCTTCAACAAGATTTTATAATTGTAATACTAAAGATCTTTTATACCACAGAAGCATTACAAGGTTTTTATAAAATGTTTTTGTGTAATGTCGCATTAATGTTTCGATATATAGATACCATAAAGTATCATGAATAATCAGTTGTTTATCATTACAATATTACAATTAATATTTTACAGTTGTTATAATATTACAAAATTTCCACTTTCAGGTACTTTACACGTTTATTTTTATTAAAATATCACAGCCATTATATTCAAATTTTTGAATTTAATTAATTTCAGGATATAGTATCTGAGCGAAAATTATATTTAATGGAATGTGAATGTATATGTAAATAATTCTAATAAATACTTTTAATATGCTTTCTCTTTATTTACTTTAATTTTATTAAGATGTGATAAAAAATTAATAAAAAATAAATTTATCTTTCTTCGCTCAGGTAATAAACATTTTTTATTTTGTACTGAAATTATACAAGACTTCTTAAAATAAATGGAATATGTATATGCATAATTTATGCATATCATGTACAAATTACTTTTATGACATAAACATTTAGTTAACAACACAGGAATGTTAAATATATAACAGCATTTTAAATAACAATTGTAATTTAATGCATGAATAGCAAAATTCAATATTTCTAAATAAATTGAAATGATTGTAAATTAAATTATTTATTTATATTAATATTTCCCTTCCACATATAAATTGTCTATTAAATAAAAATTTGTATAAAAAAATATATATAATGGAATTTGCGTTCTATGCAACTGTAGCTTTTAATATGGAAGCTAATTAGTACCAAAATTCAAATTCTTTGGTATAACTCTACATTTGCTTCAATTTTCATTTCACAAAATACCTGTCTTAATAAAATACTTCTATTAACATGTATAAATATAAAATGTAGAAACATAATTATAAAATTATAAAAGTTACATGGCATTTTAAAGCATACAGTTGTAAACTTAAAGTCTTTTAAGGCCAAATTTTATTAAACACTTCCATAAAGGAATCATAGAGCATAAATGTCAAAGCAACATCTAAACATACTCTACTTAATCTTGGAACAGTTCCTTTATAAAAACCTGTTGGACCCTCAATCTTCCATATTTGTATTATACAATCTAAACTATTTTTATACTTTGAGGCTTCTAAGCCCTAAAAATATTATTTAAATTTAGTGAATCATATTTTTTAAAAATTTATCATTAATATTTTATAATTGTTATAAAAATAAAATTTTACCTGCATTCTAGTTTTTACAACATCAATTGGAGTATTTCCAAAAACAGACAGTGCGCCAGCAAATGCACCAAACATACCCGTAAATAACTTTGGTACAACTACATCTTTATTCCCTTCTGTATACCAGTCTTTTAATGTTCCCACAGTACAAAATCTAATTGCTTGATTTGATCCTTGCCTCAAAATTGTAGGTGTTACTCCTTGATATACACCTTTAACTCCTAAAATTATAATAAAATATGTTATAATGTGTTATAATATTCAAGAGTATCAATTGTAATTAAATCCTAAATAATTTAATAAATTTTATAATTTACAATTTTATGAAATAACAAATTTACATTATTGTACTATCACAAGTGTAAACTGAGAACCATATGCAATGTATCTTGACCTCCTTACATTAAGTTAATTAAACTCACTATACACATAGTTCAAAGCAAATTAGTTTGTTTTTTAGACTATTGAATTACTAATCTTTAAGGTCTTTTTTTTATTTTAGACTTCAATTTAATTTTCTTATAAAAGGTTATAAATAAAAATTATATTTATTAAAATAAACATCTTCGATACAAATAATATTAATATTCTATTTACCATATTCTTTAATAATTAGTCCTATACCATGAAGGAATCCCTTATATTTTGGATTAGCAGATCGTTGATCATTAATAAATTTTACTTTAACAGTTTCCATAGGGGTAACTACCAAAATAGCTTCACTAGTGCCAGCCATTAATCCTGCTACAAAACTTCTTAATTTGGATAGATTTCCCTCTGAGTCTACTAGTAATCCTTTCGCTGTTTCAAAAGAACCAAAACGTACAGCTGATTTTGGTACTGAACCATAAACTAATACTGAAAGACCCCTATATAGACCAAATATTCCACGATTTTTTACAGTTTTTACTACACAATCCCATATTCCTGAATATTGCTTAGTTTTGCCATCAAGTTGTAATTGTGTTTTTACATATTCAGTTGGATATGTAATACATATTTCTATTCCGCCTGTAATGCCTCCTGGAAAATAATCCGTAATTTAATTATTTTAATATAGTAGTACTAAAAACTGTTACGTTCCTTAATGAAAAAATTGAATGAGAAACAATTAATTTATATTAAATAAACGATGTGTAAAAGACTTTATTTATAAGATACGTAAAGCGTTACAAAATAAAAAATGACTTTAACGCATATCTCCAAGGTTAACTATTTCTCAACCTTTGAATCTATCATGTGCTGAATGCGCTGACTCAGTTTATCTATCTTTCTCTCTTTTATACTTATACTTTTCTTCCAGTATTAATTAATATATTTGCATTTTATCATTATACTTCAATAAGCTATGAATTACACAAGGTATGAATTAAAAATGAAATAATTAATTTAGATAGTAAAATCAAAATAAAGAAATATATATATATATATATATATACCGGCCACGACTCCTTTGAGGCTGGTAGTAGTAATAGCGGCTGCCACTCCAGTATGAGTAAGCCATGGTCTACAGGGAAAAGGATTACGGAATGTCGAAATTGTACTAGGTTGTTGCGATGGTTTGCATATCACTGAACTGATATCCATCTTTCGAGATCGGTTTTACCTATTGATGGTCTTGCCTCAAACGTCGAGTCTCGACTGAGTCGATTAATATCTGTACGTTTCAATGCGCATAGCAAAGTTCCCCTTCCTCAAAAAACTTCTTTCACTCGCGCTTTATAAGTTGACAATCGTAATATAAATTTATACTGAATATTTAATCGCAATTAAAAAAATAATTACGAGTGAAATGACCGAAATCTTTTAAATCAGTTATATGTATTACTAAATCAACTTAGTCTTATATAAAAATATTTCATGAATTTTATTACATTTATTATTGTCATTTTAATTCTAATTTCATTTGTTTTAAATACATTTCTGTTTTGAATTTATAAGAAACATTTTGGCTTAATTTAAAAATTATATTTTTATTTTCATTATCCATTTCATTCCATTTAATTTATACAAATTCGAAGTATTGTCAAAAATTCAAATAATTTTTAAATAACTAAAAAATTTTCCTTTATGTGCTGTTATACTAATATATAAATATTTTCTTGTGTTACACTTAAATATATTGTCTTACTATATAATATTTTAAAAAATTCAAATATTTTAGATTAGTTGATTCATTAACAGCTTATAGAAGAATGTTCAAATTTCTTATCAGTTATGATTATCTTATTACATGAACGCGTGATTTATATTTCATAAACAGTTAAAATAAAGCAGATTATGAGGAATGTTTTTTATTTTTTATGTTATGTAACAGTAGTTAATGAATACACCAAATATAAGCAAGAATATCAAAGTAGAGTAATTATAAGAACATTATTTGATGGTTTTTTTTATATTAGATAATTATGATTTCGATAAATGCATAAACTTTTATTAAATGCATTTTACTTTCTATTTATATTTTAAAATAGAAGTTTTATTGTATACTTCAAATTTTTTAAATTAAAACTGATAAAAACTGATGTTTCTCAAGCAAATCTATATAAGCATGATATCGTGTTGTTATCGCTACTAATATAATTTATCACTGCAATTTACATATTTTACCATCCAGGTGTAGTATTAGCTAAACGTCTCATACGTCTGAAAAAAAAACAGTTAAAATATTGTAATTACTTATCAATTATATATACTTATATAAACTATAATTATTAAATTATTAATATAATAATTTTTACCGCGTATTTCGATCTTGATCACGTATTTTTTTCTCCATTTCCGCATCTGTTAATGTTTCTAAAAATGGTGCCCATTGATCAGCTTCTGAAGGTGGTCTGAAAGGTACTTCTACTGTAGGTAAAGGGGCTTCAGAAAATGCATAAGTTCTTTGGTGCCATGACAATTGTCCACGTACACTAACATTCAATTAAATAAATTTTGTTAAAATGTTTTATAAAATATATATATTAATACATTATTTATACTTACCTATAAGCAATGGCAGTAACAAATTCTCCACCAAGTCCTAATTCAGCACAAAGTTTCATTGCAAACTTTTCAGGATTATTTTCTTTTTCAGACATATCCCATTCTACTTGATCTACTAAGGATGTATTGCCTACATGTATATTTAACTTAATTATAACTCGCTGATCACACTGATCTTCTAGAATTGTTTCTTGTGGGAAGGCTTCAATTTGCTGTCTTATAGCTTGTGCAATAGCTGGTACAAAACTTATTGGATTTAAATCCAAATCATCACATAACACCTCAGCAAATTGTTCTGGAGTTATGAGACTTTCTAAAAAAAAAGTGTTTTTCTGTATATATAGAATAGTAATTATGAGTTAAAATAATTTACATTACATATATATGATGTAATTACTATATACACAAGTACCATTTTTATTCCATGTAAAAGTATCTCTTAGTTTCTGTCCTTCAATTTCCATATCTAAACGAATAGGAACTAACATTTCTTGTTGTGCTGCATTTTCTAAATTAGCTGATGGATCTGTATCATCAAAACTAGAAAAATAATTATATCATCGAATGTTCAATTATATGTTTTTGAATCAAAAAGGAAAAAAGGAAAGATTGTTATATTAAAATATTTACCATAAAGGAAATGTCCTAACTTTTTTATTATGTACTCTGTTACGATTAATTGGTGTAGCTTGTGGTACAGCATCTAAATGTGAACTATTTGGTAAACTGGGTACCCAAGGCATTGATTTTTTTGATTTTCCTTCCCTAGGAGCTGGAGGTTCAGTTGAATGTACTGACACAGCTTTATATTTATCATCATTTCCTTCAATAATATCTTCCACTTCACTAGCTCTTAAAAGTGACACACTAGAAGCAAGTACATGTTGACTCAAACCAAGTTCAACTAATTTTTTGCGTTCATCATTTGTAATGGATCTTCTGAACATTCCAGGATAACGTTTATACAAAGAACCCCGAAATAGGCGCAAATAATTGCCCACTTCAGATCCAATGCAATAATATTCTCCATTTTCCTCAACTTGAAAACTTATAGGTTTATCACCATATGTACGTAAGGCCATGTTTAAACTTTTCTATAAACATGTAATACTAATGTAATAGTAATATTAACATATAATAATATAGAATAACTACTTTTATATACCTTATATAGTTACTATCAAAAAAGCACAATTTTTATTGAAAAAAATGATAAATATATTTGCTTAAAGTATTAATTTTCAAACACATTTTTAAAATTAATTAGTTTACTACATACTTCATAGTATAATAATTTGAACATTTTATAATGTAACATTATTCTATGTTATCATCATTGTTTATTATTATTGTTTTATTTACCTACCAGTTTTACCGGTTACTTATTACTTTTCATCTGTTATGTTTTTATTAGCATTGTAAACTCAGTACAAAAAGTATTTTCTTTGCAACTGATAATCTGTAATATGAGTATTAAATAACTTGTTTTCGATAAATAATATTTAACTGAAACTATATATGTAAAAATACTTATATATAAGAAATGCACCTAAAAGAACTGTTTAAACGATTTGATCGGTTGTTGCTTATTTTGTATTTACTATACGATAATAAAGTCTTAAGGCTAGTTTCTAAAGATATTTACTACTATTTAACATACATACATAAAATATTATTTATAAATCTAAAGCAGCATTAGTAGCAATATTTTTGATCTGTTTTCAATGCTATATTAATATAGTTCATAATAAAAAAGTGAATTACAGTTAATATAAAACATGTAGCAATTAAATTTGTTTTTATAGTTTATGTACCTGTATAATTTTCTGTTGTGAAAATTTAATTTTGTTTGTTTACATGACATCCCTAGAAAATCATGCTGTTTTTCCCTAACAATTATTCCGGAATGTGGTAACATGGATAACAAGTTAGAGGGGGTGAGAATAATAAACGTTAGGCGTGTCGGCGTCTGTTTTTTAATACTTTAACAGAAATCTGCTTTAAAGAAGCAGTTTTATTACAGTACTTTTTAATGATACGAAGTTTGAATATAAAAAAATGCATTATTTATTTTAAAATGTTAAAATTACAACAAATTTCACGCTCGGAGAATGTTTCACTGTGTTCATACCGTACCATTTTATAATTCGATAAAATTACAATTATACAACTGATATATTTACGTACATGTGCTTGGTTTTCGATTACGAGTGGAAAAGGGTATGTTCTTATGGGGTAATAGCAGGGCGGTAGCCTTTGCCGGGGTATGGAGACGGAGAGCGTAAAATCAGGGGCTAGTGAGCATAGCCATAGCCATCATAGCAGAACTTCTCAAAAACATCATCGTACTCACAGTTCCAAATCTCATCATAGACAGCATTCACATAGAAGTAACAGGTACTTTCATTGGTTAAAAAATATATACAACTTTATTAAAGCTTTTTTTTAGAAAATTTATTAACACATATCTTTTTCAAGGGCAAGTCGTAGTCAAAAGAAAGAGAGACTTAATTTAGATTCTACAGAAATGGCACCTTTTCAAACAACTGTTAATGTAAGAGGAGATAGTGTTGATAATTTAGGCCAAGAAATTATAGAAGTACAAATTTTACCTCAAGATGAAAATTGGGGTGAAAATACTACAGCTGTCACTGGAAATACTTCTGATAGATCAGAATCAACTGAAGATGTGAGCCATTGGCCAAATGACAATGATGGATCATTTATTTCCTGCAATCGCTTTATGGGACCAATCATAGCAATGATACTTGGACTAAGTGCTTTTCTTAGTCCTATAACTATGGTTATATTGCCTAAACTCGGATTTTTTCCTGATTCTACAACTGTTTTAACTATACAACAAAAACTTCAGTTGTTATCCTGTAATGCTGAATGTAAAGGCCAATTGCTAGGTTTAGCTTTTAAATTGGTGCTATTAGGTATTGGGAGTTGGGCTGTGTTTTTACGTTCAAGAAATGCTACTATGCCACGTATATTTTTATTTAGAGCAGGAGTATTGCTTCTTACTACGCTATGTCTTTGTACTTACTGGTTATTTTATGTTGTTCAGGTAGATAATTTTAATAAATATTATAAAATCTAGTTATTGTATTTATATAACATTATTATATATTACAGGTCACTGAGAGTGCTAAGACTGTTGCTAATGGGGAGATAACAGAGTACAAAAACTTAGTAAATTATGCAGGTACTCTTGCAGATACTCTATTGTTCATTCATTATATTGCTATATTGCTAATTGAAATCCGCCATCAACAACCTGTGTTTTATCTTAAAGTAAGTGCATTTAATTTTTGCATTTTTTATTCATGTTAAGTATGTTATATTTACAATAGTGCTCATATTTAAGGTTGTAAGATCACCAGATGGTGAATCACGATCTTTTGCAATCGGACAGTTATCAATACAGCGAGCAGCAGTATGGGTATTAGAAAGGTATTACACAGAATTTCCTATTTATAATCCATATTTAGAAAGGCTACCAGTTTCAAAATCTGGTAGGAAACAGTCAAGCTTCAAATTTTATGAAGTTGATGGTGGAGTAACTGGTAGTGTTCAATCACGAGGAGGCAGTGGTGATAGAACAGTTATAACAACTCAAACTCGACGTAGAGATTCTAGCCATAATGAACGTTTTTATGAAGAACATGATTATGAACGCAGAGTACGGAAACGTAGAGCTAGATTAATCACTGCCGCTGAAGAAGCATTTGCACATATTAAACGTTTACATTCAGAAGTTGAATCTACTCCGAATCCTGGTCCTATGGATCCTATGGAAGCTGCACAAGCAGTATTTCCATCTATGGCAAGAGCTTTACAGAAGTATTTAAGAGTTACACGACAACAACCACGTCATTCTGTTGAATCTATTTTAAATCGACTTGCACGATGCTTGGCTCAAGATGCGGCGCCACGTGCTTTTTTAGAACCTTTCTTTGTAACCAGTCCTGTTTTTTCAAATGAAAAAGAACGACAAAAACGATCGCATCATTGGGCTTTGGTTTGTGAAGGAGAATTGCCTTCACGACCTCTTGCTAATGGTTGCGAATTTCAATTACGGCAAGGTGAAGTAGCCCTTTTATGTACAGTATATTGTTTACCTCATTTTCATCTTACAGAACAACTTGCACATCCGAAATCTAATAAATTTTTACTAAGATTAAATTCTGAAACATCGGTTTAATGTTACGAAGTTAATACATTTTTTTGTTTTGAAGTAATTTTCAATTAGACAAACATGTTTTTAACAAATACAAAATTCATTAAGGTTGAGTAATTTTTTACTGTATATGAGTAAAAAATATCACAGAAATACATTTGTATGTCATTTGAACTAACGGAACTATTAAAAAGAAATCAATACTGAAGTATATAACAATTTGATACTTTTAAAGTAGTAAAGCTTTTTTAAAACATATATTTTTAAAGAATACAAAATTGAAAAAAGAGCATAGTTTTTTATGTAGGATCTTAGAAAATGTTAATCACAACAACATTTATACTTTTTTTTTTCAATGCAAACTATAGCAAAATAGAAAGACAATTATAACTTTTTCGTTTATAATTATAGATAAAGGAAACTCAAATTTTTGTGATGTAAACACAAACATATTTATTTGTTCCATTATTTTTTATAGGGTGATTCTTTTACTAGGAGACTTAAAGATAGTGTCGCTACGGCCTTTTGAGTTGCGGGGCTTGGTAAAAATCTACTAGAATATGTTTTAAAACTATCGAACATTACACATACGCGCACAACTGTCGATATAGACCTTATAAGTTATAGTAACGACCAATTGAAATGTACATATATAAGTATCAAACACGGCATTCCCGTTGAGATATTTTATGGCTCTGCCGTCTTTGAGTTTCCTAGTGAGAGGGATCACCCTATTATTGCCCAGATATTAATATAAAATAAGCTTATTATTACTTTAGTTAGTTTAGTATTTTAGTTTTAACTAAAAATTAAAATTTATTGTTTATTTTCTGGTAGATACATGAGAAAATAGAAAAAAGATCTAGATTCTTGAGTACCATTCTTTTTCAAGAATATAATTTTCTTTTATTTAAATTCTTTGCAATCAATTTTACAATACTAAATAAAAAAGAGGTTTAAAACAAAACATTTTAAATAAAAAGAAAGGTACATTTCTACAATGTTGAATGTGCCGTTCATTTATAGTATATGTACATTCATAGCATAAGATGATATCTACATGTATAGTTTTAATTTAAAAATTTATAACTTCTTTCATGACAAAAAACATATTAAATTTATTTCATATGTTTTATATATTTATAATTTTTAATATTTTGAAGTTGAAATTTTTTATAATTTAAAAATATGGTTATTTCGAAATTATTTGTACTTATTAATATTAATTAAAACCTTTATAACTATTTAAAAAATATTTCAAATATTCAAAGTACTTCAGTAGATTTTAACATGTGGAAAAAGGTTGCCATTGTGATAAATAAGATTTCATGACAAAACATTTTCATTAATTTACCATTATTTATTTCATGATTTAATGTACTTCTGGTGCATAATTTTATCAGTTTTTGTAATTTAAACTTCTGTATTATTTGTTATATCAGATATTGAAGATATGCTTTAAAACTACTATTAAGTTTCTTTTATTATTTTAATAAATTAGTACCTTAATATTACGTTAAATATTTTTTCATAGCCATCATTGTATACTATGTTTTTTATATATATCAGGATATTTTATATTCCATACAATTTTATACATTAAATGATTCTGAATGTATTAATTTCAATTTCTTTTGTATATCTTTTGTATAACTTTTGTGTTAAATTGTTATTATTTTACATCTTATTGTGAAAGGCTGATAATATTATATTATGTTTGTGATTATGTTTGCTATTAAGATACATGTACAGTAAATTATAAATAAAGAATACTACATTTGTGTTGAAATATATATATATATATATAAAGTATATATATTTCATGAATGTACAATGGCACATCAGTATAATAATGAAACTTGTTACAGAAGAAAAGTTATAATGCTGTAATGTTATGATACTCATTTTTTTTGCATTCCTGTTTAGTACTTAAATTTAGGTAATAAAGAATGAAATAATTTCGGTACGTTAACTGTAAATTTATACAAACTTACAAAATGTATTTAACATATCACCATTAAGTAACAAAAAAAATGTATATCACTCGCTGTTGCTCATAAATTACATTATTTAAGGTTGTAATAAGTTAAGGATATTTATGCCTAGGTACATACAAATTTTTTTACTTTTATGTTTTTGCAAGTACTCAATGTTGTGAGTAGTTTTACTTGAAAATTTTTTATTTATGTGTGAACATGATGAATGTATTAATGGATAAACAAAATATACATTTAATGTATAAATATTAATTTTCTGATATATTTCTTCTGAGTATGATGTATTGCCTTTTTTGATACTCTGTATAAGATATAATTTTGTAAAATATTACTATATTTTGTACAAAAAGAAAGAAATATGCACAAAATAAAATTCTAATAATATGGGATGTAACAAAAAAAGAAAAAAATAAAAGAGTTGATTATTACAGTATATTTTATTCATAAATTTAGAATAATTTTACGAAAAAAAATTCAAATCGGAGCCACGTGTTTAAATCATATATGAAATATATCAAAGAAATAAAATTGTTTTCCTTATATTTTATACGTAATATTATATCCTTAAATGCAAGCATATAATAAAAGCTAACGTTTTTATGGGAGCTTTATAATTTTTTATTATAACAAAGTAATAATCTAAAATTACTACCCTTTTATAATATAAAATTTTAATATGTTCAAAAGATATAAATAATGGAATTATCATACAGTTACATATACCCAATTTAAATTTAATCGACGTGTTTATCCATAAATCGATACTTACAAATATCATATAGAGAGGGATTGGTGAATCTCAAAAAAGTAATCCATACATACAAGGCTCCTAATATGGCGAGTGATAGAAAATCAGGAAAATCTTCAAAAGGTACAAAATCTACCACAGAAATATTATCTGAATTTCAAATGCTTCGTAATGAGCAAAGAGCGATGGCTAATAAATTATCAGAAATGGAGATGGAACTAAATGAACATAAGTACGTATTTTCTAACCTACTTCATTTAGTTTCGTTACTTATAAGTATTTTAAATATTAGGAATGGATAATAAATTATATTTTATACATTTATATGTCGTGAAATATAATGTAAGTTTTGTAGAAAAAATTATAAGTAATTATAAGTAAGTTATCTTCATAAAATAAACTCGAATGTATTGTTTATCTCATATTTATAATGTACATTTTTAAATAGTATATAGTAATATTTATCAATGTTTAAACAATATATACTTTTCAGGATCGTAATCGATACATTAAAAAATATAGATCCAAAAAGGAAATGTTACAGAATGACTGGAGGTGTTTTATGTGAACGTACAGTACAAGATGTAATGCCTGCATTGATAACAAATAAAGAACAGGTTAAATTCTTTTTACTTTTATTTGATTAAAAATGTATTATACATATTATATACATATATATAATTTCACAATTTTTTAACAATTAGAAATAAAATGTAAATAAAATATACGTGATCATTTTATAGTTAATTAAAGTCATAGATGCCATGAATGAACAACTGACAAAAAAAGGAGTTGAAATAAATGAGTTCAAAGAGAAGCACAATATCAGAATTAGAGGACAACAGGATATGCAACAAAATGAAGATAAAGATTCCAAAGAAGCAAAAAGAAGTGCAGTAGTTGTAAATTCATTATTAAGCAATTATGCATAAAAGCGAAATCTGGTTATAATACATTTAAATCACATGTTGGCACTTATTTATTCAATTGTCTAAGAAAATATTGTATTTGAAATATAAAAACATTCAGTTTTTTAATAATTATGTATTTTGTATGATACATTAATTTTTGTTTATGGATAAATAGTATACAGTATCAAATAATTACTTTAATCTTCTATAACTATTATTTCTCATTATAGTTTGATTATAGAGTTATAACTATTAGCATTGTCATATATTTTCACAATTTGTCAAACAGAAATGCATAAAATAGTAACTGAAAAATTATAATTTATTGCAAGTAAACATAATTTGAAGTAAACCATTTAATGATTGATAATTTCATATTTAAAAATATAAGTTTCTTGTATTTATAAATGAAATTATTTTAATTATAAAAAAGAATTCTTTCTTTATCTTTGATTATATTTGACATTGTATATCATTTCTATTTATAAATAAATGCATTCATTTTTTTATCCCAAGTAAATATGATTAAAATGTTTTAAAATTTAAAATACAATTTAATTATAAAATTAAATACTTATACAAAATAATTTTATTTTGTAAAATGATGATATGACTTTACAAAACATGCATATGTGGAAATAGAAACATACATTTCAGGATAATAATTATACCTAATTTCTCTATGAAGACTTGGTGGTTGCAATTTTATATATGAAAATCAATTTTTGTATGATACTGATAATAAAATATATAAATATTAAAACTTAATCTTTTTATAAATTACTTATAGACATTATTATAATTAAGTTATGAATACATTAATACAAATTTAGAATTTACTGTTCATAATAATTATTTTATGAAGATAGTAATAAGTACTGAATACAATATATATTGTAAGCATAGGTATAAAGGCACTATTTTACATATTGCACGAACATTAATGTTCACGATTCCATCTCCATACAGTAGCATCATCACAAACACATAATAAAACTGAACCATCCCTACTTAAACTAGTTTGACGTATAGGTGCAGTACATCTAGGATGCTGAAGGGAGCAACAACGTGCTTGACCAGGTTCATCAACTTCTAAATCCCATACATATGTTCTACCCACTTGATTTCCTAGAGCTATTGTACGTTGCCAAAAATCCATTGAGAATCTTATAAACCATATATCACATTCTTTAAATTCAAACCTATGTAAAACAGTAGCACTTGTTTCTCCATTACGTAATTGAGAATCTTCAAGCCGACCTGGTTTCCAACAAACAATACAATTTTCACAAGATTTACTTAAGATGAAATCACCATACCATTTAACACAATCTACATAGTTACGATGAACATCACGTGTGGTAAAATCTGGAAAATGTTGAAGTATTGAATCAAAAGGTCTTCCATTACGACTAGGGTTACAATAATAGGACTGTTTTATTGCTTCTTGCATATCTGGTTTATTTAATGACCATAATTTCAAAGCATGATCCATTCCACATGAAATAATACGTTCTCCTTTCATATCAAAATCAGCACTTAAAACTTCATCTCTATGACCTTCAACACCACCAAATATTGCTATGCACACGTCAGTTTTTATATTCCATAGTCTAAGTGCATGGTCTTTTGATGCTGAAAGCAATATGTTTGGATCTCTAGGATGAATTTTTAACTCGTTTATTGCATGACCATGTCCAATGTAATGTTTAATGCAAGTCATTGTTACAGGACTAATAACTCTTACAACACCACGTGATCCAGCCACTGCTAGTAAAGGTTTTCCGGATTCATCGTAAGTCCAAGTACAAGTATAAAAATTTTCTTCTGGATCAGGATCTGCATAGCATTGACGCAATCTAATATTTCCCCCTTCTGGGCATTCATAAATGCTTACTCGATTGCTTCCTACTGAAGCGAATATTAATGGTTCACCTTCTTTTAAATGATGATTAAATTGTACTCCAAACAATGGTTGTCCATGATCTTCTTTAACACTACAACAATACTTATAAAGAGGTTTATCTGTACATGATTTATATTTCGCTGTTTTACTTCTACGTCGACCCTTTCTTCTGTAACGAGCACTACGTGTAGGTGTATCACTACGATGAGTACCAGCTGTTGAATTGCTACCAATGCTACATTCAGTTTCATCACTGTCATTTTCACTATCTTCTTGACTGGATGCATATGTTTGACTTTTGCTATTTGTCTTCTTCATTTTAATATCGAGATTGTAAAATTTTATAGTCCAATAACAGGAATACCACTTGTTATGCCAAATTTAGCTTCCACTAAATTTAATAGTCTATTACCTAATTGAATACAAATTTCCAACTTCTAAAAGAAATGTGAAAGTTAACATAATAGAATTACAAATTAAAGATAAAATAATATAAACTTACAGTAACATTAGCAGATAAAAATTGGATATTATATTTATCTCGTATTTTTGCAATTTTATGAGAAGTGAATCCCATAATATTTGAAATTCTATTGCAATTTACAAGACATGCAGTTCCAGAAATTATATAATATTTATCTATAAGATTTATATTTCTTTCTATCTGAATTATAATTTTTTAAATTAATATTATATTTTAAGGATTACAATTGTTACATCTAAATTATATACATACTTCAGACAAAGATTCAGTAATTTCCCAATCAAAAACAAAAATAATGAAATCAAAACCAAGCTTCAAATTCGATTGTACGATTTCAGCGATAGATTCACACTGATGTATAGCAATATGCCATTTTCTTTCTTTTGCACTTTTATTTAATCCCTCAGAAACTTTATAACATAATTCCGCTAGGCCTATAACCTATAATTACTTTTAATGTTATAAATTATTTCAATAATACATGTATATATATATATATACAATATAATAAATATATATATATATATTTACATATGCATAGATATATCAGATTACATCAATACATACATACATTAAAATAATTTCAAGTTGTTTGGAAAGACTTACACTCAACAAAATTTAATAAAATTACAAACATACCAAAATAGATACTAAACAATCATTTTGGCGTACATTGCAGTATCTGAGTATTCCCGCCATGTCTCTATCTTTACCAATCTTTACTAAATGTATACTTAAGAAGTGTTAGAAGCTAAAAAGAACAGCAGTTAGGTTTGATTGGTGTAGTCTCTATAAAGTTCGTACGCATTTTTATTATTGGCTAAAAGGATAATGTCGACGAATCAAATCATATAACACTGAGTAACGAAAGAAACTGGCACTGCTTCTCTTGCCTTGATGCTATTCTGAAGTCCCAACTGCCATCTGTACAGCATCCAATAGATATATCACGGAAGTACAAAATTCAAAAACTAAAAACAGGAACTACGTATATAATAATTTATCAACATAATACAAATTATAGATTTTAAGCAATATTATAAATATATTAAAATTTTGTTTTTATTTATATATGTATATCTTAAACTATCGTAATTAAAAAAATGCTTGTTTATAAGATGGAGCATTTACATATTATTATATTTATAATATCAAAATATAATATACTATTAACATTTTTAATGTAATATAATTTTAATTTTATAACATTTTTTACGTTTATATATATAAGTTCAGGTTTTATGTACACATATATTGATTCATTATTTAGTACTACATAGTATAGTAGTTTGATATCCGCATATAGCACATACCGGTTGTCATTTCCTCTCTTATAATTTAAAATTTGTACAAAAAATTAATTGATTGAATGTATCGTTTGCATGTTCATAATTGTTTAACGTTCATTATTTTGTAAAAGAGAGGAAAATGTTTAAAAAGTAGGGGATTACTATGACTTTTATAAGAACATAACCTTTATGTAATGTTAAATTAGTAATTTTAATATTATAACTATTAATATTTTATCAGATTTGACGAAAAAGATAGCGTTTCTGGTGTACAACAATTAAAGTCTTCAGTTCAAAAAGGAATTCGTTCAAAACTCTTAGAACTTTATCCTCATCTGGAGAGTCATGTTGACGTTATAATTCCAAAAAAGGATGCTTTTCGAATTGTTAAATGGTAAGTATTTTAAAAATGAATTTATTTTACATTTAGTGTTAAGCTATCCTGGATATATTTATTTTGTGATCAGTCATGACCACATAGAGATTATAATAAACGCAGCAGGAGATCTTCTGTTTTTCCGTCAACGTGAGGGACCTTGGATGCCAACCTTAAGATTATTGCATAAATGTAAGTAATACCTTTTCTAAATATAATAAAGTTAGAATAAATTAGCTGTAAATAAAATTCTGTAATTTATTTTTTATTTCAATACGTTTAAAAATTTTAGATCCATTTTTTTTACCAATGCAACAAGTTGATAAAGGTGCCATCCGATTTGTTCTTAGTGGAGCTAACATTATGTGTCCTGGTTTAACATCAAAAGGTGCAAAGATGACACCTACAGAAAAAGGAACAGTTGTTGTATCCTTTATTAAAATAACAAACTATATTTGTTGTTTATCAGATTCAAAAATTAAGGCTGTTAAATTCTTAACTTGAAATACAGGCTGTTATGGCAGAGGGTAAGCAACATGCTTTAGCTGTAGGTATTACTACATTGTCAACAGAAGATATGTAAGTAAATAAAATATATAATGTTTAATATATGAAAAATGGAAGTAGTAAGCTTTGTATATTATAATAATATAATTTACAGAATTAAAGTTAACAAAGGTATAGGCATAGAAAATTGTCATTACTTGAATGATGGACTTTGGCAAATGAAATCTGTGAAATAAAAGACTGATGTGCATTGTTTAACATGTAATATACAGATGTCCCAATTATTGTATAAATGAATATTACAGCATTTTTAAAAAGATGTTTTGCTATGAAGTGATGGTTTGAATCATATTACAGTTAAAATAAAAACAATATTAATAATGCAGTTTTATTGTACAAACTGAATGGATGTGTCAATTTTATTATAATTGTTTAAATACATTAATATTATTCAAATGTAATTTTATGATTTACATAATATTAGAGAAAACCTATAGATATATGCAATTAACAGTGTAGTTAAATCATTAACCAGATCCTGATTTAATATCTACTTGGCCTTCTTGGTTTTCTGAAGTAACCGAACGTTCATTTTCACAATGTCCTGGTGCTGGAGAATAAGATGAATTACCAGTATCAGAAGTTGGTGCAGAAGTAGTGCTTGAGCCAGGTACACTGTTATTAGAACTATTATTTTCTCCAACAGTATGAGGGGATTGTGGATGATAGTGAGAACTGTGAGGGCTGTGAGGACCATGGGCATGAGGACGGCCCATGGTATGCGGTGAATATTGTGAGTATGGTTGATGGTAATATGGATGTGCATATTGTGGATATGGTTGATGATATGGTTGCTGTTGAGAATATGCATAAGATGGATGTGGAGGTCTTGGAGCTAATGGAACATTTTGGGCCTGTTGAGTAGGTCCTGATTGATACTGTTGATTGTAACCTTGGTTTGGTGGAATCATTTGGGAAGCATGTGGATTAGAAACTGGTCCTTGAGGTGGAAGTACCTGTGTTCCTTGAGTTCCTTGTGCTCCCTGATGAGCTGGTATTGAGTGATTAGCTAACATTCCTTGTTGATGAGGATTGTGTTGTATAGGAGGAGCTGGTGAAGAAACAGGAGGTATAGTTGGTGTGTTTACAGTTGCATTTGCAGATGTATTTGTATTAACAACTGCTGTTGTAGTAGTAGGTTGCTGTGGTTGTAAAGGAGAAGGTTGTGATTGTTGAGCGGATTGCTGTTGTGAATGTTGTTGATGTGACTGAGGTGGTGGCTGCTGATGTTGCGTTGGTAGTGGCTGTTGTTGTGATGATGCTGGTGGTGGTGGTGGTGGCGGCGGTGGAGGTGCTGTTTGTTGTTGCTGTTGCTGCTGTATTGGGCTAACAGTTCCACAATACATTCCAGAATTAGATGTATGCTGATTAGTATTTGCTTGAGCTGATAGAGGTTCTGATTTATTTTCAGCATATGGTGGAGACGAGTTTTCCTTTTTAATTTCATTATTAGGTTTTTCAGATCCATTTATCTTTTTATCTACTGTTTCATTATCAGGAACCTATAAAAAAATTATATTGAGTGACTATTGAAATTAAATTCATACATATAACACCTACATCGGATGGAGCTTCATCATTAATAGAAGCAGGAGTTGGAGTAGGAGTAGAATTTGGAGTCGATTCGCTTGAAGCGGGTCCATCCGAACGATTTTCTTCCGTGCCTTTTAATCTATCTCGTCTAAGTACTTCATATTGCCGTTCTATCATTTTATTGAACGTTTCTTCATCTACTGCTGGTTTACAATGCTAACAGAAAACTTTTTGTTATTGTACTTGTTTGTTTCCTTTTTATGAAATAATAACTTACTTTTTTCAATTCTTCTTGAAATATTTCACTTGTCTCAATAAATTTACGTTTCTTTGCTTCAAATTTTTCTTCTATTTGCTGTAATTCTGCTTCAAGTTTTTTCTATAATATTCAAAATTACAATAGAATAGCAACACCAATACTGTTTAATTAAAACTAATGTTTTATTTCATCGTCATATCTGTGTACCTGGTGCATTGTTAAGGACTGTACTTGACGACGTAATACTTGCATTCGTTGTGTAGTAACAACTGAACGAACATCAGGAACTACAGTATCACTGAAAATCTCATTAATAAGACGATGATTTCGAATGTATCGAGAGTACGCAACGTGTTTTACAGAATATCCATCATCTTGGTCTATAAAATAAAGACATAATTTTATGAAAATATGTAAATATAATTTTTAATTATATAAATATATGTACCATCATCATCTTCTGCAGGTAAAATGTCAATTCTTCTATCTTGAGCTGCTTGTCCTTTGGTACTGCCCGATGAACGTTCATGACTTTCTCGATCATCATTACTTTGTTGTGCCGCGCATAATGCTGCAATTATGTAGTAATATATACCAAAATATATATTACAAAGAATTTTGTATAGAATTCATTTATTTTATATTTGTAAATATAAAGTATTTATTTACCAGATTTTCCTCTGTTTTTAGCTGCAATATAAGCCAAATATGCAGGTGAATTGTGATAAGTTTTCAAACTTTTTTCATATTCAACCTATTTAATAGGTAAAATAATATCATGTATTTTTACAATTATACAAAGATGATACTAATATGATTTTTACCTTTTCAGCTTCATATTCCTCAATAAATTCAGTTTTGTCTTCTTCTGGTAAATCTCTCCACATCTGACCAATAATTTTTCCTATTTCCCATAATTTTAACTCTGGATTTTGAGCTTTTACTTGATCCCAAACTTTTCTACTGTATCTCATATAAGGCATAAGAGGTTTCTCTGGTGGTTTAGGTGGTTTAGGCATACGAGAATCAGCCTATATAATTAATACAAAATAAAATTTTAATAGATTCCTAAAAATATTTTTGTACTTTTAATATTATTGTATTAAATAAAAAAGATACATACATTTGTATTTTTTCCAACTTTTTGTGGTGTAAATCCTGGATGACTATGAGGTGTTTGGATAAATGGACTTTGTGCATCTTTCTATAAATTGTTATAAAAATTAATTTTATGATTTAAGAATATGTATAGTAGGGTTCAAATAATGTGTAAACAGATCTGATTTGTTGCATTTCATTATCAAGTGTGTTAATGATTGTTCACAAAAGTAATAATAAAAGAAGAAATATGGGTTTTACTTTTAATATGAAGTGTTAGAAAATATGTTATAAATGAAATATCTCATTATCTCATTAAATACATAAATTTTAGTACTTATATGCATTTATAGCCCTATTTTTGTGTGACTATTATGGCTCTATTGTACGTATAATTGATGTAAATTTATTATTTACTTACACTGTTAGTTGAACTGCTGCTGCTTCCTCCAGATGCTCTAAGTCGTTCTAAAATGTAATTATTTTCTTTTGAATATTTATATAACGAAAAATGTATTCAATACAATCAAAGAATCTCAGATTATTAATGCTTACGATTAGATGTAACAATGTTTGATGTGGCCATTGCCACTTGCTTGTAGTTTGGAGGTAAAGCCATTTTGTATGTTAAGTAAGTTTTATTTAGTTAGAGGTATAATGAACAGTCCTAATAATACATAAATTCATTAATTATTATGTCTTAGAATTAAAAGGGAATGTATTAAATTTCATGCTTTAAAAAATTAATTCAACCTTATTCCTGTATACACGACCGTTATAAAGAATGTTTTTGATTTTACAAAAAAAAAATTTTCCTTATCTTAGATTTAAGCTAAAACCATAGTTTTATAGTTGCTGTCTTTTTGATTCATTTTTTAATTAATTGATGATTAGCATTCTTAAACAAACAATATTTTCAACAATTTTTAGAGTTCACTTCACGTTATCACTTTATAATGTACATACATACATTACTACTGATTACTACCAACTTATTTAAATTCCTAAACGTATGTTACTATAGTTTGGTATACAGATGTTATTCAAGCAAAATTTCCCTAGTTGTTTTCAAAATTCATTGGCAGAAATTGATTTATCATAAATATTTTTTATTTTATAAATAAATAATTGTTGTACTCTTAGTAAGTAAAATACTTATTTACAAATGTGTACGGATACATATACATAGATTTACATATAGTAAATTAAAAAATTTAATTTCGGTAATTTTAATGTTACAACTATAAACAATTTACATAGTGTCTTTATGATACATAAAGATTGTATTTTATTTCAGAAAGTTATAAATGATTAAAGTATTAATTTGAAAGTAAAAATCATAGATTTTTGCTTTTTATAAGCATTATAGGTATACTATGCAATATTAAATACTTATCAATTTATGTGCAACATGTAAAATTTTAAGAATTATGTTCACATTATGAAGACAGTACATCTGTTCAAAATTTAACATGTTCTTATACTTATAGGGTAATAAGAAAATTGGCGGTTAATCATCCTTTTCCAAAAATAAATTAGGATAAAATCTTAAAGCTTCAATTGTATCATCTCTAGATGCTTTTCCTGCTTTTTCTGTAACTAGTAATCTTTCTCGTGCTAAAAGAACTGATATACCTTCAGATTGAGCAAGTTCTTCTGCTGTTAAAGATCCTCTTTCTTTTATCTGTAAAAATATAAAATTAATATCTATATAAAAAGACATTTTAATTTATTACTTACCAAATCAGCTATGACATCAACTATAGCATTATCATTGTACAACCGAGCTTGAAGAACCATAACTCCACTATCAAATACTCTTAATACTATGGGTAAATTTAAAGGTGCTAACTGTCTACTGGCATTTAATAAATCTTCTGGAGATAGAAGTTCCAAGCCTCTAGCTCTATTTACACGACAATAAACATCTGTTAGTGTCATCATTCCTCCAACTTCCTGTAAAATGAAACTTATTATCTTATATATTATAAGTTTAATGACAAATACTAGGCATATTAACTTTAATTGGTTCTTCTAAAATATTTGCAAGTTGCTTTGCCAATTGTTTGAAATACTCATTGCTATTCTTGTATGCATCTCTAGTAACAGGATCATCAATGCCAAGGCTCATTAAATAGGATTTAAATCTGATTGTTTCATCCTCTGTGATATCTCCCTGCCTCTCCTGCAATGGTCTTTGATTATGAATGTCAACTTTATAAAAGGATCTTGTTGAGAATCACCCGTATTTTTGCTGAGATGGTTTTTGAAATGGAAACCATGTCTTTAGCCATTTCCATAAGTTTCTTGAGGTCTTGAAAGGCTATTGATATACTTTCATCTGTTGCTTTTTGTTGTTCCTGAAGACTTCTTTCAATACCTATGATACCAGTTCTTGTTTTTATTGATGGCAGAGGTTTATTAATATCTCCACTATTTTTTCTATTAGTATTAGGATGATTGAAAGACATGATGGGTGTTAATACCCACATTCGTTTCATAATGGTATCAGATAAATGAGTAAGAAAATTTGAATCTAAGCCTTCTTTAAATGATAGCTTAATGTGATTATATATGCTGTTATCCAATGGCCCAGGCATTTTATCTGTAACAGAATTATTTTAATAAAGTTATACAGTTTTAATATTTTGATTTATAAATATATTTTCTTTATATAATTAAAGCATACCGATTGGAGGTTCAGAAAGATGTATAATTACTTTTTTACTACGTCCAAAGGAAAATGGTCCAATAGCTTCTTCCTCAAAGAAAACTATAAGGCTGAGAGATAATGAAAGACATGTGCGGCCATGTGATATATCACCAGGTTTTCCCCAAAGAAATCTGTGGCTGGTAAGTACTAATTCACCACCTTCAAAAGTTGTCTGTTAAAAAGTTAGAGGTTATGCTTTACTCAATGTGAATAGTATAATCATATATACCTTGATATCACCATCGTATAAGCATAGGCCAATATCACGTCTTATATAAATTTCATTTGGAGATAGTCGAGAATCAATATATTCAAATCTATTCATTATTTTTAGGTTAAAACAAAAACCAAATATTTTAAAAACACACAGAAATTGCTTTGCAAAAATTTCGGACAGAATTACTCTTTCTTCTGACGTACCCTAACCACGAGATGTCCTTCGACTTCTGCACGATCTACGAATATTTATCTACAATTTAGTGTTAGTTATAAAATATGGTTTATTGTTATTTAAAGTGTAGTTTTTAAGTAGCACAGAATATTAAAATAAATTAAGATTTTTATACTTAATTGTAATTAGCTATTGTACTTTTAAGTAATTTAAATCTAAGATATTTAAATTAAATAAAAAACTTATAAAATTATTTTTAAAATCTGTGTTAGGATTTGGGATTATAATTATGAAGTGGATGGTGTTAGTTGTTACTTTAAATATATTTGTTTTGAATTTATTCAGTAAACGAATCGTGTAAATAGAACCGCAGCCATGATTAACAATGATCAAGTATAGTTAATAGTACATGATTCTACGTGTAATTAGTACACGTTTGTATATTGGTTAACGTTCTTATTCGTAATATATTTCTTTTCACAGTTTTTAGTGTAAGGTATTTCCCTTTTGTTCATAATAGGTATAGTATAATAATATTATACGGTACACGTGTAATGATACACGTTATACTTTTCACAAGCACAAGCTCGAACGTACCTTATCTTAAGGGATATGTTACTATCGCTAAAAATCAATACATAGTTTTAAATCTAGACAAATTTCTATGTACATACATACATATGTCTTCCATTCAATGAATCTATATTTTTAATGGACATATAACATCAAGATCATAAAAAACTGAGGAGTAAAAGTACACACACGATCAAATCGAACTATTTAATAATATACAGATAATTTGCTCTTACAGTTCCTTTAGAAACAAATAGTTGGAGACTGAATCAATTAAAACTACCATTGGAAATAGTTTGTTAAGCTTTTTTCATTTCTCTGTTGCGTATAACTATTATTTTCTTTTTTAATAACAGGTGTTAGTGAAAAAGTTCTTTTAGTATACGGAAAATATCGATTTTCAACAAAATAAACAAGTTTGTTTAAGTTTTCAAACAATTTTTTAAAAATTGTTTCCTCTTTAGTGGCGATAAAATAATTATTTAAAATGATAAGTGTTCCACATTTTAAAATACCCGTTAGCTGTTGAACGATTATTTATCAGTATTTCACATACATAGTTATTTTAAACGACTCAGTCTGTATAGTATATAAACGCATTAACAATTCCCTTAAGTTTGTTTAAGTAGAATGATGTCCGTAATTTGCTTGAGTATTTTTGCGATCGTTTAAACTTCCATGGTTTTTGATTCTGTTTCAATGTGTCAACGGTACGCACGAGCATAATTCGAAATTTAATTAGGAAGGGCTTGGCAAGGATTGTTCTTCAAAAACTTTCACCTTAATCAATAAGATACAAAGATTAATGCATATACAGGGTGAGGTGAATGTGCCCTTATTATATCACAGAGAGGCGTAACAAAAATATAAAACAATTTAAACTTTATAGTATTTTTGTATGAATCATACACTCATGCAACGGCTACGCATTGCGATTCGTTCCACAATGTCGATCACAATTATAAATTATAATTGTAATATTCATGAATTCTGATCTCGTAATTAATAAGAATTTTATGGTCGACGCTGTACATGATTGTGTAAACAAAGTAAAGGCAAAATGTAATCGAGAAAAAATGTAAAACACAAGAGAAGTTGTTTCATTGCGATAAAATAAATATTATATCAGCACAATGAAACAGAATAATCATTTTACATACGTTTAAAATTTTTCAAAATAAAATATCCTATGACGTAAATTTATATAGCTAAGCAACGGATGACATTCATGTCGTGACGAATGCGAGGAAAACGTATAAGAAATATTGCTCAAATGAAATAAAAGAAGATATTTTATACGGGTATCAATGTGTTCCATTATCTTGATAGTTATCAACTGTGTCCTTTGCGGTACGAATCGCATTGGCATTATTATTGTCATCATCACTCTTTTTTCCCTTTTGCCTACCACTTTGTCAACGTTCTTATCTTTCGCGTCATTCTCTCTTCCACACTCTGTGCGTTCTCTCATTTACTCTTCCTCTCACTCTCATTTTTTCCCGTTTCTCGCACGCCTCTTTTCTCTTCCGTCCCTCCACCCACCTTTCTCGTTCTCTTCCGCTTCCTCGCTTCCCTTCTCCTCTGTTCCCATTTCCCTCGTGCTCCATCATTCACTCTGTTTCGTTTTTAATTTCATCTACAGCTAACCACCCCTGACAAGAACTAAATTTTGATAAACGAGAAGCAAGCTATTGAATGCCTTCAATATATCGTTCTCTTCCTGTCTCGTCGTTCTGCGCCATTACATTTAATATATTCCAGTTTAACAATAAAACTTAGCACGTAATATGTATGTATCCGTAACATATGCGTGTACACGATCGCAGACAAACGTATGTGAACGAAGCCACCTACGTGTGTGTGCGCGCGCGTGTGCGCCACGTAGGTATTAAGAATAAAAGATTAGTTTTGTGCTGATGTACAACAGTGTTTGAATGGTAATTCGACTTACATGCTTACAGATTATATATTATGCACTACATACGGTTTCGCGAGCACAAAGTGGGGCCCGTAAGGACGATTTAATTAATTAATCGGGTTTAGTCGTCACTTAAAATGATAGACATGGTATAAATGGTAAATGGTAAATGGTAAATAATAGGTAAATCATTTTTATTTTAATTGGCGATAAATTACTATTGCTTTCAAAAGAAAAATAGTATCTATGTTCGATTCTCTAACTAAACCAGGACTTTTATTTTACCTACGATTAGTTTGTCGACTGGCTTGACGAAATGGTCGATGAATTTTTCGTAGATTTTACAGAGGCAAAAGCTGCAAGCCAGTTTTCGTACAGTTTCCTTCCTTAATTGATTTATCGCGATATTAGAAATCACAAGAATTTGCAGCTAATTACGCAAGTTAATTATACAAGCAAACCGTCCTCATTGGTCACTTTGTACGAAACGATGCAGAGACACATATCGTCCATGATAGATAATTTACAAATATATTTATGGAGTTAATGAGAGTTCAACGATATTAGTCCCATAGTAAGTTGGCGATAGAAAAAACCTGAATAACTTCATAGGTATGGATTCAAATAGTCGGCAATTTATGACAAAAAATGTATAATATAGAGTGTAAAATTCTCTCGTAATGTAACTATAATATATCATAGATGTATATGCATATATACACGTGGTGTATGCGTAATGTGTACGTGTATACAAAGGATTAATTTTATTAAGTTTTATCGTGTACGAAGAGGTACAAAATTTATAGGTATAGAATAGGCTATGAGGTCCGAAAGGCTATCTAATTCGTTCGATCTGCGCTAACGATCCCGTTAGTCGTAAATATCGCGAGGTTTCCCATTTTTTTTTGCCGGAACTATAAACGCATCGTCGATTTACAAATTATGAATCGTATCGAATTTTGCCGTATCTCGGAAGGGTACACGGCATTAATACCGCAAGCGATCGCTTACAGTCCCCCGACCCTTTCCTGATCCTGTAATTTCAACGACATTTTTGAATTCCTACAATTTTTCCTAGAATAAATGTTAAAACAATCCCGATCGAACGGCATCGTGCGTTCAATCGCATCGGGAACAATCGAGTATCATCGTAACCTCGAACGCCCAATGGAATCGTAATGGAGCAAATTGTTTAGGATCAAGTCGATGCAAGAATTCTTTTGTTATTTACCCTTTGCACTCGAGAGGTGACTGTTAGTCGTCTAATGATGCTAAACTTCAAAAATTTTCAAATTCGAAATATTTACTAAGATTCGCCTATATTAAACGTCACTTAGTTTATTTAAGTGATATACTGAAATTTACATACATGTATGTCTATTTAACCTCTGAGTCTAACTAATAAACAAACTAACTGAAAATTTGCGAAACTGTCATTTGGTGATTAACTCTCGAGTGCAAAGGGTTAAATTGCACGATGCGCGCGTGTAGAAACGAACGGGGTAACAGATTTGCATCGACCACTGTGTTGCCCGAGGATCGAGTGTGATTCGTCAAAATCGGAATTGGCTTGAACGAGGAGGAATAGGAGAAAGAAATGGAAACGGAGAAGTAGAAGATGCGACGGTACTTATTGTTAGAAGAAATCGAGGCCAACGGTAGCACCATAAAAATGAAACGAAGGAAATTGAGCGAGGAAGAAGAGGAACAAAAAGGTGGAATTGGCTTGAACGAGGAGGAATAGGAGAAAGAAATGGAAACGGAGAAGTAGAAGATGCGACGGTACTTATTGTTAGAAGAAATCGAGGCCAACGGTAGCACCATAAAAATGAAACGAAGGAAATTGAGCGAGGAAGAAGAGGAACAAAAAGGTGGAGTATGGAAAGAGTGTGATCGTAGGTGTGAGGAGAGTACAATAATCAAGGATCGAGATCAATCGTTCACGTTTCGAAGAGAATGCTCTGTACGTTGAGTATGTATGTCATTAATAAACTCTGTACAAACATTAACAGTCCATTGGGAACAACAACATTTACATTTCGATAAAACCCTGAATCAGAGCTTTTATCGTCCATAAATTCTTCGACGTCATAATGAATTTTTTTTTTTTTTAATCGCGGCGAATCGCCGAAACGTTTATTCTTTTTCATTTTTTTGTCATTTTCTTTTTTTCCTTATTTCCTTCATTTTTCCGCAACTGTATAGCCGGCCGTTAAACGAACAATGAGTAAAATTGTATCGATACACCGGGATGGGAAAAACGAGAAGTACAAGGGAATCAAGTACAATTTTTACAAGTACTTGTATAACCGATGAGTAATACTGGTGTTAAAGCAAAAGATAACGTGATAGAAGGTCCTGATGGTATTTTCTCTCTATACACGTAAGGAAGGTTCGATCAAGCCTGTATCATTTAAAATTCATCTACATGTTTCTCGATGAAAATGAAGAAATTGGAAAAAGGGGCCTTTTCTCCTTTGTATCGTCTCGCGAGCAATTCATCTGATTCGTTTTAATAATCAATGGAACGAATAAAGGACACGGAGGATACATTTGATCTTGACTCTGACGTTCGCTGTCCTTATTGTAAAGTATCGATACAAATATTTGAGCTTTGCTTGGGGAACCTTGTGTATCGTATTCCTTCGAACCTTCCTTGTGGAGGAATACACGATACGAACGACGATGTGGATCCATTTAGAACCTACAGCGATTTGTGCCTGACGATGATTTTTGATATTAATACATCAGTCTGAAATGATTGATACCGGCTCCGTAATTTGTTCCGATTTCTCCTCCCGTTTCTCATAGCTAGCCTGTTTATCTGTTTTGTTCTCTGTCGTTACTTGAGAAACGGTACGCAGAACTTTAATCACAGGGCCGTCATTTTGAACCTTACAATTAGATGAAACAACATATCATTCACATCCACTTAGTACATGTACGATAGCGATTGAAATTGAGATTTTATACCATCAAATCGAAAACGGTGAATCGTAGTTCTGTTGAATTGTCATCATTCCACGTTTACGGGCGTGCTTCCTTGTATGCAGTATAGTGTAGAACGGTTAAACTGAGATCGCTGGACACTCGGAATGCTTCAGGGTTACTCACAAGTAATTGTAACGTGAATAGAAAAATTCTTCGCGATTGAGGCCTTAAACGTGTCAGCACCCTGTAATTCTCGAGTTCGTAGTATCTTCAATATGATCGCTCCTTTCGACGAGTCAACGAACGTAATAATAGCGTTCTCTGCGTATCCTGATTCCTTTCGTTTCATGAAAGTAGACTGCTAACGAGTACCGTGTGCTACTTGGTTATCCTGAAAGTGCTCGCAATTTTGAACTGTGTTCACTCGACGAATGTGGTTGAAATCGTGTAACACTCACTTACTTCTATTTTCGAACAAATTCAGTCAAATTTATAATAATTTACATCAGGGTAACATTCCTGTTTCTCAGATTAATCTCGAATTTTCTTTGAATGATTCTATATACTCTTCATGCGATCACGAGTGACATTTAAATGAATTTAATGATCATATACCAGTTTTCTGAGTTACGATTATTCAAAAAAATAATTCAGAAATTTTTTTAATTTCAGCAATCCAAATTCTCATGCGTACAGGAATTTGTATTGAACGCGATGCCGATTGTTGCAAATAAAAATATTGAACTTCGAAGAAATTGTGCATTTTCAAAATGAATGACAGTTCAAAAGTCCAAGTACTATAGGAACGACCCCCGGTAGTATTGTGTTTCATAACGCTACAATTCTCCGAATATACTTCAAATTGGTACAGGCTTTTGTTTCAACATTGTCGTCGCTTACATCCTGCGTGCTCCTTTTATTTTCTAAGCGGGTGCCACATCGCGACAGGACGCCTCTGAGCAGCTAACATTTGCCTCCAATGAATGAATGCTCTTCCGGTTGACGTAGGTCCCACGATGACGTGCCCGACGGAATACGGTTTCGAATTTACGCCCTGATCACCGTTTACTTCCGCTACAGTTAGTCTTATTTGTATATTCTGAAAACGAATGAAAGATCAGTACGTCTCCCATGAATATTTCATCGAATTTCTTCGACGATATTCATGAAAAATTAAATTAAACGAAGTAAACGTAGTTGAAGAACAACCTGTAGAATGTGACTGGGTACGTTAAAAATAATGGCCTCGTTGAAGATAGGGCTCTCTTCCCCCTTCTTCACGGATGTTTTCTTCTTGTGCATCTTTTTCCCTTGTTGCAGCAGATAAACCTGCGAAACATAGTCGATGCATCGTTTGAATAAACGAAATACACACTCCATACAGCAGAAGTTGTCAAAATAGTCGTAAGCTCATTTTGGGTGGGTAACGTTATTTTACTAACTCTCGGACGATCAACCCTAGGTCACATTTTGTGAATGTAAAGAGTATTCTTTCTTTTTTTGTATTTTGATTATGTATTACTTATTTTGTATTTTATATATTTTGTATTTTATATTTCTGATAAAGGAATTATTTTTAAAAAGTATATCAGTGCGGGTCTGAACATTTTATAATATTAAAATGTGACAATAATTTACATGTTAATTAAAGCTTTGCGCATCGAAAGTCATTAGACAGACAATTTAAAATCAATTCGATTAAAGATCACGCGAAAGTTACCATTTCTATGTAAATAGTTTCTTCCAACTTTCAGGTTTACATCAAATCAATCTTGAAATTGAATAAAATTACCGTTTTCGAAAGCGAATCTTGATTTCTAAAAGTTTAACAACTCCTGTGCTAGAGTACCTAATCACGATACATGGCGAAACAAGCGTTATATTACCTTCACGAAAAAGTCGCCAGGTACCGTATTGGCGCCGCGCAAATTCCTAGCTTTTACAACCACCAACGTGAGTCTTTCTGCAGTTTGTAGGTAACTCAAAGAGAACATCAACTCTCCAAGCCTTGGTGTGGGCAAAGCCGATCCCATGAGCGGTAACCAAGTAGTTGCCGGTGCTCTTGACGCGGGTCCTAGTCGTAACCTAGCTTCTCCGATAAGGGATATACCGCCACCCATACTGGTTTCGTCAGAGAACACCTTAAAAGTTTCACGTGCAATTATTCTAGCTCGAGTGGTTCTCGAATCTACATGAAAATTGACTAGCTTTGTGTGAGATCGTATTAACACATTAAGGACCGCAAAGAAATCTGTAAGACATACGCCTGGGACCGTATGGGAAACGAAGGCGAACCAAGGATTTAACATTGGCTATTGATGTAAATACTTAAATACGCAAAGTAGGATACAATGTATCAAAGTAGGTGACATCTGAAGATAGCGTGTAGAGAACACGGGTTATTTCGTGATCCATCCGTAAGACGGAACGCGAAACACGAGGAAACTCGTGAGCGGTCCTTAATGTGTTCAATGAGAGGAAAGAGTAAGGAAAAATGTTTGAATACGGCAGCGTCATAACTACGACATTATTAATGCATACTTCAACAAGAAGGGTTCTTCCTGACGGACCATCATCCAGGGGGAACAAAAAATTTTCTTGGTAACTAGGGGATGGGCTTCCTCTGTACAGTCTAGTTTTTACGTGTAGTTGTCTGTTTGGTAGTAGACAAACTCTATAAAAGAAGAAGAATTCTTTATTAATAAATTCAACAAATTTTTAACAAAATATTTTTCATCAATAATCTTACTATCTTGTATTTTATTTCTTTCTGCGTGCAGTTCACAACTTAGAAATCGCGATAGTATTTTAATTTGTTACAATAATTATATATTGTACTGTGGGATGACAAATAACCCCAAACTTACAGGCAACAGTACAGTAGAACCACCCTTATCCGAACACCTATAATCTGAGCATCGTACTCAGATGTTCTACTACTCGGACAGAATGTTGTCTAGTAATAGTTCTTTATCGTAAAAAAATTATGAAATTTAACAATGAAAAATATACAGGATACACAAATATTTCAACAAACCGTTAAACTTCTTAACATCCATTTAAACGAATGAAATTTAGTATAAGGAAAAGTAATTGTCCCATTATACGAACACTTTTGTCGCTTTGTTAGTTCATATATGGGTGGCTCTACTGTATATATATATGTATAACCAGTAAGTAATTGATTTGATACATTTTACAGACAGATCGTACCTAGCAAAAGTATCTTGAGCAGGTTGGCCATCCGGAGTGACCAGATCTCTAGCTTCGAGGACACTGACCGCGAGATCACCTTCGCTGTCGGCACCTCGTCCACCCCATCTGTCGTATTGGACTCCGACGCACAAGTGTCCGACTATAGGCGCTTCTTCGAGATCGTTTAATACTACACTCGTATCTGAGCATACACTTTCACAGCTTATTGCCCTCTTTAGGTTCGATTCGTCCGGCGGCGGCTCTGGCTCTGGTCCCTGGGGTCCGCGACGGCTTACGGGGCTAATCTCATTGTAGTCGTTCACGGTGTAGTTTGTAATGAAACTCTGCGAATCGAGCGACGTTTAAGGGTTAATGAGTTAATACTCCAGTCTGTTCGAACGCATTAAAAATATTACGGTACGGATGAAGAGGAAATTGTTGTACCTGTGAGAACTTCCGCTTTAATTGTACTTCTTCAAGCGCAGCGTAGAAATCTTGACTGTTTCGTTTTCTGTGTGTTAGAAAAATTGAACAATGCACAAATTAATTTATTCTTGGGCTTGGACTGTTGGAGCAGTTGTATATTAAGGGTTACCTCGATGAATCGACGTCATCGAGTTCGTTGAGTTCGTGGATACCGTTCAACCTTTCCATACTTTTCCTCCTTTGTTCGATGCTGTTTAGGATATCCTGAAAACAAATGGAGTGAAATGGTAAAATTTACACGCGGTTTCAAATACAGTCGGAGCGGTAATACTTTCATACCTCCGAGGTTCTCGTAAAGCTAGGATCAGTCATATACGTGTAGACCTCCTGATTGTGATCTTTAACTAACAGCGGCGACGACGGTGGGTCTTGTAAACTATTGTACACCTATCGAAACAATACGTTACGTTAACTCAAATAAACTTAACGACACCATACCGTTCTCTTTTCTAGACAAGCGCATACCTCTTGTGCAGTTCTGTGTGCTTCTAAATTAAGTTCTGGGCTATAAAGATCGGAGCTACGTCTAGAATCGTCCGGACCTATCGCGTCGTACTCGTTCTCTCTGTAAATGTCTCGAACTTCGTCTTGCAATTGGCTGTCGGTGTTCTCTTCCACCAGCGACGGAGATCTCGGTGGGAACGTGAAGCGTTGAACTTGCTGCGCCGAGGAACGTACCGAGCTACGATCAGAGTCAGAAACATCACCATGAGTAATTCAGCCAGGGTTCGCTCGCTTATTTCGCACAACTTGATGCCGAAACGTACTTGTAAAACTCCGATGCGTCGATGTAACTCTGCGAGGTGACCAGTCTGAGAGCGTTGAATATCCTCTCGCCGGTGGTTGGCCCGTTTTTCTTCGGCACATCCTTCGGCGGATCCGGCGGCGCGGGCGGCGGTGGTATCGGGCTCGATCCTGACTCGTTGTTGATCTTCATCGCGTTGATCGATTCCTGAATCGTGTCATCATACAACACGCCGCAGTTCTGATCCGAGTGGAGGCCGAGCTCGTTCATCGAGTCGTAGACAGGGAGATCGGGCAGGCTCTGAATGTACTGCGAGACCTTCTGCAACCCTTGAGACTCCCGGAACAAGTAGGACGAGCCGATGTCGTCCTGAAGGCTGGAACTTCTGAACGGCGTCATCTCGATGCTTTGCAGCTCGTTGCTCTTACGATCGAGGTCGTTGCCGAGGCTCTGAGTGCTCTGAAGCATCTTAGACAGCTCCTCGGCCCCGTATATCGATTCCATGATGGTCTGGCTGGCGGCGTTCGAGGAATTCGTCATGCCGAAGCCGCTCGGAGATCCTCTCGAGTCATTCCTGACATGTTGCCGTATCATGTGACTCCTTTGGATGATGTCGTAGCTGCCGAAGCTTGTGTTGCCGTCCTCCTCCCCTTTCCCATCCAGCGTAGCTATAGGCACACCGTGCACGCCGTATCTGATCCTGGTCGACTCGGCAGCGGCGTCGAATTGCCTGTACGGGTTGCACCGGTTCTCTTTCCTACGTTCCTCTTCGAGGTCGTATCTCAACCGCGAGTCCGTTTGGCTTTGCGAACCGTACGGTGTCATTTGTATGCTCTCGGCCATGGCCTTTGTCGTTTCGCCGTCGAATCTGAACGAGCCGTGGTCGTTCGATGCTTTATACGCCCCGTAATTTTTCATCGGCTCGCTCTGGAAAAGAAAGATCGAAGGACCGGTTGATCTCGAGGGAACCGGTGGTCTCTGCAATGATGGTGGTGGAGTTAGCGGACCCGGACCAGCCTGTTGCATTCTTAGGTAGTCCACGGTGCTCGAGGTTTGAAGTGGAGACGGCCTTGAACGGGGAGTTGGCCTTTCTTGAGGTGCTGGCCTCAAAGGCTGCGGTGGTATTGTGTTACCGGTGGCGGTACCCAGAGGCGGATGTAGGTCTCTGTCCACTGACTCGAATCTGCAAATATTACATGTTTTACCTTTTGAAACGAGCAACGTTTCTTCTTTCTTTGCGCCTCCGCTTCACCTTTTCCTTCCTCTTTAGTCGCATCGGGAACATCGTTTCGTCGACGATATCGATTTTCGTTTCGGACCTCGTTTATCAGCTCTGTTCTCGTCGTTTTTCGAGCTTCAATTTTATGCACGCACGCGAGTATTTTTAAAAGTAATCGCGAAGGATTATTTCGTATCGGATAGCTGTACACACAGCGCTGCACAGATTATACGTGAGGTATAAATTTGACTTCATATTTTTGCAACGGCTCAGTTTCGTCCCGTTGTTGCATTAAATATCAAGTATCGATCGACCGTACGTGTAGACATCGCGTGTGTACTAAAAAAAGGTTGCATAATTTTTGTTTCAAATGTAGATGCAATCTGTACAACTGAATTGATTTGCTCTTGAAGCATAATACGTTCCAACGATCGTTTTATCGTGTTCTGTTTAATGTTTGCGATCCGCATGATGCAGACGCGATAAATGTGCGAACGAACGCGCGCTCTTGATACGGGAACAATAACGAATCATTAGAACATAATACTTTTAGTAATGCTTCGCTCATTCGATTGTGTGTTACTGGATCTCTTAATGGCTTCACTCGATTATTCTGAGTGCTCGTTCTGAAAAAAGTTATTGCCGTGCCATCGAGCGTCCGAGAGCGACGCTCGGCAAAATTGCCAATACCAACCTAGCACTTTGGCATTGTTCTTTGTCGCTGCACAGTTACGATACCTCCTCGATCGAATCGTAATTAACGCAATAGCGTCGCGTTGAAAC
Organism: Tetrapedia diversipes; assembly: GCA_033822845.1. NCBI lineage: Eukaryota > Metazoa > Arthropoda > Insecta > Hymenoptera > Apidae > Tetrapedia > Tetrapedia diversipes. The sequence goes on from JAOPTO010002142.1 coordinate 189,697, forward strand.
TTCTTTTCTCTCCTTGCCCTCGCCCCGTCTGATTATTCAGTTAATAACCGAAAGAGAATTATCATTCTTCGTGTCGCTGTGTTCCCGTCAGAGAGATTACCACTTTATTAACTCGACGCACGATCTCGCTTTTAATTAACCGAGTTCCACTGCGAGCTACGCAGACGTGATATTTTCGGAGTTCATTTTGCTGTCGGTTTTCGTACCTGGTAAAAGCTCCTTGTGCGTCGAGCCTGAGGTCGCTGTCGCTGTGAAGCAGATGCTGGGACACGTTCCCGGGTTGCCGATACAAACCAGGGATCGTCTGGGCCGTTGGATGCTGCGCTTTCACCAAACCGACCTGAAAAAAGAAAACGTGGCACAACCGAAACGTGACGATGGTGAAATAATGAACCAAAGAACTTTTTCGTTTCTCTAAGCTTTATCCGTCTTTCAGTGTGTACCAGAGATCACGGTTTTCATCTTGTGTCAAGGGTATACATCTGTACACGTGTATATAGCTATTGAATCCGGGTTTTAACACTAACCCTACCGTGTTCAGTTAACACTAGAACTACCAGAGCAGTCAAAATGACGGATTGACGATTATTCATAGCAACCTTATAGTTTTAGTTTACCAAGCTTCCAAAATTTACTATGATTTTCTACAGAAGGTATAAATAAAGATTTGTTTTCTGTGTATTCGATATTTTTTTATATAATTTTTAACTTGATCTATTCTATGCAAATAAGTACTTTGTAATAGTACTCGGTAGCTCTAGTGTTAAATGACCGGTCTTAAAATTTGATTTAAAATTCTACATTCACAAACAAGAGTGGAAATATGCAATTTTTTATTGTTACTTAAAAGTTACTTTATGTATTGTCTCTTATATTAACACTTAGCCGACCGAATGGGGAGATCTCCCATTTTTTCCTCAACAAAGCGCTGCAATTGATTTTATTCGCTTTTGTTATCAGTTAGTCTTAAACCAATACTGTTCATAAATTTCCCAAAGTACAATTTTTAATAAATTCAACACTGTCTCGGGACCAATTAATAACAAAAGTAAATAGAATGAATGGCACCGCTTTGTTAAGGAAAAAATGGGAGATCTCCCCATTCGGTCGGCTAAGTGTTAAGTTGACAATCATCTGTATTTCTTTTGGAAAAATTATAACCGTTATTTTGAACAGGTGTATATAAAGTGTCGGTATGATTAGTGATAATACGTGCACTATTTTTGCATACACACAGGTGCACGTGTTTCGAAATACACGGATAGTACACGTGTATTGAAGATCAATGGCTGCACGTGTATCGATACAGGGTTTAACGTTGCAATTGAGAAACCATCAACTCGTATTTAAGTTGACGTTTGCAGTGCTAAGCTTAATTTAAAACGGAGATAATCCCTGGTGCATACCTTTTCTTCTCGTGGTGCCCATAACCAGGACAACCTTTGTCGCCACTCCTCGCAGACGTTCCAAATGTTCCTAGTGCCCCATTGCCAGCCGATACAGTACCTGCTGACGACATTGTAAACTTTTATTACCGGATTTTAAGCAACTTTCACGTCAGGCATTCACGAGCTTCGCGTGAAATTCAGAAAGCTTTCGCGGCTAGACATTGTTGTCGATAATCGTGTGCTGATGGAGGAACTTTTCGGACAACGGTACGAGAATTAGATTATTCGGCCACTGCATTCGACTACCAAAAACACTGATGTTTAAACACGATTACCAGACACCGGGTACTGGTTAATCGATCGTCCAGAACGTTTTGAGAGAAATCGTTACGAATTATTTTCTTTCTATTTTTCTCTTTCTTTACTTGCGACACAGTGAACCTCAGCTTATCTGGCTCAAACAGAGTTGGACCCCGATTCGGATAATCCAAAAAATTCGTTAACCACCTGAATAACACAATGCATACATATTATTTATCGCACAGTTTGTATGCTTCTAGAGTAATATTAACAGCGTAAAGGAAAGTTTGTAGGGACTTGACGATTCACGATCTTCAGATTCACGAAAATAATTATAGTTTGCAGTTTGAATAATGTGGAGATCCGAATTAACGGGGTTTGGATAAACGGAGTTTCACTGTGGTGAAGAAAGTGTTTAGTCAGATGTAGCGTTCGACCGACCGCGAACTAACAGCGTACTCGTTTCGCACACGGGAATATGCTATTATTAAGTGAATAGAGATGTGAGCTCATCAAAGGGGTCAGCGAGAAAATCAATTTTAGTAAGCGGGGTATTAAAAGTAACATAAAATTTCCCTGCATTCCCGGACAATAGTTATCTAATCGATCCTGCACGAAAGAAGCTTAACAAGCTTGTCTTTCGTACGAACTTTCGTGCTCCGTTTAACGATGGAAAACTTGACAATTTGGAAACAAAAATTGCAACATTTGAGAAATTGAGAATCAAAAGCTTAGATTATTAATTTCTCTCGGTGAGATGATGAATATATTTCGTTGCATTTGTTTTGCAATGGATTACTAAACGGGTATACTGAAACGAAGCTGTAGATTCTAATTTCAATAGGTTTCATTTCAAGAAACTTTAGTACATTCGTTAATTAAAATTGAAAAGAAGAATAAGAACAAGGTGAAATATTTCTTTGACAATTACTCGTAGTTCATTCGACAAAGCTTCAGTTTCGTAATTTATCACGATTGCTTGCTTTCCTCGAGAAAAACCGAGCTTGGAGCTAGAACTTTAAAGTTCCCACTCGCGGGTACGTTTATTACGGTTTCTCAGATTCAAGCGTTGTTCTTACGAAGCTTTAACAAATTCAACGGCGTGCAGCGCCCGTTTTCCACGTTTAATATTTTCTCATCTCTGCACGTAGGAGCGTTTCGCTTCACTCGAAAGAATAAACTCGGCTACGGAAAAGGGCAGATAAGAAGTCTCTGATACAATTGGCGGCTGAATGACCCTTTAACCTGTTGCATGTGTTGCATTTACTAGTCTTCACGAGTGTACCTGTTATGTAATGCGAGAAAACACCAAAACGCGAAAGCTCCTCTTAAACGTAACACGTAAAAAAAAAGGAAATTATTTCAGCCAAACACGAAATCTTTTTGTTATACGATTGTGCGGCAGAATAGTTAAGTATATCATCAAAGATTCTCAAATTGTTTACGCGCATGCACTGTAAATGAATGTAAAGGGGATGCAAGATCATATCCAAAGGGTTGATAATATTTTTGATAATATTTTTCTTCATTCATCCTGATGTTATTATAACAAGACTTTATGATTTCTGATTAGTTCTTTATATCGGGACTACAGACCAAAACTGTATCAAGTTCACTTTCTTTTAAAAATGATGCTCTACATGTTTCCTACATCAAATTTTTTGCTCTTTCGATGGTGAAAACTATTCCGTTTTAAGTTGCTTAGTTCTTAAAACGATAGTGTATTGTTCCAAAACAAACAGTAATAAGGGGATCTTGATTTTGCACTTTTGATTCGCTGTTCTTTAACACTAAAATTACCGACAATTGAAGTGTACTTATTTGTGTGGAAGAAATTAAATTGAAAATTACATGAAGAAATATAGAATACATGAAAAACAAATCTTTATTTATATCTTTTGCAGAAAATCATAGTAAATTTTAGAAGCTTTACCACTGTGAATTTATAAGATTGTTATGAATAATCACCAACTGGTCATTTTGACTGATTTGGTAGTTCTAGTGTTAAAATTTGAAAAGCGTAACTCGATACAATTTGGTCCTGAGATCCAGATGTGTACATATACCGTATACGAATTTCAAATCCATGTTCATCACCAGTCGACGTGACAAACACAATCAATGGAGTATGAAAGATGTATTTTTTACTGATTACAGTAATGCACGCTTTATCGACGTACCTTTTTGCACGTTTAATTTACGCAGAGTTATTTTCATCGTTTCCCATTACTTATGCACCGTTTCGATGAAACAAGCGTTTGCGTTACCTGAGAGACAAATAAACGACTCGTACAACTGTACTACTACTGTTTCTTGTCTTTCTCGTAGCAAATGTTTCTCTCACTCCTTTCCGACTAGTTCGAGAGGCGATCAAAATCGAGAAGATAACGATTGACGATTCTCAGAACACCCAAATGTCTCCACGGATAATTGTCGCATCTCGATGTCGACGGTGTGACAATTAAACGTGAGCTATTGTAGTTTTCACGATATCCAGAGGCAGCTGTTCTCAGAATCGTTAATTGTTACCTTCTTGATTTTGGTCGCCTCTCAAATTCATCTTGAGAAAGAGAAACGTTTAGAGTATCGCCCTGTTATAAGTAGTCTCTTTAGGTAAAGAGAGGAGGTCCTCCACTTCTTTTACAGTTGCCGACAGTTTGTTAGTGAGTGAGACAATAATGTTTGTTAATACACGATACACAATCGAAATAGCTGAAGTGTCGAGCAAAAAGTTTTGGCTTTTCGCGATGCATCCTCTCGTTTATTCACAGTTCATCGTTCTAGTCGCGGCAAACGACGGAAGGCTATAAGTTATTCTTATCCTCCGAACAGGTCACTTATAACGAGGTAATACTGTACTATTAGTGAGACAGAAAGAAGTTTTAGTGTAGTTGTGTGTCATCACTCATCAAGTCTCTTGTATCACGCGAACGCTTTATCGAAGCAGTTTTAGGAAGCGGTGTGGATAACTCTGCGACGATTAAACGTGCAAAATGTGCGTCGATAAAGCGTGCAGTGCTGTAGCAGGTGTATACCTGTATCATATTTCCGCGTGCAAGTTGTAGACGAAGGATGAAAGGATATTATCGTGTTATCGGGGGATAAGTTAGTGGTCGATGAATGAGATCGTTAAAATCGTGGTGCAATCACCTTCTGCACAGAGCCAGGGCGGCGCCAGCCACGACGACAATGACCAAAGCCACCCCGAGAGCGGTGAGTGTCCAACCCATCCTTCTTAATACCAAATCCAGGCCCGACCACAAATCCAATCAAACCGCCGGGACTGAAACACACGGAGTAAATCCATGGAGAGCATGATCCGATTACAGTTACAGAACCAAGATTACCCGCGGATTAACGATCTTTGTGCATGCCTACGGCGAGCATTTATTCGATTTTATGAACAGATCCATATATCGTACATGCGTACGTGTGCTGTTATACCTATGCAGGTGTACGCTTACATTTATGCCAATAATGGACAAATCATTGTCCATTAACCGTTAAGTGGGGTTTATTGGTGCACGGGGTGCGCCATGTGATAATAAAGTCTCATTATGTAATGCGTGAAGCACTTATTTCATCGTTTATCAAATAAGTGGCCTTTTAACCGACAAAGTGTGCGAACAGCACATGGCAAAGGTAAAATATGAATATTTGAAAATAATTGTAACAGGAATTGTGTACATATTTTTATTAGTCGATAGGAATAAAATAAGGTGATAGTAATCAAGGATTCTAACGGATAATCAAATAGCGTTAAAAGGTTAGTTCCTTTATATAACGATTAACAAGCAAAAGTGAATCGATCGTAGAAACTTTTGTAAAAAGTAGTTCTTATAATTTAAATAAATCGTAACAAAAACAATCAAAACTTGCAGTTTCTTCGCTGTACTCTTAGAAAGTTCATTCCACTTTATAACATTTATGATTCAATAATTTTTGATTTCAATAATAGAAATCCATATAATTATATTTACTCCTAATCTGCTTGCTTAACCGGTTGCCGTACAGAAAGAAAAGAAGAGAAGGAGTAGATTTTAAACGGGAATTTAATTCTAATCTTATGATCTATTTGATGTTGAGTTGTCAGCGTCATCGTTAAAATGGTACCATTCTTTTCCCGACGACACGTCGCTTAAGCGACACCCCGTGAAAGTCACGGCGAGCGGAAGGCAGATGATAGCCGGAAACGTCGATAGATGTTAACAAGGCAGCACCGTGGGAGATAAAATCTTCCTCCGAAAAGTTTCTCGGCGAATCGTGCCTTTTGCCTGTCTACATGAAAGGATTTTCAAGATTCGTACGAAACCGCGCCACAAAATTATGGTCCCCAGCCGCGGCGGTTTCATCTCTGGTTACGTCCTGAAGGGTCTCTAATCTCGCCTTTCGACGTGACTGCCTCCGTACGAGTGTGTTCATCCGTGTTCCCCGTCGCCGGCATCGATGTTACCCGCGCATATACACGCATATACACCGTTTCCGGTCGAACAGGCCGTGGCGTTACAAATATATGCGTTATGTAGAGGCATACATATGCATGGACGAGGAAGCACATAGTTGGTAGGCCAAAGAAGACTGGAGAACCCTTAGACGACTACCCTTAACGTTGTACAGCTACTGTCTGCCTACCTCGAGTAAGAATAGATGGTTCAAGACGCGATTCGCCAGAAATGTACGGTACTTGTCCGTGGGTGCAAATTTTTATCTGGATTACCTTCTCGTTTTTGGATCATGTCCAAACGAAAAATTGTGTTATTGTGTTAAATGATGAAGTTCGATTATTTGAAATTAATATTCGGTAGACCTTGATGTCATTACTTCTTAACCCATTCGTAGATAAGACGGTCATAGTCATCGACATTCCAATAGTTATATATTGAAGTTTTATACTTGCAGTAACTAATATATTTATTATCGATTTATTTGTTCGTGTTTACAATTTCTTAAAGTATCCTTAAATTTACCTTTCAGTCTCGTTTCTTTTATGTTTTCTTTTATAAAATCTCCAAGTGTACCGTAAAAGGGTTAATGTCGATTTATTGTTGAGTAACGAGACGTGCAGTAGAGATTTATTATCGGTATATCAGCTAATTTGAAACGGTTTCCTTATCATAAATTCATTTGCATAGTCGAAGCGCTTGCGTAGTTCTTGCACTTCGTTCCAGCCCACGAAGGTGGTTCGTAGTCTTCATGGTTTTTATTGTTATTCAGCCTTCACGTCTGTAGCATAGAGATGAACTTACGGTATTACTCTCTCACGTCACGTGCATCGAATATGCTATACTTCTATCCAAAGAAAGGATGCGTAGGGTCGCGTACATGTGGCTTAGCTTAGATATAGCCATGCACTCAGCTCCTTTCAAAAAAAAAGGGATGGAAAGGAGGGTTGCGGGAGGTTGATAAGGGGTACGGGCACGGAGTGGGAGGAGGAGGGGGAGGCGGAAGGGAAGAAAGCACACCCCAGCGTGTGTCTGAAAAAATAGGCCAAGCCAGTGGAGTCGGTGAACTTTGCTCAGATACTTTGACGGGCATTCAACGAACATCAGCAGTTCGGCTGGTCTCCCCTTTGAAGAATCTGCTTTCGAACCATGATACATGCACACGATCTAACCGGCGAATCGCTCGTATGTCCACGACACTTCTAACTATGCGTAACTGAGCACCGGACTGATCCAAGTCCGCCTATTATTTCAATTTAACCAAAAGTTTGGGGCCACTTTACAATTTGAACTTACATCGAATCCAACTTTACAAATTGAAGTCATAAGCATCGAATGTAATCGACAGTTCTTTTTATTAATTTGAGTTTAATGCTGTAACCACTAACAACAGTTCTCTATATCTTGATCATTTTCTTATCGGATAGTTTTGTAAAGCGATTGCACCTCTCTTTCTTAAAAGTATTGCGTCTTTTGGCGTGCATAGTTGTCCCAAACTTTTAGCTAGCGTTGTATATACTATCTTACTAAATAAGAGAAGAGTAGCAAGATAATGTATACTTGCGTCTCAATTTTGGTTGATTCTGCTGCAAAAATTTATTTCTCTTTTTGGACACTGAGCGTGCAAAAGTTCAATTTATTAAAACACCTGCACACACTTCTACTCTATCATCTCCTATCGTCTTTTTGAAACCCATAGATACCACTATTCTCGAATTAATGGAAAGCCCACAATGAAAACTAACAAAACTCAGCAGAAAATTTGTGAAGAGAATGTTTGGAGAGATCCAAAATATCCTTGCCAAAAACAATATTCCATCACCAACATGCTTTTTTCCCCCAATCAAGCCGTTTTACTGTATTCATCAGTTCTCGTTTTTCAACATTTTATTTGCGAATACATAACGCGCGAGGCGACACGATCGTAAACAGCGTGGTGCCGACGAAACGTCGATCGCAGCATACAATCGGTCGATGACAATGGCACACGCGAAACTCTTTAGGTGGAATTGAAACGTGAGTGGGAAAGAAATAGAGCAGAGCTAAAGAGGAGGGCCGGAAACGGAAGGAACTAATCCCCCGTCCCGTTTTACGTTTGACCAAGCGAGTAGCAGCGCGGTTGGTTAACGAACCCGGCTGTTTAACAGGCATAGGAAACGGCCAAGAATTTCGGCAAGGGGAACGGGGACCCGGGACGGAGTAGCGGGATAAGATTTAGCGGGAAAGAAGAGGGCGGTTGCGCCGGTTGGTAGCGGTGCTTCCCTCGTTCCCATCAGAGACAATGGTAGCAATTAGTGGCGTGTAAGATTTTAGCCCGAGGCTGCAGAGAAGGAGAAAGAGATCCTCCGAGCACAGTCATTCAAGGGGCTAGTCTCGTTTTTTGCTCTCCGGACGAGGCGAGGGAGGTAAAAAAAAAAAAAAGAGGAAAAAGGAGGTCACGAAGTTACTTTAGGAACGTATGTTCAATCGAGCCCTCGAAGATTCATCGATCCACTTTCCGACTCGTCAAACGTTACTCCTGTCAAGGTCCTGTTTAAAGCAACAGATATATTAAGTATCGAGTCTCGGGTTCGAGGCGCGTTAGTCAGAGACGGTTCAAGTTGATGGAACGGGTTGAGAGCTCTGCCGCTTCGATCGAGATGGTATTACTGCCGCGATAGATTTATCATTGCTGTTACATTTACATAGTACCTCGGAGAAGCGATGGAACCTGTCGAATGAGTTTCTGAACGAGTCTGTTTGCTATTTGATCGCGGTCACATCGGAAAATGCGATAATTAATGTTGTTTCTTTAAACATGAAGCTACCACTACCGGCCAAATATTCGAAATCATCGTTCAAAAATAGAAGAAAGAGCTTGAAATGCCGTTACTTCAGAACTTTCGTCGCTTAAACATCTACGAAAGTATTCGAAATTGTTATCAACACTCGCGGTATCGATTCCTAATTTATAAAATAACAATCAGTTGGAGACTCGACAAGGGTGTAAACCAGAAGCTTCAAACCTTTGAACGATAGTGTACACTTTAACAGGGAAACAGGACTATTTACAATTTGCCAAACTCAGACAAGACGAAATACGGGTAGCAAAGTCGCACAGCTTGTAAAATCGAATTTTCTTGAAATCTTCCGGATCGGCTTTTATAAACGCCCCTCAACAATGCTTTATGGCATAGATAATGAGCATCTTCATTGTCGCTAGTTGCGCAAGGGTGCATTGTGTCGTTTGAGAATCAAGAATGCAAGGGCAACGCATACGGAACGGCGAAATAAGGACCGGTAAGTAGAGGATATCAAAACTGGGTCAGACCGGAGCGGTCTGCATCTGCTTATATTTGTGCCACTGTGTCAAGGTGGTCGATGTCGTATACATATATACAAATCAAGAGCAGTTGATTACGGACGAAAAAAAAGAGGAAGGGAATTTCGTCAGTCGCCCTTGTTTGTTACAGAGATTGAATACCGATACGTTTTGAGGTATCGGTATCATACCGGTATTTATTTCCGTGTTATTGCTAATTGGTAAATTGATTTTAATACCGGTATAAGATGGTCCATACCGGTTTCTTATATGTATTTTACAAGTACTTGCCGTCCATGTCGATAAAAATAGTATGATACCGGTATTACTGTGAATATAAGGCCTGAGGTTGAATGAATAAGAAATAAAAATAAAAATATAATCGATTGGATGACAAAATAAATGATGATTTTTCTAACCATCTTTATTTCTACGTTTAAAAATCTAGATCTCTAAAACCATATTCTTTGAATCTTGCACTTTTAAATCATCATTCCTCCTTTTTTCTTAGAGCATTTACCGGTATTAGACCGGTATTACGTTAAAATACGTCTTCGATGTTATCATATCGGTGTTTAAAACAATTCTTCGCGATAATAAAATGACTTTCATCAGTTTTTGTGATATCGATTCAATCTCTGATTTGTTCGTGTATCACCGTTTTCGATGGAGCCGGTCTTGGATGCGGGATTTCGTACGAAAAGAAGGATTAAACTGGAAAGTGAAGTCGTAACGTAACGCGCAGCAATTAAAATTTGTAATTACTTTCGCGTTCAGCGTTCTACGAGTTTTCGAGGACTGTTATCTATTTACGTTTAACGATCGCTGTGTTTCGTTCATAACGATTTAAACGGTGTACACGCTTCAAGTATTGATATTAAAATTTTCTGTAGGCAACCAACTGGATGTACTGCACGCATTCCGAATGTGATTTGTTTCGCATAACGAATACGCGTGCTGTGTTTAACTGTTTTAAACGTCGTTAAATTATTTTTCAAACTTTGTATGTAACCTTTTTCGCATGAAGAATTTAATTTTTTAAACATAGTTAAATTATTTTTCAAACTTTGTGTGTAACCTTTTCGCATAACGAATATGTCTGCCGTGTTTAACTTTTTAATCGTCGTTAAATTATTTTTAAAAACTTCGCACGCAATTTTTAAATAATATTCCAATTTTGTATTCAATTCTATTGCACAATTAACACATATACGTCGTATTTATTCTTCTTAAGCGCTGTTAAATTAAATATTTTTTCAAACTTTTGAATAGAGTTCCTATCTTTCGTGTCGTATTTTTCTTTATGTCCGACGTGCACACGGGACATCGGGTCGCGACGAATTCTGAATACATTTTAGTCGTAAAATTTAGCCGCCGTTGCATCGGTTATTGTACAAAATTTTACCCCTGTCCGTTTATCGTTAAAGCCAATTCACCGGGCTACGAAAACGGAATTCTTGGCTCACAATGTATGAATAATTCACGTATCGAGTTCCGTTTCGACTAGCAACTCGTATACGACTCGACTCATTTTATTTTACGGGCAGTACAAGGCATTTCAAGTACGGTCGTTGATTCTTCGCTTCTTCAGATAATAAGGATGTAACTTGTTCAATAAACGTTTCTACTTGTTGTTAGTTAAACAGTTATTTTATTCTGCTCCTTTTCCTTAATGGGTTTTATTATTGTGATGTTGTCCTTAACGATCCATTGAACAGGTTGTTTTCTTTGAGAAAATGTAGCAAGTCATGGATCCTGTCGTTTTTCATGTTTCCATTTAAAAGAGGGTGGGTTTTAAAAGAGGTCGAGAATTAAATTATGTTTGATACGCACGTGATCGTATTTTCCAGAAAATTTGATATTTTTCTTATTATAATACCGTTATGTTTCATTTATCTTGTGTGAGAACGATGTTACGTTCAACGTCCGTGACCTCGGTACCTGTCTTCGACGCTTCCGTAAAATGCGGTTAAACAAACGTTTCCGTTATCCATATTAATGAGTGCTTATGCCAAGGTATTTATCGAAGTCTCTACCTGCTAGCTTATCAAAATTCGTTGCAACGAATCGCCGCTGTGAATAATAAGATTCGACGTTACATGCACCGGGGGAGCCGGTCATGGTCGTGAAATATTGATACGAATATTTTAACGAGGGGAATTATAATTTCTTGGCTGTTCAGCAGAACGGGGATCCATCGGTTCGATTTAGTATTTTAATATATTCATCGTGTTCATCTCGAATTATCATTAAATTAAACAGAGGAACTTGTAAATGCTCTTTTATGCACAGATTACTGGAAACGTTCTAATATCGAGAGATATGCACAAGTCAGGTGATTATGTTGAAGAGATTGACGTGGAATTAAAGTGTGCAAAATTTGTTGTCAGGTGATTTTGTTTTTCTAGAATTTTAGAAAATGTTGGCATGTAAATTAAGTGATAGATAAGGGGAATTACGCTGTGTAATTTATTTTTAAAACGACATGAGACGTTCATTTTTGGATTAACTTTTTTTCAGTAGGTATTTAATTACATTATCAAATTTTCATTAATAATACAGCAGCAACTTCGTTATAGAACACATATGTACCTACTTTGTCACTGTCTCAAATATAATAATGTAAACAAGAAACTAAATGTATCTAACAGTATTTAGTCACTTTTTAATAGCAGAACAAAGTGTAAAAGCATTAACTTTTTCAAAAGAAATAGAATTACAACTCAATATAAACCACATTACATTGTTTTTAACCATGTAATACATTTAAAACATGTAACTTTTATAGGGTATGTAAATTATAGCCACTAATACCCAAAGATGTATATAAATAAATAAATTGGAAAGCTAGAATTAAATTTGTTAGACCTTGTTTCTTCACTGGCAAACTGAAGTACAGGTGGGTTTCGATCAATGCGAGTTCAGATAACACGATGTTCGATTTAGTGCGAATCGTAAAATGGCAGCAGGTCGCGTTTAATGCGAACGGAAATTCAATTAATGCAAGAAGAATGTGATAGCGATACCGAAGACTGCGACCTACGCTGTTAAAAAAAGCAATAAAGACGTTTCTGTAATTTAATAAACATACGAAAACGTATATTTAAAAGCTGTTATTATACATTTCCATTAAATTGTAACCAATTGCTTGAAGTATCCGAAGAGTGAGAAATTCAAATAATGAGATCAGTTCCTGTGATTTCACACTAATCGGAACCTGCCCGTGTGAACAATTGATCTTCTCGATCATCGAAAGCTGTTGTGTGACGTTCCTTGTTTCTTCTTGTCACCCTTCACATATTTGCCGTGTGTTCTTTCTTTCTTTATTTTTGCTCTTTTCCTAAGCGCTGGAGCAGGTGACTCGTATCTCCGATTAAATGTCGCGCTTGACATCGATTCCTTGATTTAACCGTTTGCAACTCGTGCAAACGAGGGGGGATCTCGGTTCAAAGGTAACGGGGAACTGTCGATGACTGGAGTATTTCACATTTACGGGTTAAAAAGCAGTTACGCGAACACACACACACTCAGTTTTAAAAGTTCTTCATTTTGGTTCGATGTCTTTAACACTGAGGTTTACGCGACCCGTCAATTTGACGGATTTCGGACTTCATGGGTAAAATTTGCGAAGAAAAATTATTATTATTTCCAATAACTTTTGTTGACTTTTATTGATGGACTGATAAGGATATACTCTAATCTATTTTCCTCTCATCTCTGGATTTTCAAATTCTGTATAATGTATACCTATTTCTTAGTACACGTATCTTAGTATTCCCCTTTTCCCCTCTCAGAGGACATTAGAATTTATTAGTGATCAACCTTTTCAGAAATGCATGTTGCTGTGAAGTTTTTTGTTAAAATGGCACAGGATATCAAATCAAAATCTGGTACAGTTACCAAGATATATAAAAAAAATAGTGATTTTGAGGAACCGAGAATACGTCCATCCAATACGTCCGAGATGACGTGGAGTGCAAAGGGTTAGAAATAGAAGCACAAGAAATGTCCGTAAATATAGTGTTAAATTCCTCGTGATTGGATTTGTCAAGAATTTCATAGAATTCTTTTGTGTATTATATCAAATAATTTGGAGGTACTGGCAGCGTCTGTAATTTGCTAGACAACGGGTACGAGGATGTTACGTGGAATTGTCCACGAAACGGAATAACAAGAGCGGAGTTGCGCGGTGAGACGTGTCTGGTTGGGCTCCGCGAACATTAAAATTTTTAATTTCTTTTACAGCTCTGCGGTCACTACTTTAATTTGGACGTTTTATAATTACCTTCTTTTTTAGTAGCGAAAAGGACCGCCAGAAGGACGTTGAAAATTCTAAATTGTGCAGCTCGACGCTACTAGAACTTAACAACCTATTATTATATATAAAAATAGATGTATCGTAGTTGAATTGTTATATTAGAGGAAGGAAAGAAACAAAATTATACTCATTTCTATGTTCACGGTAAAACAATAAGGTTGAATGATGTTTTCTTCTTTTACGAATAGATCGTTTACACGAGTGAAATAAACGAGTAAACAAACAAAAATTAAAATATGAACAAGAATAGGGAGAAGATGGAACGAAATATAAATATCACACCTGCTGTGACGTTAAATATCTATAAATATTTTCCTAGCATGGAGTACCATTCTGTCATCAGCTACAATAATTAGCATACCCAAAAGAAGTTCGTCTGCACCGGTAATCGAGTTAAACAAACAAAAATTAAAACATGAACAAGAATAGGGAGAAGATGGAAAGAAATATAAATATCACACCAGCTGTGACGTTAAATATCTATAAACATTTTCCTAGCATGAAGTACCATTCTGTCATCAGCTACAATAATTAGCATACCCAAAAGAAGTTCGTCTGTACTGGTAATCGAGTTAAACAAACAAAAATTAAAACATGAACAAGAATAGGGAGAAGATGGAAAGAAATATAAATCTCACACCTGCTGTGACGTTAAATATCTATAAAAGTTTCCCTAGCTTAGGGTGCCATTCTGTTATCAGCTACAATAATTAGCATACCCAGAAAAAGTTCGTCTGTACTGGTAATCGAGTTAAACAAACAAAAATTAAAATATGAACAAGAATAGGGAGAAGGTGGAACGAAGTATAAATCTCACACCTGCTGTGACGTTAAATATCTATAAAAGTTTCCCTAGCTTAGGATGCCATTCTGTTATCAGCTACAATAATTAGCATACCCAGAAGAAGTTCGTCTGCACCGGTAATCGAGTTAAACAAACAAAAATTAAAACATGAACAAGAATAGGGAGAAGATGGAAAGAAATATAAATATCACACCAGCTGTGACGTTAAATATCTATAAACATTTTCCTAGCATGAAGTACCATTCTGTCATCAGCTACAATAATTAGCATACCCAAAAGAAGTTCGTCTGTACTGGTAATCGAGTTAAACAAACAAAAATTAAAACATGAACAAGAATAGGGAGAAGATGGAAAGAAATATAAATCTCACACCTGCTGTGACGTTAAATATCTATAAAAGTTTCCCTAGCTTAGGGTGCCATTCTGTTATCAGCTACAATAATTAGCATACCCAGAAAAAGTTCGTCTGTACTGGTAATCGAGTTAAACAAACAAAAATTAAAATATGAACAAGAATAGGGAGAAGGTGGAACGAAGTATAAATCTCACACCTGCTGTGACGTTAAATATCTATAAAAGTTTCCCTAGCTTAGGATGCCATTCTGTTATCAGCTACAATAATTAGCATACCCAGAAGAAGTTCGTCTGCACCGGTAATCGAGTGGTCTCGATCGATCGGGTAGTCGGTCCCGTCGGTCGGTATACGCGGCTGCAGGAGTGCTGCAGGTTCGTTGCACTTTCGGCCGCATTCGTAAAACTGCATGCCACTGCACCATCGGATATCTCGTTCGCTCCGTGAAGCCACCGCGATAATTGAATTTCGTTCTTAACCGGTTCAATCGCCATGGTGTAATAATATCCAGCCATACCGCGGTCGTTAACGCGACAAAAGGGGGATGAAGACAGATAAGTAAACGCTGCGCGCGGCACCGTGTACAGTTCAAGTTTATTCGGAAATCATGGTTACATTCAGACCAGGCTGAAGCAGCTTCGTTTAATCGAGACAGGTTCCCACGCTCGACTTTAAAAATTTAATTGGCTATTTAAAACACAAAGATTTGTCGGCAAGAAATTTTAATCGCAGCTCGCGTTTAACACTAGGTTCACAGAACTCGTCAATTTGACGGGTTTTGGGCTTCATGAGCAAAATTTCAAAAACAATTACCATTATTCCTAGCAATTTCTGTTGACTCTTACAAATATACCCTAATCTATTTCCCTTCCAGCTGTGTAATATCAAATTCTATATGATATACACCTATTTCTTAGTATATGCAAGAAATGTCAGTAAATCTAGTGTTAAAGACAATTACGATCAAAGTGAAAGGAAAGGATTACGAGTATTCTCTAGGGTGTATTATAAACGCATCTGTTGCGGAGAAAGGAAGAAGCGAAAAGGAATTCCGTAAATAATAAGACGGGGAAAGGGTAGAAGAAAGGTCTGGTCGTGCTCGTGATGCACATTCATGAACTTGACGACGATGCTGACGGGATCTTCACTAGCTCTGTCGAGCCATCAAAATGATTAAATCCTCGTTTTACCGCTGGAACATCGAAAACACCGAGCTCGTCAGTCGCGGAACAGCTACGAAAAATAACGCAGGGTCGTGAAACAAGAGGAGAGAAAGAGAATGGACGAACGGGCGGGCGGAAGGATGAAAATTACGCGGTCGTAGCCTTCGACGGTAGCGATTCGAGTTGATTGCACGTATCTGGGCACAGCGAGCCAGCAGCAAGCATGAAGAGCAGAACGGGACGAGAGGTGACGGTGGTGTAGAGCTGGCCGAAACGTCGGCGGGAAGCATAGCCGTGGGTCGATTAAAATGCAAACAAAACACGCCGGAAAATCCAAGGGCTCGACGAAGGAGGTTTTCCAGACGGGGGCAGAATGTTATCGTTCTTTCTTCGTCCGGTCCGGGGTGCACTGCGAGAACGTGGTCGGTGCACTGCACAGGGAGGGGAAGGGAGAAGGAAGAGGAGGTGGAAAACAAAGGGGAGACAGAGGTACTCCTATCTGAACGCGAAATAGAAAGAAAAAGGGAAAAGGAAGATGAGAACGGGCTAAAAGGGGAGAAAGAAAGAGCGTATACACATGCACGTGTACGGTATATACGTGTCTTTCCTCTTTGTCTTTTAGAGAACATCCCTCCCTCCTCCCACCCGCCTTTCTTTGTCTCCCTTTTTTCCTTCCACCCCTTTTTTGCATACACCGGCATGGAAGAGGGGGTGGAGAAAGGAGGAGGAGGGGGAAGAGCGAAGGTGGGTGCGTCAGTGTTGAAGAGAGAAAGAGACAGTGGAGGGGGGGCAGAGAGAGGGGTGGAAATTCTGGGTAGCTGCCAGATGGCGCATTGCGCTGTAGAAGCTCACCCCTCGAGTTTCTAACGTTTGCTGCCAAACACCGAAAATCTCCTCTCTCTCTTCCTCTGCACTTCGCTTTCTCTCCCTCTTAAGTGCACGATTGTGCAAGTATGCATACCGTGCACACACGTGTGTGTGTGTGTGTGTCCCTTGTTCGGTATATTTCTGTAACCCAGACGGGTGCGCGGGCTTTTAGGGTTTCCCAAAATCCGGGGCACGAGTGGTAGCAACGGCTCGAAGCCCTAAATTTCGGTGCAGTCTTCGATTAACGACACCCAGGTCCGCGTTATAAGCTGGAATCCGTCCGGATAATCGGCCCAGAGACGCGCACCTAATCGTGTTCGCAGACAGGAAGTGGCAAGGTTACACCTACAGAGGAGCCAATCGTTCATAGTTATGTAGGTGTTACTTTCTGTCCCGAAACTGTTCATCGATTTGAATTAAGTGTGAGGATGGGGTTCGATAGATCCTGGAAAATTGTTTGTTTCCCCTCCGATTCGAGAAATACTCATTATGCACCCCTTTCAATCAACCTTTTGTTGAAAAATCAGGTTTTCAGGTTTCTAAGTAAAGCAATAAGTAAAATGCGGATTTTTATTTAATGCAAATTCTTATTTTTATAGAACCCACTAAAGCAGAGATTTGTTTTGATTCCTCGAATGTAATAAGGAAAGTGCTTTGTTTTGGATGTTTTGTATACTTCTGCAGATTGAGTGCGCATCTGGTGCTTTTTGGTAAATTAAAATTTCCCATAAATGCATAAGTATTCGCAGACTATTAATAAGTATAACTTGTTATACAATACTGAGGGTTTTCATTTCTTTCAATTATCTATAAACATTTAAACGATATATGTGACAAAATGTCCATTTTATCAGTCACACGTTAAATGGAACCTGAAAAACGTGTTGTTCGTTTGGAAAACGAACGAGGTATACGTATTTAAAATGTATCGAATGAAATAATGCGTGTTACTGCAGCGAATCCAGTTTAATATCAATATTAAATTAGGATGATTACGCGTGGCCTATTAGAAAGTGAGAATGGATAGCAGCATGCGAACGCGGCAGGGTAATAGATCCTGGAAATAGCATACTCTCTGCACGTGATGCATACACTTCAGTCTTGATGGCATACATAACAGCGTTCTCTATCAGTGTCTATACGTTAGTATCCCCACACCATTCAGGAGAGAGCTTTGACACTAGCAACGCAATTACTGCTCGACGATGAATTTCAATTACAAATAATTGCACTCTTCGATACCTCGATCTTGTCCTTGAATATTCTGCATTATATTCTTTTTACAATTTTTATCCGTCGTACACATTTTAGTATATTTGTAATTATAGATTGAATTGGAACAGAGATTGAAAAAATTAAAAACTAAGAAACATATGAACTTACTTTAGTGTTTCGTAGGATTTTCTAAATTACCTTTCGTTCAATCAGTTAGTCATCGATATAAGTTTAATTTAATGATAAATTTCAATTATAAATAATTGCGTTTAAAATCGTTCTTATATTGTCTTTGAATATCCTGTATTACATTCTTCTGAAATTTTTATTTGTAATGTACCTACTGTAAGAACGAAGAATCAAATGATGTTTTAGTGTATTTGTGATTATGGGATCAACTCGAACAGAAATAACAAAAATTGGATATGAAGAAACGCATCCATACAATTTTCTTAATGTCTTCCTATTAAATTGGTTATTCGTTGGTGTTATCTTAGCTATCTCAACGGATCAACGTCGATTCCTCCGATCCTCGTTCACGGTACGGCCGGTCTGTTTCAGTAGTATAGGTCACGTAGTTGGTGCGGCTGGCGCTGCAAGTCACTCTCTACCACCGGTAGCTATGAATTCCCATAGCAATCTACAGGGCGAACGAGAAATAATGCGCCACCTGACAGTCTATCCGTAATCCTGATCTTGACCTGCCCTCCCTTCGTAGCTTTCCTCGATCAAGCGATACACTTTAACGGGACCCCGCCAGATAAATCGTTTGCTATTCGATACTTTTCTCCCTTCTTTCGCTCTCCTTCCCTCTTTCTCACTATTAAACAATTTCAATGGACACTTAACACTGCGACGGATTAACCATAGTAAACTTCCCTTGCAGGACTGCTCCTTTCGATCAAACAGAGAACAAACGTCTCGAATGCGTCTCGTTTTCCTCCGTTCTCCTCCTTCGCCATCGGGTTTAAACATCGTCGCACCAGACAAAGCACGCGAACAAACCGGCGCTCGTTCGTGTTATCGAACCCGAACTCGACTTACGAGAAATAAAAGCTCTCCCTTTGTGCCAACGGCGCGGAGATTTCATTTCAGATGCAAAGTAATTTACACGATCTCGGACGAGTCTGTTTACGAGGCGAAACAAAAGCACGCCTCGAAGGATCGTCGTGTTGCGCAGTTGGAGGAATAAAGCGGGAGCAGCCCGAGGGAGAGATAACGCCGGGACTCTTTCCAGCCCCGGGTTGTGGTGCTGCCTGTTTTGTTAAATCGATAAGATCGATCGATGGAGAACGGAAGGAAGCGGCGTCGCGACGAGATCGGATCGGCCACGCGAGCAAGAGAAACGATCGAGCGGTCTTTGGCTTAACGAACTGGCGTCCCGCGGTCGTTAGAGTAGGTCACCCGTTAGATGGATTTAATATGGCTTAGGAACGCGTGGAATACCAAGCCCGCCGCATTCTTCGCCTCACCCTCGCCCTCGAGCCTCCTTCCTCCGTCTCCCTCCTTCTCGCGGACGTTTGTGCGGCAGCTTTGGAAAGGAGGGAGGAAATTGTGCGAGAGAAGAGGGAACGTCGAGAGGAGTACAAAGAAAAGAGATATATACGGAGAAATGGAAAGGTGAAAGGAAACGAGAGTGAGAGAGAGAGAGAGAAAGAAATTTAGCTTTTTTCCTTTCTTGCTGTATTGGTTTGGCTCCTACCTTGTGCGCGCGTATTAATTGGCGCGCGTAAAGAAAGCGTGCATACACGGTGGCGGATTTTGCTTTCGAGGGATCCGAGGTGATAAAAATCTTTGGGACTCCATTTAGATAAATCAATTCTGCACAGGGTGAGACGTTTAAAGCGCGACTAGCTGTTTTCTCCGAAACTACTGCAGATATCGGTGTAAGATATAAGGGCCAATTATTTAGAATGCAATAAATTTTTCTCACGAGGATTTTAAGCAAAAGCTGCTTTAACACTAGAACTACCGACGATTAAAGTGTACTTATTTGCATGGAAAAAATTAAATTGAAAATTTCATGAAAAAATACCGAATGTTTAGAAAACAAATCTTTATTCATATCTTTTGTAGAAAATCATAGTAAATTTTAGAAGCTTTACAACTGTGAATTTATAAGGCTGCTCCTATAAGTGAGTAGGATAGGTTGCTTAAACTAAGTAACTTGAGCACTTCAGATGTTAAATTTAATCAATTTGATGAATTTTGAATATTGAGTGGATGCGATTGAATGTATTGAACGAAAAAAAGTAAGAATTAAAGGGTGCAAAGAAAGCACGCGTAAGGCAGTTGATGGAGAGTTTCGAATCAGTGTTAAGATTTTTGAATTGTTAATAAACATTATATACATTTTATTATTCACAATCTTGTGGAGTAATCCGTCTGCAATTCAATATTTCCACAATAATAACGCACATAATTTAAATGTCCGTTTTCAGAGAAACACCCTGTACGTGCATACGTGATCGAACGTGGTTTGCACGCCGAAGAAAACAAGACAGTGGGAGAGAGAAGGAGATGGGTCGTGAAAAAGATAGGTAGAAGGGAAGAGACTTGATGAATGCGTTTCTCGAGTGCATCAACCGCAGCTACGTAAGCGGCGCAACGGAACGGCTCCTTCCCCAGCTGCAGTTGAAAATAAGAGAGGAACCGAGCATCATCGTTGCATCGCCCTCGTCGAGATTCTAATGGAACAGAAATTGATTAGCCCCGCCGTAGAAGCTTCCTCTTCCTTCTCCTCGCGTGCATTTCCAGGTACCGTTCCGTGCTCCTCTAAAGAAGCTGTACACCTCCGTAGGGAACGTTCTCCGGTTTTCTTAAAGAACGCACGCGTATCGGAATCGTTGTTAGCAACACGTGACGGATCCTTTGTACGAGCCCGAGAAAAATGGCACGGAACATCGGCCGTGGATACGGGGAGTATACGAAGTGGTGGAACTCGAAGAATGTCAGCTGTTATCCCGTGAACGGAAAATAGGGTCGGCGTTTTCGACGTCCCAAGAAATTGGATCGCCTGTATCGTTTCTCTCGCGGTCCATGATTTTTTTTTTCTTTCGACGAGGGTTCCTCTCACGTTTCACGGGATTACGCGTATTTTACTCTCTTCTTCTTTTTGGTTCGAAGAACATCGCGCGTGGACACACAGAGAGAGGGAGAGGCAGGGAGGGAGAGAGAGAGAGAGAGAAAAAGAGATTCGCAAATTACGTTCATGGGGATAAAGAGGTAGGAACATGAAAGTGACAGCGAGGAGAGGCCGAGAAAAGAAGGCGACGGCTCTAGGGAGTTTTATCCGCAACTTCATAAAGAATGTAACGAGGACCTCTTTCAGAGAACGAAGCTCGCTCGGCACACTGTCGTCATACGTTTCGTCGAATATCTAACGAGAAAGAAAATGGGATCTTGCTTCATATATGTGAAGGTTGCACGATCGAATAGATATTACTTTGACAGCGTTTCGTGTTCGTGTAAACGAGCGTGAAAATAATGTATTAATATTGTCTTTAACGTGGACCCGAATGAGAAAGAAGGAATCGAAGAGAGATGCGGAAGGGGAGATCGTATTTTCTTGGAAAAAATTTTTTACGACTTCCAGGTGTTTTAATTTACGGTCAATTCCAATCCGTTCACGCGTTGCTCGTTCGTTTCGGTGTAATAAAACGAGTTCCACGTTTGCCAGAAGTGGCAAGTTTATAGTACGCAGCCACGAGTTAATGTCCTGCCTGTGCTATTCCAAGATTTGATAAACCTTCGTCATGAAATAATTATATTGGTCCGCTTTGGTGCTCGGGGATTCGCTAGTAACTTAGTAATTAGTGACGCTGCTGCGCACGTGAATACGCTTGATTTAAGAGGAACATGGTACGATAAATTCATCAAATAATGTGGTCGTTTAATAGTGCGAATTAATTATCTAAATTAACTAAACGCAGGATTTCATCTGAGACCACTTAATGTGGAATAGCTCTATATTTGAAATCTACAAGTATTAGGTGTACAAATTAATTTTAGTCTGGGCTGAATTTTCATCCAACAGTGATTGCAGTTCCTCATCCTTGAAGTTTTACAGTTGACCAGGCCGTTTTTTATCCTGGATTATCGAAATTTCGTTCCTGGAACCTTCAATATCAATATTTGCAGGAGGAACGAGATACAGCATTTTCATCAACAGCATCACAGATCATTTCTTCAGCTTCAGCGGCGTTTTTCTTTAACTGAAATGCGAAGAGCACACAATGACGAATGTGCTCTTTGCTGCACGCCATCGTTTAAACTACTGTTTATCTAGGTTATGTTAACCGAATCAAGTAGTCCGCTAATGTTTTGGAAAGCTAGCTATGTCTACGCTATAAAACTCCAAAATACCTTTACGATATTCAAATTGTAAATAGACTTTATCATCATCGAAAGATGAGAGACTAAAATTAACTTGTACACCTAATAGAACTATACTAACCCATAGTTTCTAAATTTTAAAGGAGAACATGTTAAAGGTGTAAAATTAAGTGGCTTTGTGCTAGAGACAGCGCACAAATAGTTAAACGGTTTAGAGCGAAAAGACGAAAGAGCGAATAATTTAATAGAGAAAACATGGAAAGTGTCATTTTTTAAAAGTGAACTTAATACAGCTCGGTTCTGGGGACCAGATATTAATTTCTGTACGATTTAAAGATAGCCGCCTGTCACTCCGTTTTTATTCTCCTCCGAGAACTTTATTTTATGCAAGCAGATCTCTCTCCCGAGAAAGAAACGAAAGTAGATTCCCTTTGACGGAAAATAAACCCGCATCGCAGCTTTATAAACATCGTACAATCTCGTAGTCTTTGACTGGCATGGAATTAAGATTTGTCCCGTGTGTACGTTGGCTCTGCGAAAATTCCAAAGGCGGAACTGTTTCTTTTTCGAGAAATGTCACGCGTTTATGCTCGCGCGCTTTATGCCAGCGAGTTTGCGTAGAATTTGCGATAGCCACTTGTCCCGTGGAGTAGAAACTTTTACGATGTATCTGAACGAGGATCGTCTTAGCTGTGAACATTTTTATTTCGTCGTGAAAGGAGACGTCGATGGAAGAGATATCTAAATTTTGGACCACCTGTTTTGTTTCGTGTTGAGTGTTGCCCTCTTCGAGCCAATCAGAATAATCGGATACTTGCAATTTTTGCGCGAATAAACGAATCTGTGTCGTCGATTAAAGAAAATTCAAATTATATTAAATTTCTTCATAAAGTAACACGTAGAACTTCATTATTGTTTATTTAGCTCGTTGAATTTTTTTTTCCTTTAGCTTTCCTTCTTTTTTCTTTTGTTATCTCTTCCTCCCCTCTTTTCTGTGTCTACAATTAACATTAAAATTATCGAGGACTAAAGTACACATTTTTCTGCACCAAAGAAATCAGATTGGAAGTTGTACAAAAAGATACTTTATACTAGAGAAACAAATATTTATCCGTACTATCTACTCGTGAAATCGTGAAAAATTCCCCGAACATGCACCACGGTAAATTTACAAAGCTTCGATGAAAAGTTACGAATTGGTCGTTTCGATTGATTTGCTAGTTCCAATGTTAAATCCTCTAGTCGATCGAGCGCAAATCATGGATACATCTGAAAGCAAGTCAAGGACAACGTGACCATGACCTCCTATGGGGGTGGATCCGTTTGCGGGGAGAGCTTCAAGGGTGCATCAACGGAAAGCGGGAACGAATGTTCGATGCACGTATTGATTTCCGGATTAATCAAACTCAGTTCCGACCTCTGGAGCGGCTAGTTTTCACAAAAGGAGGATGTTCGTGGCGATCGATACGAACGTTGTCGTTTCGCAAAAAGCTGTCTTAAATACATCCTTATCGGATTATCCTGGTCCGGCAACAGAAAGCGCTACGAATTTCTGTTTAGTAACGTCAAAAAATTGTTTTTCATTTAAATACATATTTCAGAAAACAGAGAATTTAAGATAAATTGTATCTATTTCCATTTATTCAAAATTGCCATCTTAAGATATTAAGAATAATGTTGGAAATTGAATACAGAAATACTACGAAGCAAAAATTAACCATAAACCAGCTTTCTCTTAACGTACTTTCTCAAGGGCTTCTTCCAAGAAGCTAAGCCACATCTGGCATTTTAGAAAGTTCGAAAACATCGGGAAACAGAACAATGGGGCTGAAGGACCCGGACGGGGTTGTAAGAATTTCGACCACTGCATTCTGTTAGTTTTGTGACAAAACTCGCTAGGTGCGGTCAAAATTGCCCTTCCTTGTGCTATATAAAAGTATTAATAAATTATCAAAGTATTATTTTACAAATAAGAGTTCATTTCATTTAGCAATATAAAACCCCGTTCCCAATAAATAATTAAAAAAGAAAGATTCGTTTTTATATTTTAATGTTGCTCTTAAATACAAAGAGTGTTTTATTGCGATAATTCGTTGAATTATGATTTTTCATAATCGCACACCTTTTTTTTTTATCATTTTTAGGCATAAAACAGTAAAGAGATTCTGGACATCGAAACAGAGAACGCTTCATTTAAGTGATTTCAGATTGTTCAACCGAGATCGCTCTTACTTGAAAGACTGATAGTTTAATCGATATTAATTAATATTTCCATAAGCATTCTTAAATGTTTTCAATTACAATTGGGAAAAAGGCAAAGCGAACCTGGTGTTTGTATTTTAATATAACATTTAACATCCTGTGGTTTGATTGTATTAATTTGTTGAATGATTATCCTTTGTAATGGTAAATTTCTTTATCATTTCTAGCATTGCAGAGAAAAGAGATTGTGGATATCGAAACAGAGAGCTCGGGTCGTTCAGGTGATCTCAGAAGGTGAAAGGTGAAACGAGGCGTGGAACGGGGACAAAGGAAAAGAATGAGGGAAATTCATGTTTTAATTAACTAAATTTGTATCGTTAGAGGGAAGACAGCATACAAGCAGTAGTACATTCATCCTCGGCAAACGCAACTTCACCCTGCTTCTGTACGATGAATCATAATAAAAAATGTTGCTTTCGTCGATGTTGTTGGTGCTGTTGTTTATCCGCACGTGTACGAATGCATCCCACCCTCTGCTCGACTGCACAGTCATTTGTGAAGATTGACCTTTCACTTATGCGAACGAGATCCGCACGAGCCTCGTGCTCGATTTCTGGGCAACGATCTGTGAAAGAGCTCGTTCAATCCTTGCGCGACGTCGAAAAAAGTGCAAATGGATGACGAACAATTAATTGAATTAATTAGAGAACACAATGTTGATTATAAATTTGCATGTTGCTGACCAAAAATACACAAAGTGATAAAACGCTATTAATACGACGTGCGTTGACGATACAGTCATTCTGATCGACTCGTGCTTGGCTCATCAGTAGCATAAATGAACCTTTAACCCTTTGACTGCTAAAGGCGTATATATACGCCTTGACAAGTCCATCAATATATGAGCCGTTTATTTCGAAAGTGGTATAAGTCACTTCGTTTTTAAGTTTAAAAATATGGATGCTAACTTTCGAGAGGGTTTACTTGTATTCGTTATCTCAGGATACTGATATTTTTCTCAGTATAAATAAATTCGTATAAACATTTAAAAATTACCACTTTTCATTACGGTAAAGTGACTTAAGCCAGTTTCAAAATAATAATAATTCATTATACGAAAGGCGTAAATATACACCCTCTATATTTTTTTATTATAACACCTTTATTACCGATTAATTCAACATGGAATTTATTGTCCTATGTAACATAGCAACTAAATATGCCATTATTATTTGCCACTATTATTTTTTAAACCCTAAGAATGGTATCAAATTTCCGGGTACTGTTTTGGCCACCAGTCAATGGACAACCAGTCCATATTGATGGATTCGTCCAACAGCGCGCCGCAGTCGAAGGGTTAAGTACCATAGACTTTTTCTAAATTTCTCTAAAATTGTATAATTAGGTTGTTCGTACAACGTTGGAACAGAAATTCATACATCAGTCCGTGTTTTCCTTGACTGATCTATCGAAGTCGTATTGAACGTCGTTGAAGAAGCAAAGGCAACGCCGCGGCGCGGCGTCGATTTCTTGCACGGACCCTGACACCTCGTTACGACGCCGACCGTGGACGCGAAAACGAGGTGAGACAAAAATCGTAAACGGAAAAAGTGCGGTTTCCGCGTTTCGAGGAAACGCCGATAAAGCTGGATGATAACGTGCCGGATGGTTCCGATAGTTTTTTCGTAAGCCGCCACCAGGGGATTCCACGGTTATCACTGCGAAACTTTTGTTTCGTTTTGTGTCTGTATTATTCTCGTTCTTTTTTCCCTAGTCCTCCCCCCTCCCCCCTAGACCCTGGTTTTTCGCCGACAGGACGAGCCGGGAGCAGAAAGAGCACGGGATTGAAACAGAGATAGTACACCGCCATTGATTCGTTTCCATTGATTCGTTTTATGCGATGGAAGACAAGGAGAATGGGAGAATCGCAGGGAGATTAATCGGAGGGCACTTTTAACGGAAATGTTTGTTTTCTTAACGAATCCGGAGAAGGAATTCTTACTAAATCACAAACATCGAAGTCGATCGATCGTTCGTTTTACTGTTTGTTTTAAATCCTATTATTCATGTAAAATTACACGTTTACGAGATTTAAAAGGTGAACAAATTCTAGTTTATATACTGGGTGTTCAAGCTGAAGAAGGCTGCTTCTTCGTTTTTCACGACACGAGAAATGCTCGTGACACAAATCGAGTGGTTTCGAAGGATGGAAACCATGTAAGGAAAATGGTTCTCTGCGAGAATAAATATTACTTCTGAAAATTTTCCATATCACCGAGAACATAACAGATATTCAGCTGTACAAGCTGTTTTCTGTACTCTTGAATTCGGAAACGTTCGGCGGGTGAAAAAATCATCGACACATATCGGAAGCGTCGAGCGTCCGCATAGAAGTTTTCGGGAACAAAGCGGAGGATGATTGAAACGAGCAAATAAAATAAATTGGAGCCGGACGGACGTGCACGGTGGTCGAATACCGATCTCTTCCATTTTTTCTTCCTCTCCACCCACTCTCGGCTCATTTTCTCTGTAAATCCTGCGGATAGTACAACGGGAATATAATAGAGCTTTGAGTGGCCGCCTTTGTGCGAGCTTATTGTCTTATTGGCTCGCTTCGAAATCCATTTAGGAGGGCAAACGGCGCTAGACAATGGGTGGCATTCAACAAGTAATGAAGCCCACCGATTGGCAGTCTACTCTCGGTTACTGCTCGAAACTACTCGAACTGGCAGCGGGTCCTGATTCCGTATGCTTAGAAGTCGGATATTCCGTGGCTGGCTTGAGATGGATCAATTTGTCTAGACGAGCGAACGCGTCTCAATCGTGATGTTGTCGCAAGAGACAACTTCACGGAATAGTTAACCCGTATCTTAACCCGTAACCGGTGCGGTGCTTCCAACTTTCCAGAGTTCATCTGCAGATTCCTTTTTGCCAAGAAACGCAACTTACGTAGTCGCCGAATAAGGCGATAAGTATAATACTAATATATAATTAGGCGTACAACTTAATTTTAGTCTTTCATTTTTCAACGATGAAAAAGGTTATTTACAATTTGAATATCGTAACCGTGTTTTTGGAGTCTTATAGTGTAGACATCTAGTTTTCCAAAACCTTGGAAGACTGCTTGATTCGGTGAACATAATCGAGGTAAGTAATAGTTTAAACGATGGCGAGCAGCAAAGAGCACATTCGTTATTTTGTGCTTTTCGCACTTCAGTTGAAAAAGAAATGCCGCTGAAGCTGCTGAAATGCTCTGTGATATTCTTGGTGAGAATGCTGTAACTCGTTCCACCAGCAAATACTGATACCGAAGGTTCGGGGAAGGTAATTTTGATCTCCAGGATAAAAAACGATTCTAAGGATGAGGAATTGCAATTACTTTTAGATCAGTTCATCGAAATGAAACAGCCTAGTTTCTTCAAATTAGACATTCAACAATTGCCTGAAAGATGGGCAAAGGTTATAGAAAGCGAGGGAGATCACTTCATCTATTATCCTTTGGGCATACAAATTTAAATAAACTCTGAACCTGCCAAAAAAAAGACTACACCTAATATTAGGGTAAGGTTTGCTCAAATCGCACCCCTTAAGGAAAAATCCGTATAAAACTTAGAATTTATCAAATAAATAGAAATTAAACATGGTAAACAAAACTTGTGTTAATATTGTTGTTATTTATAATAACGAAATTGGTAGAACATCTGATTAACTCAAATGTATATTTGTTTGTAGTTTTATGCGCTGTTGTCGCTGTAGTTCGTTCAAGATTCAAGTGGTACGACTTCAGCAACCTTACTCTAATTAGTATGTGCAGGTAAGTGTAACATATATTAATATATATTGGAGATTATGGATTAAAAAGGAATAAAATAAAGATAACTTTTCTTCTTAAGAATTTACTAAACTTTATTTCTAAAGGAAGGTATATCGTTTTCTGAACCTGATCTCTACATAGCGAGAGGCAAGACTCGAATGAATAGAAGAGGCTAAAGGACACAGTTCGTTAGGATCCTCTAATTCTTACGCACAATGTGGTAAGGGTACAACACTTAACCCGTTCCTGGAACCCCTTCAGCCGATAGCTTGACCTTACATAAATATTTCTTCGAGGCGATTGATTTTTGTTTATTCGTTAGGACAACGAATTTCCAACAATATATATTTTAAGATCTTTTATTTTCTTTACTTATCTGTAAAGATTTAAACAATTCCGTATACATACGTTCTGGTAATTATGGAAATGGTCTGAGTCAAAAATTTAATTAAAATTCACAGTCTAATAATTACTTTTCGTTTAATTTACTTTGCACAATTTTGTCTTTCAGTATTGTAGTTTGCGAAAAGGAATTCTTAATAATAAATAATTCATGCCTACTAACTCGCTGAATAATTTTCTACAACTACGAGATTAAGAAACAACATTCAACGATGAGAATCGACCGAACAGAATCGGCGACTAAAATGTTGCGTCAATACAACGTTATCTCCATATTGGATTAAACGGTCCCGCGGCCTTCGACGTTCTCTCTAGGTAAACTTTCTTAATCCTAAGAATAGTGAACGTTGCTCTGTTTAAAAACCGCGAAGCTTAAAAAGAAGTGAAACGAGATTTGGTCGAGAAAGCCTGGAGGGTCGCGGCGGTGCTAAATGTCTGATTACGTAAGTCGGTTACCACTTAAGTAGTACAGGTTGATTATTGAAGAGCAACGGAGCGTAGGATCACAGAACTTAGCTGCGGTTCTTCGAACCGGTTAAACGATTTGACCTTCTCTATTTTTCAAACGGGTTAATGTTTTCCGGGAAAGAAAGGATCGTGCACGTTGCACGAAGGCATTAATGAAAGTGTTTGCGTAACTCTGCACAATTTCACTGCTCCCTCGTTGTTCGAGCTACCAATTACTATATAATTTATAACTAATTACTTTAACCAGACTGATTACTAAATCCTACTTAACCCCTTTGCAGGGATCTCAAAATTTGAAAGTATTTACTTAATTATTTACATACAGTGGCTCCAAAAAGTATTTGTACACTGTGTCTCGCATAAATTCGTTTAACCTTGAAATTCTGAATCTGATAGAAGTATTTGATAAAACTTTGTGGGTATGTAGATCGTAATAGTATACGTATGAATTAATTTCTTCTTTTCATCTAAATGTCATTTTAAAGAGGTGAAACCAGCGTTGATGTTTCTGAGCTTTCTCTCATTTTTTAAAGATAACTTTGTCATGGTACTTGATGAAGCAAAACCTTTCAAATAGAAAATGTTTAATTTTTAATACTCTATCGCCCTGTAATAAAAAAAAAACACACAAAAGCTTGTATTCAAAGCGTGAAAAATTGCTGGAACTTTGAGATTTGTTATCAGCCCCCTTAAAAGATATTTTGCCGCCAAAAAAATTGCTCTATGCAAGAAACATTATGTTTTGTACACACATAAAGTTTAATTGAAATCAGAATTTCAGGATTAGGTAAACTTCCTTGTAATACAGTGTACGAATACTTTTTGGAATCATTGTACGTACTTCTACCGCCATATGCTGGCTGAGGTGGTTCTGTCGCTTCTTGTATTCACGTGAAATGCCAAATACTGAAAAGTAATGCACTGTACATAGTCGACAATGTTAGCGCGTAAATAGTATCGCTAGCACAGTGCTTCTTAATTTGCCACAAGTGTTCCGTAAAATTATAAAAATGTTACAGAAAATTCCATGGAAAGATATAGTTTATCGTAGGCCTACAGATTTATATGTAGGAATGCGATCGAGCGGATGCGAGTTTGGGAAAGTCTGAAGAGTACTTGAGTTGGGCGATAGTCGTGTGAACGCAAAATGTTTGGGCTCAAATGTTTCTAAGCCGTGAAAGATGAGAACTTGAGAAAACGTTACGACTGAGAAATTCTGGATGGTCGTGATCGAACGCATCGAGTGAGAAAGGTTGACAATTAGAATGAAAGGAAACGAGTGTTTGGTAGAATATATGACGGGGAAAATGCGGGCGCGTGGCAGACAGTATTGGACGGTGAAGCAGAAAGTGTTTGACTAACGTGAAAGAAAGGTTTTGATTGTGAACGTAGAAGGAGTGTTGAAGTTGCTAAGTTGTAAAGTCGTTTCATTTGTTATTCTTAAATTGTTTTAAATTAATACTTTAATCGCTTCACTTTTATTTTTCACACCTGAATTCCATCTTCCGTTCTACAAAAATCATTTTATAGAATTTTCCTATATGAACGTATTTTAGTCATTAAAGCTTTTATAAATATATTTTGTGACCGCTACTTTCTTTTCTTATTACTACGTAACGATATAACCGTTTTTAGGGAGTTTAGTGTTCCATACATTTCCCCTGTAATCAAAACTGTTAAGAGCCATTGCACTGGCAGATGCGAGAGAAGAGGCACAGAAGATTCGACGAAACAGAACGTGTTTATACGCTGAACGTTTGCAGAACGAAGGTCGTATTTGACAAAGGGACGGAGCTTTATCCACGGCCTGCAATTTACACGAGACCTAATTAACCACTTGGCAACAGTGATTGTCACGAGGGGGAGTCGGTGAATAAAACTGCGATGCGTTCAACCCACTTAGCCGGTAATCAAATTATTGATTCGTCTTGTGTGCAGAACGGACGGGACAGAAAGGACAAGACATTTTCGTGGCGATGACGTACGATAATGGGCGTAAGTCGAGAATGCATCGGGCGGGAACGCCTCGCTGAATCGGCATATTTACTACTCCCTCCTCTGCCCTGCCCCTCCCTTCTCTCTTCCTCTCCGCTATACCTGTCTCTCTCTCTTTGTGACAATAACCCTTAGAGGAGTTGGCAGACGGCCACGTGAGTAAACCTTTCGTGCGCAATTACAGGTTCGAAACCGAAACGCTTCACGATCACAGAACGGTCTGTGGGAACATCGGGCATCACCACCTGCTATCCCAAACACTCCCTGTTCCTTTATTAAATACAGTGCCGTCAACGTAGACACAGCCTCCGCACGGGTCATACCGCGTCCACTTTGATGCAGATTTTCTATTTATTTGTTAGTACGAGAGATCGTGGACATAGAGGGTTTTGATTCTGAAGTCCTCCTACGCAAGTAAGTGGAAAATTCTTTTGGCATCACCATCTGATATTCTAAATAATTCTTGTTCTTTTATTAAATGCAATAAAGCCAAAGACGGACTTATTAATGTGGAGGGGCTTTATAAAGGCCTGTGATATTATTTTAATAAAGAATTTGATTAATTTCCTTTTCTCAACAAAAGAAGAGATTACGGTCCCGAGAAATTGTAATATTTAAATCAATCGTGTTTTTGAATTTTATTATTTGTGACATGGCTTTCATAAAAATTTGATTAATTCTATTTTTGTAATTAAAGAAAAGATTACAGCCATGATAAAATGTGGTATTTCAATCGATAACGGACTTTTGACGGCCGTAGAGGTTGTGACATTATTTTAATAAAGGATTATTTGTAGATTAGTAAAGAATATGATTAACTTTCTCTCTTCTCGATTAAAGGAAAAATTATTAGCATTTCGATCGGTAGCCTCATCCAGCTCGGGGCTCCCTTCAGTCTTGCTTTAACAGCCGCCATGTTCGATATCTGCTAAATTTGTCACCGATCAAAGCAAACACAAGCTCTGCATGTGTTGTATTGCACTTTAATATAGATTTTGTATTCATCCATTATTACGAAAGTTCAGTGAGTGCTTTAATCCTGAATCTCCTCTCTTGCGCGAATAATCGAGAAATTCCTCCAAAAAGAAAATAGAAAAAAAAAAGAAACGGTACAGTTTCGCTGGTATTTCTCAGGTTACAATGGATCCTCGCGGGAAGAATATAAGAGAATCGGTGTGATCCGATTGCCGCCAGATATTATCGGAATTTATTCTTTTCCGTCACGGTAATTATTGGAAATGAATCGGTCGAGCTTGAAATCCGTCTGACTCGCTGCGAGATAAAATGAGCGAACACCCCTTCAACTGGAGTGAAAGATTGAAGACTTTCAAATGAACTGGAGAAAAAAAAGATCGTATTTCTAATATTCTGTCGTATCGGTGTGTTCTTTTTTTATTTTCGTCGCCCTCTTGTCATTATATCGGACAAGGTACTTACATTCACGTAGAATAACGAGAAGAAAAATATTTTATCTATCTCCTTCTTTTAAAGGAAATATTCGCTTCTTTGAAACGAGGTACACGTGTCTGACAGATAATTACCGTTCCAGTTTTCTCGATAATCGTGTCACAAGGTTTCCATGAACGGTCTGTGTTTTACTGGAAATTTCGTTAAAAGAATGTGAAATTTGCTTTCGCCTACTCGTTCCGTGTGTGGTATGAATTTTATTTATTAAATTCCTTCTTCGAAATCCATTGAAAACAGCTTCTCGCAATTCGTAGACCACGAAGCGCGTCAAATTTCCCGGAATCGCTACGAAGTTGCTTTCATTCGTTCTCAAATTTTATTTATTTAAAGATACGCACGAGAGGACAAACGTACAGTGTCCTTCGGTGCCGTTAACTTGCAAGGATGAGAACTTTCAAACAAACAGGATAGATTCAACGACATAACCATAAGAAGTTCTTAGATATTAACATAATACGTAGAAACAAACGCGGCGTTTCTTCCTGCGGCCCTCGGAGCAGTATATTAACTTAAATTATCGTACTCCAGCTTTATTCTCGCGTCCAGGCAACGTTTATTTGCCCCTTTCACATCTTTATCGCATTACGAACCGGCCAGAAGTTTCCCGTGCCGCTGTTCGAGAAAATTCTCACACGAGGAAGATGATGGCTTTTTCGCGCACATGCTTGTTAGATCGCAGAATCATGACGCGTAGTCAGTTCCCCCCGGATATTTAGTTTACGTAGAAACAGGTCTCGCGATGAAAACAGCGGCACACGCCCGACGCATTCAAATGAGGAGAGCCTGATTCTTTTTAAACCGTCCCCCCCCAGTAGGTACGTACCACTTTCTCGTCACGGATCGCAGCGAGCGACAAGTGTGCACACGCTCACGTTCAATTTCGTTCAATTTGTTCGCTCTATTGCACCATAATTTCATATTTCCGCGTTTCCTTTCCCTCGCCCCGGTTCGCTGCGAAGCCTTGGCTCCCGGGTTTACGTTTCCCAAGATCCTGCCTACGCTGAAAGACGGAACGCCGAAGGTCCCTTACATTCTCAGCCGTTATCTTTTCTTCTGAACGGTCACGCCGCTCCGGCGGGGGGAGGAGAAAAAAAATGGGCAGGAGGACGAAGAAAGGAGAACAGAGGAAAGAACGGACCGGGAATGAAAGAAAGGAACGGCGGGGAAAAGATCCCAGGGAAAATAGGCGAACTGGGTCGTGGCCAACAGATGCCTTCTGCCCATTATTTCCGTCTCTCATCGGTGCACGTTTCTTACTGCTTCCGTTCGGCTGCGCGGAAAAGAAAGAGGGAAAAAGGGGCAACCAGAGAGGAGAATGAACGAAGGCAATCGATACAGTAAACGATCGAATATTCCAGCGACATCGTGTTCATCCATTAACCTTCGCACGAATTAATTTTTACAGTTAAATTGTCCAATCCTTTGTGTTGTCTTTCGAATTGACGCAAAGGTATACGTAGTTCGGCGACGAAGCGAAAGGAGATGGTCGAAAGTTGGGAAAGGAGCACAGAGTGGAGAACAAAAGTCACGATGTCGTACAATTTTTACTTAAGCGTTCCCCCGGTCAATCGATCTTAAAAGACCTTCAGCATCGTCGGATTTGGCTGACTTCATGTCTCGGAGTTCGCCGCAGGCATTTATTATTGCTACAGGCTGTTTTTCTAGGAGGCCTGGCATGCTTTTATTTTTAACCCTGGATAAAAATATGACGACCTGCCCGTTATTTCTAATGCCCGTCGAAAAAACGAATCAATTTTTTGTACTAGATAGCACCGTGGATCTATTGGATTCAAAGAAGATGCTGCTAGGATCGTGGCTTGAATATACACCCTCATCGTTTAATACAGAACACAAATTCCGATAAATTAATTATTTTCACAGAACCTCTGGTTCAAACTTTTATCCGCTATTGTATTACCCAGAAAGATGCTACTCTCGCGAAACGTTTCAAATTTAATTAAAAGTGTCCTTTATGATCGGTGAAACACGATGCTCGCGCGTGTCACTGGAACGATGAACTGCGTTCGGACGTTGGAAGAAATGAAATATGTTTTGTACACATATATACACGCACGTATATATACACGTGTACGTACACAGAGGGGTAGCTGACATTAAATGAAACTGCTGCCTTGCCGGCGGGCAAGGAATACAAGTAACTTCGATCAATCCCTCAGTCAGACAAGGGTATTCATTACACCATCGAATGGTAGCTCGTTTTTCACCAGCAGCAACTGGAAATATCGTGCAATAGCGTGGCGTTTTCACGGATACAGACAGAGGGAGAAGGATAGATAGAGAGAGAAAGGGTGCAGCAGACCCTGCATACGCGTACGTGGTGCCATTACCTCAGTTTTCTTGCCTTTGAAATCCTCATCGACACGGGGACGGACAGCCAGCAGGGGCGGTTTAATAAGTTTTGCATCCATGAAACCGCGGAGCGAGCGAGGGGAGGGCAAAAAAAAGGAGAAAGGTGAACGAAGAAGGGGTGAATGGGGAAAGTAATGGCAGGATGGCAGGAACCCAGTGGAAGAGAAAACAGAGAGAGGCGGAGGGGGGAGGAGAGAATGAAGGAACGAGGAAGAGAGAGGAGAAGAGAATCCAATAGTCCAATACCCGGCTAGAACCAAAGCTCTTTGTCTCCCACTCAGATGCCAATAGCTGGCATGCTTCAGGCTATATGCCTATACGCGATGGCAGGCCACCGCACCGGTGTATCGTGGCACAACAGCATGATCGGCCGTTGGCTCGTCATTCGCCGCAGGAATCTTGGAAATAAATTTATTTGCTTCGAGCCGAATCGTTCGATACGACGCTCAAGTTATTGGCCTCGCGTTGCCACCGATTGACAGGGACAACTTGATCCACCTTGCCACGATGTTAAATTAGTTTACGGTTGCCACGTAGACATCGTATCGCAGCATGTGTTTGTGACCTTAGGTTTGTGTAGTCTTGCTCGGAGAAATATTTACGCGTATTTTCGGCGTACGGTTGTTAGACGATGATTTGTTGCATCGAAGTAATTTTTCGTATACGAATTAATAAGGAAGCAAAAGTGTTTAGTTAAAAGAATGTTAAAATAATAGAACAATTACTTTTTCATAGACCAGACCATTTATTTAAATGGACATTAAGAAATGGAACGTAATAGTTTGTTTAAATATTTGTGTGTCCTGTATCATATCGAATCTCATAACTTTTTAAAATAACGAACTATTATTAGACGACACTCTGTATGGATAGTAGAATATCTGAAAACGGTATTTAAATAAAAGAAGGTTCTACTGTATTTGCTTTCCACATAGATAGATTTCGGAGAAGAACAAACGCTTTTTTTTTAAAGTTTCTCTTTCATGTATTTTAGTTTTTATGCATACTAAATTTTTAGAATATCGGATTTCGTATATCTATCACAGGGTTGAACTATATTCTTTTCGGATTAACTGGTCAATCATTTATCTGGATAAATATCCAGATTGTTAGTTAAGCGAGAGTTTGCTGAATATTAAAATTAGAAACATGTTTCGCCAAATTTATTATATTTATAATTATGCAAACAAGAATGTGTATTATATAGTCGTTATTTACTTTGTCAGTATTTCATTTCCTTTATGTAGCGCAAAAGTGTTTACACGATCCGATTCGACGTTTTTACGAGTTGTTTTATTTGGAAAGCATCGATTCCAAGTGTTTGTACGTTTCGTTTTTGCCGCCATCAATCAATCGTTCGAAAGATTATGTATCGATACTCAGTGATTCCGATTTACATCGAAAGAGGCGCCAGTGGCGTCGTTCGCTCGCGAATCCAAACATTGCGCGCATTAACGAAAGTAAAATTTGTCGGGGTGCTGGTTTATTCTCTCGTTTACCCGAAAAGAAAAGGCTTTTCCGTTCATCCACCAAGAAACACTGTCAGTGTGTTCTGTGCAATCAAAGAACGTTTCGTTTGGTGGTACGTGTAGTTTTTTTTTCGTGGAAACTCCTTTCTTCCCGGTATTCCAAGAAAACCGTTCCAGTGGTTGCATCCGAAGCGACAAGCTACGTCGAAGCTGCATAATATGAGTACCATTTTTCATTATTTCACATTTATTGCACTCGTGAATGCCTCTTGTTCATTGTTTTACCCGTGGTAGTTGAAACTCGGGAAAAAGGTATAGAGGTACGTGTATGCGGTGGAAATAATAATTTCAAAGTGAAATTGAATTGAGCTAGACGAATAATAAAAATGGCAGATAGACAAAAGGGTGAACAATATGGCGGCATTACTTTCGAACAAAAAGAAAGTTTTTCGGTCAAACGGAGTACCGGTGGTGTTGTATAGGTAATAAATTAAGATTTCTGCGGACTTTTCGTTAGTTATTTGCGGAGCACTCTGAACTCTCTGAAACTGCATCTTTGTTCGAAAGTTGCCAGCATTTTGCCCCCGGGGAACTTCATCCGAGTCTTGCCTAATTTCTCGATCACTTTTCAGTATGTTAATAGTTTGTAGCAAGTCAGATTATACGTTACAGTTTTATAGTATTTAAACAATGTTTAAAATTATTGATACCAATTACCTTACAGAGTATAAACTGTAGACATAGTTGATACAAAATAGAAACTTAAATTGTAACTATTTTTTTCACAACGATTTTATAAGATTTAAGATAATTTAACACTAGAACTACTAGATCGATCAAAATAACCGATCAATAATTATTCATAGTAACTTTATAAATTTATCATGGTACAACAGATTGTTTCCTACATATGCATTCGGTATTTTTATGTATAAATTTCAGTTTGCTTTCTTCGATACAAATAAGTATACTATAATTGTCGATAGTTTTAGGATTCAGATTATTTATTTACGAATCACAAAATGTCTCGGTATCATCGTGTATTAATCTATTATTATTTATTTATTAAAAATGTAAATATATGGGTTAATGAAAGTTTCAGGACAAAATTCTTTCGATTCCACTCCGATTTTTCCATTTACAAAATTATACATGGTATTCAGACGAAGTTGGGAGAAAATTGAAGAGGTAACTCTATACAACATTCTAAGACGAAAATCAAGAGTAACAATCTTGCGTTTGATGCTTTGTTTATTAGTTATAAGCAACTAACTAAACACGCAGTGATGCTCAGTCGTAATTACGAGCGAAATATGGCTCACCTCTGAACATCTACAGAAATGCACGTAGTAATGGCTGAGCATCACTGTGCAGCCAGCAACGCCACCTACCGTGTTGCTCCATTTGCCTGCTCTCAGGCGCAAAATAGCCCACTTTTTAGTTGCTTATAACTAATAAACAAAGCATCAAACGCAATATGTTACTTTTGATTTTCATCTTAGAATGTTGCATAGAGTTTCCCCTTCAATTTTCTCCCAGCTTCGTTCGAACTCCCTGTATTCTTATAGGCACTATACGTCTTGTTGATTTGTAGACATTGCATGAACTTATGCTTAGCCTTATAATGGGCTTTATGAAACTTTGCTCCTACAAACGTGCTCCTTGGAAACTGAATTTACTTTAGTTTCTTGTCGAAAGCACGCTGATGATGTTAGATGGCTGTTCTTCAGTTTGCGTCCGAAGGACGTTTAATTTCCTTTATCTTCCACACTTTGATGCCATTGTCGAAGTCCACAAAGACTTTTTCCATTACTATAACGTCGATTAATAAGGTTTCATTATCATGATGAAAGTCGATGGAAAAATTATTTCGATCAGAAGTAGAGAATTTTAAAAATCTGACGTAGAGAAGTTTCGATGGAACTTCAGTAAGCATTCAATGGATTGATGAATTTTTCAAATTATTGGAAGTGTTGGAAGTGAATACTTTAAATACTATCGTACTCGAATTTTTATCGGAACTTTCACTTCACTGGAAATTCATTTCCGAAGTATTATAGGTATTATTACATATACAGATGAGCAAATGAAAAGCGTTTCAGAGACGGATGAAGAACGAACAATAATAGATTATTCAGACTAGATAACTGAGGTGTAAACGACGAGTACTTGAAATAATGCGAGATTGAGGAGTTTAGGCGTGGAAATGACCGAATGTATGCAGTGAGAGAGATTAAGGACTAGAATGAAAGAAAATGCATGAGAGAATATAGGGTGTAAGAGAAGCACACGTTGTGCAATCGAGAGAAAGTTCCTTTTTGATCATTAACAATAAATATACAGTCTAGTATTTTCAAATTTTCATTATAATTTGCCCAGAATCCAACATTCCTACAATGTGAAGCTTCGTTAAAAATTTCTACCGTTCTTTAATTCTTTCCTTTTTTAAGAACGAAAATGGCAGTAGTGCCGTTATTCAACAATACAATTAATACATATATAGTAAATGTATGAAATCCACGGTTCTTCATAATTATTCACTTCACTGTACATCCTAGTATACAACACAAGGCTTCCATCCTTTCAAGTTTCACGAAGACACCGAGAAGCATTAGATCCGGCTTGGAAAGTTCCATTTCTAGGAGGCTTACATGCGATGCATTTTACGTCTGACAATAATTAATGTGCAGGATGCAATGCGACTAATATATTGTTCTGCGATCATGAGAATACTTGCTGAACGTGCCGCAATTCTACCTAACATCAAACTTTTGCACGAACGTCTGTAATCGGGAACAAAATCGTGCTTACGAATATTTAACGAAACTTTATCGAACTTGTAATAATAAAAATTATTCTCATTCTGTCAGATCGTTAACATTTTTACCGATATGATATATCGTTTCACTTTTTTCATTTGTATATGCAACAAATGTTCACTAATATCGTCAAAATTATTGAAATATATATGAAAAAATGAAATTTTTATATACGTTTAGAAATTAACCCCGTTCAAAGATTTCTTGACAGTATAAAAATTTAATTTCGTCTATTTAGTATATTAGAGTAATAAATTTCTCACTAATATCGTCAAAATTATTCAAATATATATGAAAAAATAAAATTTTTATAAACGTTTAGAAATTTACCCCGTTCAAAAATTAATTAGGCGAATCCAGAAGTTTGAAAAAAAAAATTTGTGGAATCCTGTTTATTCTTTGTTTTACTATATTTTGGCATCCATTGAGCAATGATCTGCGAAAATTTAGATTAAAAAAATAGCAGAAGTACATTTTAGTAGCATTAATTTGTAAGTGACTAACGTGTGAAATAAATCTACCGACTTACATATAATTTACTTAAATCCGACTTACATATAAATACTTAAACACACTTAAATCTACCGATGTCCCATTTTCCAGTCTTATGGAGGTTAAGATTGTATCAGATTTAAGCATTCGTAAAAATGATTTAGAATATCTCAGCGTGTTTGCATTCATTACCAAGTGAACCGTATCCATGCCCGTTATACGTGCAACACGGGACAAGAAAATCGATAGTGGAAATACGTGGGCGCATCTGTATTTCGAGGTTTTCTTCCCGCAAACCGTTCAGACGTGAGAACAAATTTGTACGACAAACGAAAACGTCTGCTCCCCTACGGTGAAACATTTTCATGTGTGTTCGAGCACTCAGAAACCTCGGACCATAGTGTATCGTGGTAGTTCCACGGCTGTGGTTGAAATCGGCTAGTGGCCGCGTTTTGCGGTTCGACGTGTCGTGTAGTGCCTTTTCGCACCGTTCTCCTGTGAAGAAAGGGCTTATGTATGAGAGGGGTGGTAGAAGAAACACTTCAACATTCGATTCGTTCCACGCACGGTAAAACGAAACCTTTCGCTCCGTCTTCCAACCGGAAATCGTGCTTCAAGGGAATGAAAGCTTTCTTTTTCTTATAATCCAAGAGGGACGATTAAGAAATCCTCGTAAATCTTCGTGCTTTCGCACGGATGAAATATTCTTGACTTTCGAGTTACTCGAGTAATCCAGCTTCTTTTTTTTTAAGAAAAACAGAATTTTCACACTTTCAAATATTTAAATTTCTGCTCATGACACCATAATGTACCCGTAATTAGTTTCATTAGCAGTCTCTGTTGGTCATGTTCATATTCTATTATAATAACAACAACAAAGAATTTTCAAAAATTGTGTAGGGTAGTTACAGCTCGTTAATAGCAAAAGGATTGAATTACAGAAGCAATTTTATGGTTCCATAGAAATTTTGCAAGCGGTAATTTTATTTTCAAATGTTTCACCTGCCCCTTCTTTCACTTGCGAGGTATTGTTCTCCGAACGTTGTGAAATATTTCGAACATTTAAAACAGTTTATCGTTAAATTTTCGAGGACAATCGAGCACTCGTGCAGCAATTTTGATACCACTTGTAGCGTCGACCAAATGGATCTCGAAAATAATGAAGACTTGTTGAAACAATTGGAGCGCGATTTATAAGGGTGAAAAAGTGCAGGAGCGTTGAGTTTCGTACGTTTCATGGAAAATTGTTTCCGATAACACGTATCATGGACAACGCTAATCGAGAGCGATACAAGCAAACAACCGGTGTTCTATTGTTAACAGGATCAACAAAGTCTATGGCCGTTGACATAAATTACGGGCAACGATCAATGATTCGTAAATAATTTGGATCGCTTCCTATCGTGTTTAAATTACGTTTAAATGAGCCAGGCCAGACACAGCTTTTAACAGGCCCGTGAATTTTGTTTTCCATCTAGTTTCGCGGTGACTTTGTACATTGTAACGCCGTGGCGGTAGATTCTGCGGCTCGATAAATCAATATGATGTACCATAAAGTGAAGAAAAACGGAGTTAACAACAGCAAAACGAAACACAAGTTTCGATGTGCGTTTCGCCGTTTTTTCGGCCTTTTTGGCCTATTTGTTTCCCCGCGGTATCAAATTTTTTTTTCAAACATCGCGTAACATCGCTCGCCCGTGAATTCGTTTGATACGTCATCCTCGGCCCGAAATTTCTATTTAGAACAGAGCCTATTTCTATTTAGAACACGCGAATCGGATTAAATAATTTCGAGTGCTAACAGAAAAGAGAAAGCAGATGAAAAATTTCAAACGAGTTCCGTGAATAATTGTTAAGGCGCACGCGAAAATTTTCGGGTCCTTTCAACGTTCTGCATTAATTATATTAAACTCGAGTAATCTACTGCTTTTTGGAGTACTTGTGAAATTAATGAGGGATCATATTACAAAAATTAATTTGCAGTACTTGTATGTGTATATGGATTAAAAAAAAGTTAAAAGAAAAATTAAAACTTTTGCATATATCTAATAATTATACCAATTATTTGTTTCATAATGGGGGCGGATGTTTATTTTTGTGTTAATCAATGTGTTCGGTTAAATGGAAAATACGAATTGAATAAACGTATGATGGAACATCGAGTGTTTTTATAGCGAGCTTTATTAATTCTATATGAACGTGGTATTCAATTCTCAACGCATCCACTGAATGTATCCGATGTGTGTTCAATTTTCCCTTTTAAGATACAGTAGACACTGTCTTATCGCTTTATTGGTCTTCGCTTTAACTAACTACATTCTCGTTAAAAGTTCCAACGGAAAAGCGATTAACATGTTCCGTTTTATATAACTTATAAAGGAAATATTAATTTAACGAACGAGTACATCCCTTAAATTTAATTTTGAATTAAAGTAACTTTTTCCTCAAAAATTGAGAGTGCAAAGAATTCAACTCAGCAGTTCTATTGCCATAGTCGAATACTATAATTCGAGTTTTCTAACTGAAAGCTGGTGAAAAAGTTGGTAAAAGAATTACTAGATTACCCGTATATCTATTATTATATATTATGAACATGTATTACTTTACTATGTTTAACGATATTAGGAATATATTGGCTATTGCATTTTTATTTAGAGCCTGCAGAGATAAGCCTGCTCGTACGTAAAACACGTGCAAATTAGCGTTATAAGCCGAGATTTTGAGGCACCAAAAAGTCTCATACACGGCAGACAGTAATAGATTATTAAAAATTACCGTTATTAGTAACTGCTCTCCCAAAATTTTGAAAGACGATCCTCTGAGAAGGAAAGAATCTATTTCACTTCTCAATTTCGACCACCAAGAACATTACGACACACTCACGCACACGACCAACCACTTCCACTTTTAAAAAGTGACACGACACAATTCATAAAAGCACAAACAAATCACAGAACTCGATAGAACACAACACTTCGAGAAAAAACACATCACACAACATTGTGCAATCATATTCGTTATTATTAGGTCGAGTCATAAGTAACTTCCGATGCAGCTAAGTAGAATCTATTGTTCGTATCTACCCGCTATGAGTTACCATGACAAGAAGTTTTTGTTTTCACTATATAGACGAGGCTTTAGTTAGTCTTTTATGAACTGTTTTGTGTGATACACGTTACGTTAAACTGTTTTTTTTTAATCTCTGAAATGGAGAGTTAAAAAGTACATATTCGTCATGTAATGCATTGGGAATTTAAACAAGGCAATAGTGCTAAGGCGACAGCTGAAAAAATATGCAGTGTATATGATGAAGTCTAATAACTGATCGGGCAGTTAGAAATTGATTTATAAAATTCCGTTCTGGAGATACGACCTTAAAAGACGAACCGAGGGCGGGACGTCCTTCCGACTTTGACGACAATCTTTTAAATGCAATATTGGAGCAAAATCCACGTCAATCAATAAGAGGTATAACAGAAAGGTTGAATACATCACAATCAATTGTTAACCGTCACCTGGAGAAATTAAGGAAAGTCAGCAAGTTAGGAGTATGGGTAGCTCACAATCTCAGTGAACAGAATAAAGAAGATCGCATGTCAATCGCAAGTTTACTCTCACGGATAAAAATTAAGCCTTCTTTAAACAGGATTGTAACAAGCGATAAAAAATGGGTTACCTATGAGGATATAGTCCACAAAAGACAGTGGCTTGATAAGGATCAACCACCCCTATCAGATCCGAAAGCAAATATCCATGGCAAAAGATTTTACTGTGTGTATGGTGGGATTGTTAAGGAATAATTCACCACCAGTTGTTAAAGTCAAATTTAACGATTACTGCAGATAGATACGTTCAGTAGTTGCAAAGAGTGCAAGATAAACTCCATGAAATGCGTACTGCACTTGTCAATCTCAAAAACGTCATTCTTTTACACGACAATGCGCGACCACAT
This sequence comes from Tetrapedia diversipes, assembly GCA_033822845.1. NCBI lineage: Eukaryota > Metazoa > Arthropoda > Insecta > Hymenoptera > Apidae > Tetrapedia > Tetrapedia diversipes. The sequence continues at coordinate 233,633 of JAOPTO010002142.1, forward strand.
ACAGCAAGGATAACTCAAGAAAAAATTCTTCAGCTTGGATGGTCTGTTTTACCACATCCACCTTACTCCCCGGATCTTACCCCAACAAACTACCATTTTCTGTTGTTTATAAAACTTTTTGAATGGAAAAACCTTCAATTCTGAGGAGCAAGTCAGGCAGGCTGTCAAAAATTTCTTCTAGTCCAAACCAATCACACTTTATAAGGAAAGAATTGATAAACTGCCAGGAAGATGGGAAAAGGTTATAAATAATAGCGGTGAATACACAATAAATTAATATAATTTTGTTATTTAATGAGAGCAAAATAAATGACTGATAAAAAAAACGGAGGTTACTTATGACTCGACCTAATATATTCAAATATACCAAGATTAATAAAACCAACAACAACAGTTATTTCTTCGATCCTCCCTTCGGATATTAAGCTATTCGAAGTACGACTACACATACGACCGGTAATATTTTACCAGACTACATCGCTTTGCGTACACAACATTGGCCAACAACTATCCAGTCACAGGTTCGGTCCCATGGGAGTTGGTCGAGGGGTAGTCTACTAGTGTATTGAATTTGAAACGCTAACGATGAGTGCCAGGCGAGCGGGACCGAGTTTCTCTGAGCAAACTTGCATTGAAGTGAAATTCCTATTGAAGCGATGACTCGAAATAAATACGAGAAACTCGAGTAAAGCGCTCTTGCCGTTGACATTCGCTTGGGATGACTGAGAAAGCAAAAAGAAGCGAAACGTCTTGCTTTTGGTAGTACCAAAGCGTGCCTGGAGATCTCTTTTTTCGTTCAAAAGAAGGAAATTCGTATGAAAGTCAAAAGGTTAAAAAGTCATTAACGTTATCAAGTCCGTTAAATGCCCTGACCTAAATATGCGTTTATGGCACATGCAATTTTTGAGGGTCGAATCAATATCCAGCAATAACATCCGAATGACGTCCGGCATGTGCAATTTCTATTTTATTTTCAGTGTGCGTTTTGCAATTTGTTCTAGGACACTTGGTCAATTATTTTAGCGATTTTTGCTATTAACACGTTGATACTTTCTCGATGGTAAGAATCTGTACATTAACCCTTTGAGTGCTAAAGACGTATATATACATTTTCACAAGTCTATCAACATATACGAAAGCCGTAAATTTACGTCCTCTGCATTTTTTTACTATAACATCTTTTACTGTTTTATCGATCGATTTAACATGGGATATAACATGTTAACCCTTTGACTGCTAAAGGCGTAAATATACGCCTGCACAAGTCCATCAATATATACAAAAGGCGTAAATATACGCCTACACAAGTCCATCAATATATACAAAAGGCGTAAATATACGCCTGCACAAGTCCATCAATATATACAAAAGGCGTAAATATACGCCTTCACAAGTCCATCAATATATACGAAAGGCGTAAATATACGTCCTCTGTATTTCTTTACTATAACACCTTTATTACTGTTTTACTGATTAATTCAACATAGAATTTATTGTCCTATGTAACATGGCAACTAAATATGCCATTATTACTTTGTCATTATTATTTTTAATCCCTAAGAATGGTATCAAACTTCCGGGTACTGTTTTGCTCACTAATCAGTGGACAACCAGTTGTGGCGACTGACATACGAAAACCGCGCGCCGTCCATATTGATGGATTCATCCGAGAACGCGCCGCAGTCAAAGGGTTAACACTAGATTGCCGGATGTTGGGTATATACCTATTTTGCATAAAATGTGTCAATTTGACTTAAACATGGAAATTGAAGTTTTTAAAAAAAATAAAACTTTATTTTAAAGAAAGCTTATCCAAAACAATTTTTATATATATATTTTGTTTTTAAAATACATTTTCCGCAGATTTTTTTATTATATTTAGCGCAAATGCCCTTACTTCTATTCCTTTCACATGATACTTGAACTTGACAAAATCATAAGTGAGTCAAATTGACTTACATCAGCAATCTAGTGTTAATTACAGCGAGTGTTGAATGGAGAGAAGGTTATTGGGACCTTTTTTTTTTCTTGAGCCCTATATAATTGTTATGGTATACTTCGTACAGTTTCTTAGTTATATCGCTAAGATGATTTTCGAGCCTTGATTTATATCTGTTACACAGTCATTCGATTTCTTCTGCAAGTGTGACTTCAGAATCTACGATTTATTTAATATAACGTTTCACGTTCAGATTCATTCCTTTACAAACTCTCTCTCGAGCATTCGAATGTTTCATTTATGAAGTTTTTAGTGACTGATTTTTATTTAAATAATTAAATTAGACTAGTTTCGGTAAATATGAACTATCCGGTTCATGCAAAAAATTCGGGTTTCTTGTGTCTGAGACAACGGAAAGGCGAAAGTTACGAAACGTCTCTCTGTTGGAAATTTTGTAACGAAGTTTTCATTTAAAAAATTATTGCCCTACTTTTCATCGCATCGAGCGGTTATTTAATGAATTCGTTACGTCAAACAAAGTTTCCTCTTATAGGATAATGTAATCGCTCGAAGCAAAGCAACAACGATGTTCTGTTAAACGATTGTTCGTTAAATGTTTATCTAATGAAGGCAATTAGAGGAAGGTATAAGTTGAAAAATTCGAGATTTAATTCTGGTATTTTCTGTTTTTGGACACAGATTGAATTTAAAATTCTGTAAAATGATAAAATTAATATAAATGTTCTGATTTTTGTTGGTATCTACATGGTTAAAATGATATGTATCACGAAATATAAAGATCTGTGTTAGTTCGTGTCTCGATCGTTTTTATTAAAAATAAAAAGATAAGATTCAAACATCGTGCTTTTAGTTGTTCAATCTCAAACTGAGAAGAATGCAAGATAAGAGTAGAAATGCAAACTAAATTGCCTCTAAATCTAATCTGGATCCGTGCTGAGTTAAGAACACAAAAATGTCCACTTTCTCCGAAAACTCGTAACAAAAATCAGTTTCCGGGTATTGGGATCTAAAACAATTTTGAAAATCTGTAAAATCTCCTGGAACTTAGTCACATTTGTCTTTAATTCCAATTCGAACTTATTCGACGTTCTACGTCAGAGGCTTTCAAGATTTGGGATCCATTGGTGGGTCGTAAGCACATTTTGAGTGGATCGCATTAAATGTTAAAATATAACAGTAATTTACACGTTTATTCGGAGAATTTTGCTTGTCTATTAAAGGTCATACGAAAACTACCATCTCTCTTCTCAGCTTTATTGGCTCACAGATTCATTAGGTGTACAAGTTAATTTTAGTCTTTTATCTTTCGATGATGATAAAGGCTATTTACAATTTGAATACCGTAACGGTATTTTTGGAGTCTTATAGTGTAAACATCTAGCTTTCCAAATCATTAGAAAACTGCTTGATTCGGTCAACGTGACCTGGGTAAACAACAGTTTAAACGATGGCGTGCAGCAAAGAGCACATTCGTCATTGCGCACTCTTCGCACTCCAGTTAAAAAAGAAAAGTCGCTGAAGCTGCAGAAATGATCTGCGATGCTCTTGGTGAGAATGATGTATCTCATTCCACCTACAAATGTTAATACCGAAGGTTCCAGAAAAGAAATTTCGATCTCCAGGATAAAAAACGATCTGGACAACCGCAACGATTTAAGAATGAGGAATTGCAATCACTTTTAGATGAGTTCATCGAAATAAGACAGCCTAGTTTCTTCAATTCTGGCATCCGTTGTCCGAAAGATGGGCAAAGGTTATATAAAGTGTGGGAGATTGCTTCATCCACTAACTTTTGGGCATAACAATTTAAATAAACTTTGAACCTGCTAAAAATAAGACTAAAATTAACTTGTACACTTAATATTTCAAATGAATTTCGAATCGTCCCCCTACCTAATGGGTTGCGAGAAACTTAGCTTTCGAAAGTCGAGACGCTGGCCCCTGAAAGTTTGAATACCCCCCACTGTGTATTATACTCAGAATTCCCCCGAAAGCGATCTTCGAGCCGTCGACAGATCAGAAACTCGAAGCAACACGAGCGAAGCACGTGTCTAGGAATTCCTGCGAGGTCGAATACTCCCTTTACGATCATCCTCGTCGAAGAAACAGGGAACAAAATTAGAGCTCGTCGACATCGGCGACGGCGATGTATCCGAGTGCATTATTAACGTTCGATGCTTGCGAACAGTCTCTTCCTCCCTCCCCCTGTCTCTTTCTCTCATCCACGATAGACGACATACGTCAGGTATAGCGCTCGGCTTTCAGGGTAATTAAATGGGCAGCAGGGTAGGGCGGGGTGTAAAATGTGCAGTGCGAAGGTGGCCACTGTCGTCCTCTCTGTGTGCACACGCGTAAGCTCGTATGTATGTACGTAGGAGTGAAACAGAGTGAGATAGAGAAATATAGTAGCATCGGGGGAAGGAGAGGCCATATGATAGAAGGAAGGAGACAGAAATGTTGTAAACGCTGATGGAGCGCCAAGCCCATCACTCTCTCGCAAATCTGATTACCTCCTCCACTAGTTCCGACCGTGCTCGTTTCACCACCACTCGTTCCAAAACGCTATACACACGGATATCTCCGTGTGTGTGCACACGCAGATACACACAGAGGAGGGACCACGAATGTGCTCGCCGACACAGTTAACCAGACCCCGCCGGACCACGACCCGTCTCGAAAATCGAATTCGCCACTTCGGAGGTTTGTCTCCGCCATTGATTTCCGTCCAGCCTGAAGCGCGGACGGAATCGTCCACGGGGTTCCTTCGAACGTCGTTAAATGAAAATCCGCTAAAGGGGTGAGAGATTCGGTTGATTTTTCGATGGGCGAGACCTCTATTAGGCATACTTCCGTGTCGTTGGTTGGGGCGGTCGGAATTTCGTGCCCAGCTCGTTCGGAGTTGGAGACTGCCAGACGTTGAATGGAGATGTATTCTATCTTTGCAGAATTGAAATCTGATCTTGAATTAAAACTTAGTGTTACGGAAGAAGCAGTATTATTGAAACGATAGAAATATAGTAGGGGGTTGGGAAGTACGATCTCAAACGGTGACGTAAAAAAAAAATAAAACTAAAAAATAATAAATAAAACGGTGATGTAACGTAACCATAACTTTTGATTGCAGTAGGATGTGTAGGGGACAAAAGATAGAAGGATACAGTCACTTACTTTTTGCATGAAACATAGTTTATACAAATAGATATAGACAAAATTGATTATTTTAAGGTTATTTTAAGGATCCTATATGTTTTCGATCGTTAAGTCAAGTAAGTTCTTTAATACTACAAATAGATACATAGATCATTCGAATAATGGGAGTCTCTACTGTATTTTCGATTACAATTAACATTACCACGAGCTTCACAATTGTAGCCATCGAAATTAATTTTTTGGGTAACCCCGAATGAAATTTTACCCAACCAATTCGTGTCCTTGCATTTTCCATCGGTTTTTCGTACAATTCTACGGTATAGCCTACATTTTCTATCGATTCCTCGGTACGCGCTGAATCTTCTGTATCTTTTCGGTTGCGACCACCGAGAATAATGCCTCGCAGAAGGGAAACGTTCGTTTTCATCCAAAAAAAGAAAGGAAAAAAGGGAAATATAACGAGAACGAGCTTAACTCGCTAACGCGGCTGTTTGCTCTCCTCCGTACACCTTCGTCGATATACTTTTTTTTCCCATCCTCTCCTCCCTTCCGGAGCCGGATGAAATATTCACGTGGGAAAAGAGGAATACGGGGATGTGAACGCGGTGTGTATGTACCTTGTTACGTGCACGTGTATTACAGCACGCCGTCGAATTTTCCGTGCTTTTACCACTCAAAGGGCGACGCTTTCGATCCGAGGCGCCGCGGTCAATTTCGGAAGAGTTCGCAGGACTTGCAAGGATCCGACTCCGCCCGACAATTTCCCCTTCGTTTATCGCGTGGAAGTGCGCGTTCCCGTTTCGTTTAACCCTTTGACTACGGCACATTTTGTTACGCACCGGTCGTACAATACGGCAGGAATTGTGTTACCATGTGCGCCGAGAATGGCGAATTTTTGGGTAGGGATGTGTGGCTGTCGTGGAGGTGAGAAGGAAGAAAAAGGAATGGGAAGGGGTGTTTCGTCCGGGACCTGCTAGTGGACTCATCAGTAAGGCTTACCTAGCAGGCTCCTGCCTTCTTTTTGTTTTGTAACATACCTTTATTGTCAAACAAATAAATAAATATATACAAGTGCAATAAACCAAAATGTACAAAGGGTAACAAAGGGGATACAACAAAATAAGATCAAAGGAGCACTCACAATCTGAACAAGGGTATATCATATACAAGGCTCTTAATGCTACATTATATATAACTTAAACTAAACTTAATTGTTTATACATTGATTATAGAGTATATACAGAAAATGGCAAGAAAAAGAAACTGTACAATAGGTGTTGGGTTACAGGGAAGATAAAGGAAGGGTGAAATGTTATTCTGCTAATTGCATGCGGTAGATAATATACAGAAATGAAAAGGAGAATTATATACAATAATAAATTAATAAATCCTCCCCGGCGGGAAATCGAACCCCGGTGGAATACTGACCACTGTACTACCGAGGAATTTTCATTAACAATAAAATCCTTTTTGCAATTTAAATTATAGCCACCAATATTTTTTTATTGTTATGTCTATGCTTATCCTTTAGGTCTGTGCTAGATAATTTGTAGTTAAATCGCATGGCTGGGTCTTGAAAGTCTATGTCTTGTTTGTATGTAATGGATTTATCGGTGGTTTTTCTAAACATATGGTATATTAGCGGGATATTCCTGGAATTTTGAATATACCCTTCGCTGCCTAAGTAAATGAATGATTCTAGCGGAGTGTAAGGCTACTGCCTTAGACATAGGGATAGGAAAGGACAGGTCAGAACTCGTCGCTAGGTCCCTCCAAGTGGCGAGCGTAGGAAGGTCGCCACAGATGCATTTTTGTGAAAACATATTTCAATAATTGAAAAACTGAATTTTTAACTAACTAACTAACTAAATTTAACTGAGATTTATGGGAATAAATATCGATGTAATTTTCGCGACGCCTAAAGGCGTCCTCCATGTCAAAAAGCCAAACTGCGTTGGGCGTCTAAAGGCGCTCTCAGTATCACAAACGCAAAATTTCTAAGCGCCCACAATAGCCAAGGGGTTAAAAATACGCGACAAATTGGCCGTGAACACAGGACACAGTGTGTTCATAAGAAGGAACGTTTACAACGATAACGAGCGTGTAATGAAGTTTTCAGATTGTCTCCTGCTTTCGTTTCGCCCTTCACATCGTAAGCGCGGTCGGTCAAATTTTAGACAGTTTCACTGAAAATATCTCTCAAACGTCGTTCCGCGTTGCCAAGAATATGTACAATATTATCGTGATATTTTGAGCGATGTTGCTAATAGTGTTTTGTCATGTACAGTGGTTACCTGGACAAATTGAGTACAAAGTGGGTTTGAACAAGTTTTCTGGTGGTTTTAGAGGAATTCCTTAATGGCGGATTTAGGTATGGGCTAAGAAGGCGAATTTAACTACATAATTTTATTGTTGAATTAAGCAAACATTCATTAAAATTTTAAATAATATATAGTAAATACTGAGAAGCTTCTACAAATGTTAATAAATTTCTATAAAGAATACCTTCAAATTTAATGTTTTAAGTGTTTGTGACCACCCTTTCTCTATGCTTTCCTGTGGTAGCAAAAATATAATAATCTAAGGTGATAAAAATTTTAATCCACCAAATTTTTCACCTAATTTTCTTTCACAAAGTTACACTTGCGCCATGTAAAAGGAGCTGCCGGTGTATATGCTCAATACTAATAATAGTAAAATTTTATAAAACGGTAGATGCATAAGTAGTAATTTTCGTTGTTAAGAGTATAAAAAGTTTAAAAATTTATTTTTTTCGTATTATGTATTCTCAACATGTGTTTCTTTGTTTTACATTTTTACCTGTGATGGCAGTATAATTCTAATTCGAACTTTTCAACAGATCTTTCGTTAACTGTCTTAGGAAATCGTTTCTACTTTAAAGGTTAAATATTCAGGCCGTTGTACTCTAATCTTTTTAGCATATTTGCACGTAACAAGATTATTTTTGCATATAGAGATCAGATAATTTTTTGTCTCGCGAGAAAATAACACGTGAGCTGGTCATGCATGCCAATCCCTCGTAGAAAGAATACCGCAAAGTGCACGCTTTTACAAGGCGATTATTCATACACGATGGTAATCATACCACGATGAAATTTTCAAAATATTCATCCTGATTCTCTGACTACAATTGTTTATATATTATAATATTTATTATATATAATATTATGTACTTAACATAATATTTTCTGTCTCGTCTATAATTTTAAAATGTTTAATTCTAAAATCATCAAATATCTTCCCCAATTAAAACAGTTCTTCGTTCTCTCTTTTGGTATTAAAAATCACAGAATTCTGTAAAATGTAAAGGTTGCGAGAAACATTGTAGGCACAGATACTTAATAAATAACAAAGAACACACTGGAATGGCTCATAATTTTTTAATATTTTCGAAGGCTGTTTACAACCCTTTCTCGGTCACAATTGTAACGACATAAAATCCTTTTCTCCATTCCCATGTGCTCAGTTGCATCTCTATATCTGTACGACCATTGTGCAAAAGCTGGGATTGCATCCAAGAGGGAATTTATTAATCGTGACAATCTGAATTACACCTCTCTAATTCCCACGTATAAATCCCTTTAAGTCATGGCGAAACGTGTTCAAAATCAGATTCATTTTCCAGGGAAAAGTTTCAAGTTTTTTCCTTAATTTTTATTGACTCGTTTTAGAATTAATATTCATTGATTTGCGTTTGAAAATTGGAAAAAAGATTGGTTTCACTAACTTCGAATTGAGAACCTTGCAGTAAGAGGGGTGCAACTCTACTTTGGACTGTTTCTTAGTTATGACTAAACCACGGATTTTTATGGAAATTCAGTTTCATAAGAACAAGTAAAGAAACGGAATTTAACTGAAGATTCGTTTCAATCTTTAAATAATTTGCCATTTACCTTAGATATTTTATAAGATTTTGCACATTATGCGCTATTTCGTAGATTTTTATTCCTCGTAAATGCATAAAAATTTGCAGTCTAGTTATAACTATAACGTATATAATGAAATTAACCCTTTGCACTCGGCTGTCCCCTCTCACGGGACATCGTAATCCTAGCATATGATAGTTTCGCAAATTTTCAGACGTTAGTTCAAACCCGGACGTTAAATAGTCATATATGTAAATTTTAATATACGACTTAACTAAACTAAATGAAGTTTAATATACGTGAATCATAGTTAATATTTCGAATTTGAAAATTTTTGAAGTTAGTATCATTAAACGACTAACGGTCACCTCTCGAGTGCAAAGAGTTAATATTATTAACGTTAACATGTAGCACTTTCCTTTATTTTAGTAGAATTCTTATCGAATACTTTTCCAACTATCCTCAACCTCTTTTCTCATCGATTAACGCATTATTTGAAATTCCAGCGTGCTTCCAATACTTCTAACTGTTAGCCTATGTATAAAATATTAGGCGTGGATCCTTGTAGCGTTAAATCCTCTTTGCAGACCAACGCAACGCGCTAGCGAAACCTGCCGTTGCTATTCAGTGGAACGAAAATAAGCTTGGTGGTATCGGGTTTAATATAGCAAAGGATCACGGCATACCTCTCCGTGGTACATAAGTCGATCGGAACGAGCCGAGTCAAAAGTTTCTGAAACTTTCCACAACACAGTTAAAGACAGCAGCGAGCTCAACTACGATTTGCTGTTACGAGAGTTGTAGAGTACAGTTTTCCTTCGATCTTTCCGCGCAACAGACCCGTCCCTCTAAATAATCCTTCATCATAATCAAACACTAGAGTTAGGTTGAAATGAGACCGCTTGAGAATTCTCCTTTTCCTACTTTTCTGTATGTGATTGATTTTATTACGCATAAAATGCGTGTGATTGTATAGTATGAATCTAGATAGTTGGTAGGAGTGAGTGAAAATAGAGAATTGAGAGCGCGAGTATTGGCAATAGATGTGAGACCCATTTGGTGGTGGGCTTGGCGTGAGTGGGGATGTATCCGGTATGCGTGGGGTTGATTGTTGCGAGCGTAGTGAGTGAGAGAGTGTAAAGATCTGTAATTCTATTAACCCTTTGCGCTCGAGAGGTGACTGTTAGTCACCAAATGATAGCTTTGCAAATTTTTGATTAGACTCAGAGGTTAAATAGTCATACATGTAAATTTTAGTATATCACTTAATTAAACTAAACGACGTTTAATACAGACGAATCTTAGTAAATATTTCGAATTTGTAAATTTTTGAAGTTACTATTTGTGGCGACATGGAACTCCTGCGAGTATTCTATGGGGCTGCATCAAACGCTTTACAACGGGGCCTGAACGTCGGCTCGTCCTTCGGCCCAAATGACCAGCCAACCTTCATTACAACGGACGTTTGATAGCAGCCTCATTAGAATCCAAAAAACACTCGCCAAGTCCTTTCCAGGTTTCCACATTTTCCCCCTCTCGACAGGTCCAGGGAATATAAAAGCAGAACTTCCCTGGGCTTGACAACACAGTAACAACCAATCACTCAACACAGTCACACACATACACACACGCGTAAACACAGTTACACAGTCAATCTATTATTCAATCATTCGGTCATAACTCACAAACGTGTAATAACCCACGAATAAAGACTTCTACATATTATTAAACGACTAACAATCACCTCTCGCGTGCAAAGGGTTAAATGGAAACGTATGTTTTATATTTAAGGAAGTAAGGATACATTTATTAAATCCTATCCTGCATCCACATTTTCAAGCTCAAATGCTTCTGAAATGATTAAATTTTGGTCTCCGTTCGACCGCCAGATTAATCTTCAAGCGATCTGTGGATCGTCAAAGCAAACTCGGCTCTGCGATCGTTTTAAGCCGAGCAACGTGGCTTTTGCAACGGTAGATACGATCCCAGGCTTTTCTCCAGTTCACGTTCAACTAAACGGTTAATTATCGCAGCCGTTGCGGTTTGAAGTATTTCGATGAGAGGGTCAGCTTGGAAAAATGGCAACGGAGTGCTCTGATCTTTCGAATGAACTTCGAATTGATCGCTTCGACTCGTGTCGCCAGACCGTGATCGAGTCGTGTTTAAAAAGTTGTGAGACGTTTTTCTTTGACAAAGTAGCAGTAATCCCGTGGTTGCTTTTGTTTCGCGGTTGAACGGTCGTTTCAGTGGAATAACACTTTATTATTGTTCGTTCAATGGCACCGTAATGGATTCTTACGGGAATCTATTTCTTTTTTTTCTTGTTTTAAACACTGATATCCTTTCAGTGGACTTCAATCACATTATCTGCGAACGTTAACTGGGATAGACTAGGAGACGGGGGCAAAAACAGGTACACGTTTGCGGGGGAGGTCAGCGAACGTTCTTCCTCGGATGATTTAATCGTTTAAGAGCTGACTAACTTTTCAGAAACTTCATTATAGCCAAAGAGAAATTTCTGCAGGATCATCAACTTTACTATTAATTTCACTTTCTTTAATTACTCACTTTCGTCACCTTTTTTCTGTTCTGTTAACGATAGATAAATTACGGTGCAATCTCGATTAACCAGCTTCATCAAAACCCACCGGATAATCGAGAGTTGAGGAGTAAAAATTAAAAATCTACTTTTTTTACATAATAGATTTTCTATTTGGCAAGCAGTGTAATTTTATACAAGCACATACAATTATAGAATAATCCGACCACGACTATCGAGCTACGAATAACTGAACCCTGGTTAATCAAAGTTCTATTGCAGCAATAAATACATGAAGCAAATAGTAACACGCTAATTAAGAAAAAAAAAATTTTTATCGAAGAAAAAACGAAGAAATTAAGAGCACTTCTTAAAAAATGGTACTTCCGGAATTTTATTTTATGTAGACAATTATTTTGCAATTTTTATCTCTTGTTCCTTCTGTTCTTCTTTCGTCCAATTTCAATCAACAAATTCTATCAACACAAAGAAAGCGTGGAATCTTTTAACCGATTGTTTTAAAAATAGTTTAAACTATGTTTCCGGTTTATCAGCCTATTCGTAATTTATATACATTTTTCACATTCGAGCGGTGTACATTTTCAGTTCAGTTTAACAGATAATATGTATAGGAGTTTTTATAGCAATTAGAAGTACAAAATAGAGTAACAATGAATAGTTTGTGTTCCGTTTGTTAGACAAAACTACCTGGGAACAATGCACCTGCACCGAACACCGAAAGTATCCATGCCATTGGAAGAGCTTCGAAATTGACTGTTGTGTAGAGATAACGTTATTACACCGTTCGTGGATTCGCAGTTGTGAATGAAATATACATACGTATTATATTTCCTCAGGTACGTCTATGTTACGAACAGAACGGATAATCGATGTTCTGTTAAGAAATGCTAGAAAAGTAATTCTACCGTATAGGTGATTGCAATTAAACGCGTAATTTTGCAGATCAATAAAATTATACACCTGCATTGTCTTCTAATTATTATCCTTCATTTTTTTGGCATAGAAATAAATTGCTTGTAGATACACATCTGTTCAGCTATTTTTATTTTCGTAACATAGAAAAGAATCGTTTTATATTTTGTGTGAAAGATGTGAGAAATGTTTCAGAGAACTTCTGTCTTTCTTTATAATAATTCTTTAATAGCAAGACAGTTGTGGACAACTCTACTCCTTTAACCTTAAACATATATTTTCTGCTGCAGATACGTGTTCTCACTTTTAATGTTTAATAACACCGATGCTAAACTATTTTTAAACACTGAAAACTTGAAGTTAAAATGTTCTTTGAACCAACTAGTTCTCGACGCGAATATCTGAATACTTTTTCAGGGACAACAAAAATCATAATTATTAACTGTAATTTAGCCCACTTGCAAAGAGCAACTTGAACTTCAGTCCGTCGAAAGGTCGCGAAAGGGTTAATTCCCCGTTCTGCACAAAAATAGTCGCGTTACTCCCGCCAAGATCGCGAGTCCCAAGTTCTCTCGTTTACAGAATCTTCGTAGTGCGTCGTTTTGTGCACCCGCTAATTGGAAGACCTGGTTTCGTACTTCCGCCCGACGGGTTGGGGACGGATCGAGCTTTGACGTAAGAGTGTTTGAGCATGGTGCTAAAATCGCGCGTCGGGGAAAAGTCGCGCGGCGCGTTAACCCGCGAGGCTACCGAGCCGAAGAAGATTTAATTAACGAACGATTTCGCCACTTAGCGAATTTTCTGGCTGTGTTCCACGTTTGAACGCCGGGAGATAGCTGGAAGCTTCGAAACGCCTTGTTTTCAAGTAAACGTACCGGATGAAACCGATCGCCAGGTTCTCAAAATATCGCGAAAGTTGAAGCCTGCCTCTGACCTAATCTCGACATGTTCACGATGTATAGCCGATACGTGCAGTACAGGACAAAATTGTTGAGAGGTTATGTGAAATAAAAGAATTTCGTAAAAATATATGTGTAAAAGAACCAGTATGTAAATAATTATACAGGATGTTCGAACGAAGCTGGGAGAAAATTGAAGGGGTAACTCTATGCAACATTTTAAGGCGAAAATCAAGAGTAACAATATTGTGTTTGACGCTTTGTTTATTAGTTATAAGCAACTAAAAAGTGGGATCTTTTACGCCTAAGAGCAGGCAAATCGAGCAACACGGTAGGTAACGTCAATGCCTATGCAATGATGCTCAGTCGTAACTACGTGTAGTCTTGTAGCTGTTCAGAGGTAAACCGTATTCCATACGTAGTTCGACTGAGTATCACTGTGCAGCCAGCAACGCCACCTACCGTGTTACCCTATTTGCCTGCTGTCAGGCGTAAAATATCCCGTTTTTTAATTGCTTATAACTAATAGACAAAGCGTCAAACGCAATATTGTTATTCTTGATTTTCGTCTTAGAATGCTGCATAGAAGTAACTCTTCAATTTTCTTCCAGCTTCGTCCGACACCCTGTATATATTTAGTAAAATGATATTCTCGATGATATCTACAGTAAGGACGTACAGTAAGAACGGGGAAAGTTAATCCATTATTTCCCAATATTTTTAATATGTTAAGTTTTCCACGAAGGATAAATAAATATTGTTTTACCTCGACAAAAATGATAGTACATGTAGTGTTGCTGAACTGAAATGTTGTACATGAATTTTTTCACTTTGAAGTTCACAATTTTGTCTTTGAACCTTTCGGATGTACGTAGGAGATTATCGTGCTAGGGGAAATCGGTTGAAACCTGGTATCACTGTTTCTCTGCGATAAGAGCAGCAATATTTGTTCAATGCGTGGTATCGGATCCAGAATACATTCACAGTGACAGGGACGAACCGTAAACGCGAACACATGTTAATTTTTATTTGAAAGCTTCCTGTCAACGATATTTAAATATCAAGTGTGATAGCAGGCAAATAACATTGCATTCTGTATTAATCTTTACGCTATAAGATGAACAAAGTGATAAATAATTTTTGTAAAATATCTTACACGAGGGTAATTAGAAGCTTCGAATATTTTTTAATTGTTAAGTTCAATTACCACCCTTACTCCAGTCTTTTTAAAATTAACACCTGCAATCTTTCTGTTCCTTTCATTCGGAATTTCCCTCGAGTTGATGTTTCGAAGTTTCGATATTGATTATGAGGAAAGAGAGTTGAACATTTTGTTATTAACTCACGGCGAAGCAGGAACGCCTATATTGACCGATGACCCTTGATAATACTTTGGCATTTCAAACTTTTCCTTTTTTTCCTTTTCGAAGAAACGCGGAACTGAGCTATGATTCATAAAAAGATCGCGAAGCGGGGAACAAGAAGCGGAAACATGATTAATGGTTTCTTAAGCGATCCACGATGAAAATAAAAATCAGTCAGATCTTCGTTTAAAGTCGAAGACCAACGAGAGGTGAGATTAAAAAGAAGGAGGAGATAAAAAAGACGCGTTGAATTAAAAGCAGGTGAAACGATTCAAAATTCCCCGGTGATTATCCGATAATTGTTTCACCGACGTAGAATTAATTAATTCGCGCAACAAGAACACGATTGTAATCGAGTTTTGCATTAAATTTTAATTGAAAGAAATAACGACAACGCGACGGAAAGGAACAAGGATACGATGAACAATCGTAGAAGCAGAGGATTATTTTCTTTCTTCCGTCCTTCTGGATCGCTTGAACAATTTTTCTCATGTTAACGAATGGAGAGATTTCCCATTTTTTCCTCGACAAAGCACAGCCATTGTTTCTATTCACTTTCGTTATTAGTTCGTCTTGAACTAGTGTTGAATTTATTAAAAATTGTACTTTGGAAAAGCAGAAAATGTATTTGATGAACTGTGAACAATATTAGTTGAAGACCAACTAATAACAAAAACAAATTGAATCAATGGTAACACTTTGTTGAGGAAAAAATGGGAGATCTCCGTATTCGATTGGCTAAGTGTTAAAACTTAACCCTTTGCCCTGGAGATGTTACTGTTACTCGTCTAACGATACTGACTTCAACAATTTTCAAATTCGAAATATTTACTGAGATTTGTCTATATTAACCGTATTTAGTTTAATTAAGTGATATACTAAAATTTTCATATATGACTATTTAACCTTTAAGTTTGACTAATAAACAAAACAATTAAAGTTTTAAAATTTTCGAAGCTATCATGTGGTGACTAACAGTTAAGCGCAAAGGGTTAATTTGCTAGACGAGTGACAATGAGTACGTGGTATCGTTTAACGCCGTATTCACGTGTAAGTATCCCCCTTTTGTGAACGGTCAGCGAAGGAAAACCGTTCTCCCTTTTTTCCTACGCGACGGTGGAACAAAAATTTTATGGATAAAAATTTAAAAGTTCGTTCTTGCCGGTATTCTCTTCTTCATCCTCCCTGTTTTTCCGTGCACGGATTAATTATACTCGCGGCTTTCACCGCGGCATTTCACTCGACAGGAGTTCTTGAACGAGCTGAACTCTTTTCCGCCACGAACTCCAGTTAAATGAAGTGGCTGCCCCGCCAAGATTAATTCTCGTTTAAACGATTTTTAAAGAACTCGACGTTTAATTGTTTAAACAAATGTAACGATTCTTCGCAAGTACGCGGTTTCTATTTCAGAAAAATTGAAATACGTTTCGGTGAGAACTGTTGCGAGCCACAGAATGATTCTGGGAAATGTCCGTTAAAAATAATCCTAGCTTTATTCGTTGCGTTAAAGTATTAATGATTTTATTCCGCTTCGAAAAGAGCAGCCAATTTATTCTTCAGGACAATACCCGATACACATGGCCTTCCTTTTAGATAGTATCTTTTTTTCACAGCAAGCATTTCTCTTTCGCAATTCGAGAAGCGAACAAAATTGAAAAAATAGCAGTCGACGATTCTTACCGTTTGAAGACCTACCCCCACGGATAATTGTTGCAACACAGTCCCAACAGTGCGGCAATTAAACGTGCATTGCAGTAATTTTAACACTAGGTTTACGAGACTCGTTAATTTGACGGATTTTAGACTTAGTGAGTAAAATTTGCAAAAATAATTACTATTATTCCCAGCAACTTTTGCTGAGTTTTATCGATGGAGTGATACAAATATACTCAAATCTATTTCCCTCTGAGGTCTGCAATTTCAAATTCTTTTTTTATGTAAACCTATTTCTTAATATATAAACATTAGAAGTAGATATACAAAAAATGTCCGTAAACCTAATGTTAAGAAAAGGAAGGCACTGAAAGTAGGGTCGCCTCAGAAAATTCTTCAATAAGAAAATTATCAGAATATAAAGAACAATATAGGATTTTATAGCTTAACTAGGTTTACAGGACCCGCCAATTTGACAGGTTTCGGGTTTTATGAGCAAAATTTGCAAAAACAGTTACTATTATTCCTAGCAATTTTTGCTGACTTTTATCGATGGAGTGATACTACTATACTGGCCTAGAACTCCAACTTTGATTTTTAAAAAAATGTTCAAAAACCTTCCCGGGGATGTACCTAACAATTTCCCAAATTTTCACAGCGATTGGATGTATGATTTTTGAATCTATCGAGTACAGACAGACAGACAGACACACATTCATTTTTATATATATAGATAAAACAAAAACTTGTTTCCGGTTACAATATTGATCTGAACTTGGTGAAAAAGATTAACAACGGCTTCGATACAAGTTCAGATTGTGATCTGGTCGTAAACTTTTGGAAGTAGTGTACAAATCCCCAGGTTGCAATTGGTTTGTCCCGCGGAGATGCATTCACGCTGGCGTTATTACGGAACTGATAGTCTTGCCGCGCGTGCTCTATCTGATAAGCGAGAAGGAAGAGACGTGCAAAGCGTACGAGGGAAAAATTTATCGCACGAATAGGCTAAACGCATTCATACATTATTCAATTGGATGTTACTAGCGATTGTACCAGGATACTTGTACGGCAGTACGATTTTCGTGAATAGCACGCGTAGTATACGTGCCACGAATTCATCCTGTTGTTCGATGAAAACGCTGAGCACTCGTGTATATGAACCGTGCTATGATACTTTCAATCGCGTACTCTCTCTGTCAGTGTGTCACCACTTTTTTTCTTCAGAGCTTCACACCTTCTTCGATGGCTACTAGTGTTTTCTGATTGTATTGTTGTAGTTTTTGATATTTAATAATTTTATTAATTACATCACACTTGTCCGCTCACAATGCCTTCGTTCTCCATTCGCGTCTCTTACTCTACTGACTCATACTTCGCCTTTTGTTACACCGGTTCACCCGCTCTCTCTCGCTCTCTCACTCATTCCCTCTCATTCTTTCCTCACTCAGCCTATCATTCGCTCCATTACAAACAATCTAATTACCCATTCGTCCTTTTGAAATCTCTCTCTCTCTCTCAATCACTACAGTATGATCAGGATAATAACTTACTCTTGAGATTGTTTTAGCTCTGAAACAGTTTTAGGATGTTGGAAATTGAATACAGAAATACTACGAAGCAAAAATTAACCATAAACCAGCTTTCTCTTAACGTACTTTGTCAAGGGCTTCTTCCAAGAAGCTAAGCCACATCTGGCATTTTAGAAAGTTCGAAAACATCGAGAAACAGAACAAAGGGGCTGAAGCACCCGGGCGGGGTTGTAAGAATTTCGACCACTGCATTCTGTTAGTTTTGTGACAAAATTCGCTAGGTGCGGTCAAAATTGCCCTTCCTCGTGCTATATAAAAGTATTAAATAAATTATCAAAGTATTATTTCACAAATAAGAGTTCATTCCATTTAGCAATATAGAACCCCATTCCCGATATAGGATTTTGTTCGATCCTATCGTTCAATGATTTCAATGAAAAGAATTCTTAGTTTGCAAAAGGTGGATCATTGACGTAAAATTGAATAGAATAGACGTACTAGTAACGGATTCTCTATATTTCACGATAGATTAATGAGAGTGGAACATGTTTGGGTCGAAAATGACCGGAAGTCCGTAGTAAGGCTAATAATGAAAGTCTACTTTTTTAAATATGCACAGAAATGTTGATTAACACTAGATTTATGGTACTAGGTAATGATTTATTAATCATTCTATATCAAGAAATAGGTATATATAAAAAAGAATTTGAAATTATAAAACTGAGAGGGAATTAGGTTTCGATATGTTTGTATCGCTCCATCAATAAAACTCAGCAAAAAATGCTAGGAATAATTATTTTATGCAAATTTTACTCATGAAGTTCAAAACCCGTCAGATTGACGGGTCCCGTAAACCTAGTGTTAATATTAATATAAATAAGAAACTTTGACCTTGCTGTGTTTCATAAATTTTTTTAGAAAAGATTACAACGTTTGAACGTGAAGTAATTTTGAAATTCTACCTAGAGAACAGTAATACCCAGTATTTTCAATTTTTTCCTACTCGTCTGCCTTTTTCATATGATTTCACCGACATCGTGACTTTTTTCCGACGTATTCCTCGTATTCTCTCACGATTATGTAAAATTTCATTCTGTTGTAATTAGCGCTTTTTTTACAAATGAGGTTGAACAAGTACGGTTTCGCGAAACGTAATGCGTTCGTCATTATTAGAGAGGAAATTTTGCGCAGCACGTTGCGCTGTGTCTGCGAAACAATGTGCGTTATAAACTTTATGAAACCTCATTAGCATCATATTTCTAAGTGAACAAACTATTAATTCCCGCACGATTCGACGACGATGAAAAGGAAAACACGGGAATTAATTTTCCATCGCGTTACACACTCGCTCCCGTCGCGACAATACGTCTCTTAATTCTCGTGCCCCGCGATTTCATGCAGAAGTAATGTAAACGAATTATTAATCGGCGCGTAAATCGTAAGGATAATTTCGCTGCCGCGGTTATATATGCGAATTTAATTATGTTGCCGCGAGACTCATACGAGTCGATCGAATAAATAGTGCAAGATGTCTTATTTCCTGTGTATTATATTCGCGAGCGTTCATTGGTGTTGCCGTTGAGATAGTAGAAAGCTCTAACTTTAATAATTCAGTAGACGACGTAATCCATTATCAACGGTAAATGCTCGACTGGGACTTATAGCGGATACCACTTAATATGCAACGTTAATATGCAAGGCTCTCCTAGCAAGTGAGCACTTGATCTCTGCAAGCATGCCCGTTTTCACATCAAAAATTGAAAAGGCAACAGCAAAGAAAAAACCAGTTTTCTCGGAAAATTTAGCCGCATAATCACATCGTGAATAATAATCCCATCCAGACGTGAACATTGCATTTTCCTAAAGCAGTGGTTCTCAATACAATTACAGGAATAGTTTCAAATATTTGCAATTGACCATACCCGGTTTTACATCAAAAATTGAAAAGGCAACAGCTAAGAAAAAACCAATTTTCTCGGAAAATTTAGTCGAATAATCACATGGTGAATAATAATCTCATCCAGACGTGAGCATTGCATTTCCCTAAAGCAGTGGTTCTTAATACAATTACAGGAATAGTTTCGAATATTTGCAGTTGACCAACTTAAAAGATCAGTCAAAATTCAGGAAAAATATTTGTCCAAATCGATTATAATTTACTTGTATATACATTAATATTAGATTATCACTATGCAATAAAATATGTATACATCTTATCACACAATCTTGCATTGTGACATCATTTTTATCATATACATTGTTTTGATTAATTTATTTTTAATTAGTGCTAACAATCATATGTAACATAACGTGTATATGTACGCACACATTATACATGTATAAATGTTTACTGTACATGTAACGTTCGCTATTATCCGCGATTTCAGTTACCCGAGGAGTACTTTGAAACCGATCCCCTGCGGAAACAGGAGTTCAACTGTAATATAGCAGCGTTTCAATGTTTTACTGAGTTTAATTCTTTTTCTTGGTTGGTTCATGTTAAGCACTGCTTATTTTCGCAGTAACTTGCTTGAACCGTTTTTCTGTTGGTCCGCTGAGTCTCTGCAGGTATCAGACATAGCTCTAGGGCTTCGCAAAAATCAGTTTGAAAAACGATTCCCTGAAGGGCCGAGACTTCACGAAGGATTCTCCGGATGTAACGATCAAATAAACTATAATCCACTACGACTTCGTTCGTAATTAGCGAACGAAGTTTCGGTCGTAAGAGGTTAATAATAACCACGTGTTCAGACTTCTTTATCATTTTATACTTAAACCAACGCATCGATGCGACGTTTTCCTTTGAAAACGGGCCTCTGTAGGTTTAAATTTATCTACACCGGGTTAATACGACGTACAAGGGGTTACATACTTGGTCGTATGCGTGTATCGGTGTACGTATCGGAGAACTCTCGATGATGCTATATGCGTATACCTGTGACACAAGGGTCCCCAAACTTTTAGAGGTCGAGTTTCATTCTGGAAATCGGAAATTTTTCGCAGTTTCATTCCCTGCGAGATATAGGAACGGAAGGCAATTTTAGTTTATATTTGAAAAAATTTAATTTAATATAAACTGCGAGCAGAAAAAACTAAACAAAACTAGCAATTCTCATGAAATCTTAAACTCTAAAGGTATCAGAATGATCAAAGTAACTAGATTGTAATTCTTCATAGAAGTTTCGTAGGTTACTATGATGGACGTTAGACAAATTTTCATAACTTCCTGTAAAAAGTGTAAATAGAAATTTGTCTGCCTTATATTCAGTGTCTTTTCACGTATTTTTCAATTTGACTCGCAAATAGGTATGCTTTATTATTATGATAATATACCATTATTATTTCTTAAACCCTAAGAATGGGTCAAATTTCCGGCTACTGTTTTGGTCACTGGTCAGTGGACAACCAGTCACAGCGACTGACATGCGAAAAACGCGCCGTCCATATTGATGGATTTGTCCGAGAGCGCGCTGCAGTCAAAGGATTAAAGGGAGAACGGGGTTGAACGAAAAAGGACAAGGGCGAGGAGAGAAGGAAGGAACAGGGTCGGTGGACGGTCATACGTGGGCCCAGTCGAATAGATAACGCAATTACCATTTCCCACTATTATCGTAATTGTTATCGCAACGACGACCGCGAACCGCTCGCCGCGCCGTCCCTATAATATAGTACGCGGCGCGCATCGCTGCCACTGCTAAATTAACGTTGCCTTGGTAATTAACGTTCCTTCGTGGAGTCGGTCGAAATTATGCGGCGCCGGGGCGAGGCGTCGATTGGTCAGTGATAAACCTGAACGAGGGATACCTGTACGCGTGTGTTAGGTATACGTCCTACACAGTTCAGTGCATTATTAAATCGCTCGGGGACCTTAACGATAGCTTGATCGCTTATGGTAAATACTTTAAGCATGGGATCAGCTTCGATCCCGACTGATTATCGTGCTCTCGCAGGATCACGGTGATGTTCGATGAGAAACGATTTGGAGGGATTTCATCGAGCTACTTTTCCTCGCGAAACTAGGCACTATGATTTTCAGGTACACAGCGAGGGTACGATGTTATAGTGCTGCTGGGTGCTTGCAGGATTAAATAATCCTGGTTTTGAGAGCATTCTTGGTGTACCTTTTCAAGGGAACGGTGGTTACGTGAGTTGGGTTGAGAGCACACAGATAAGGATTTGAAATTAAGTAAGGGCGCTGAGACGTTGCACGTAACGTTAATTTAGGAAAGCTGCTCTATAATTAACCTAGTCCAATTTTCCTCAATATTTAATGCTGCTATAAGCTTAGGGCAGAGATGTAACAGTTCAACGTGTTCTGAAATTTCGTTAAGCAACCCAACTCAGTCAAAAATAACGTAGCGGAGTTTCAATATTTGATTTGGTCTAATCTTTTTGCTTATTTTCGCAGCAGCCTATTTCAATGCTTCTCGAGTTGGCTCATAGACAGCCCTTAGACATATCAGTTAAAGATCCAAGAAAAAACGGACAAAGGAAGCTTTTCAATTTTAAATTAATAATAAATCCTGTGAACATTCGATTCTGTGCTGTTAAGCTACTCCTTTGTTAGTTAAATTACAAACAATGGGAATAGAAAATTGGAAATTGATAACTGTTTAGGAACCAATGCAGCTGCATCGTGCACCGAAAATAATCGTGCCACTTCAAACGGTTTCGAGGTCAGCTACACGAGATTAGCTAGGATAATGTTATTACACCGCTTACGGAATCGCAGTTGCAGGTGCAATGTGTGAACTTATGTTTCCTCAGGTTGATACGCGTAATAAAACGGATTATCGATACTTGGATAAAGCGTTACAAAAGCAAACTTTATTACGACTGGCTTATCCTTGCCTGCGTTAGAAATACTCTTATACTTGCAATAAGTAGACAACAAATGTACAAGTAGGTCTCAATTACTGCTATAATTTATTTATTCTAAAATCATAGGTTTTATAAATTAAAGTTTTTTAAATTTAATCCTCCCAATAAAATTTTATAATTAATCTTACATTAAATGTTTATAATTAATTTGAAAATAAAATTCTATAGGAACTGATCGTGTTATTCGTACGCTTGAAATATAGTTTGGAAATATGTAATAAAAACAATTTCAATCAAATTACGATGATAAAAACATCTTTATTGCCTTTTTCTTTTAAAACATTTTAACAGCGTAGATTGCAATGTGTCAGTATCGTTATCGCATTTTTTTCGCATTCTTCTCGCATTCTTCTCGCATTCTTCTTGCATTAATCGAATTTTCGTTCTAAATAAATGCGACTTGCCGCCATTTTACGATTCGCAACTAAATCGAGTATTATACTACTTGAGCTCGCATTAATCGAGACCTACCTGTATTGTACACGTAGGATGTTTACGCGATGAAATGTTACAGAAACCTGTCGATATTCTCTTAGTTTACAGCACATATATCGTGTACATGGCGTATCAATAACAAAACTCGTTCTACCGCGTGTTGTTTCGTATGCAAAACTACGTTCGTCGATAGAATTCGCACGAAGGGACGGGCGGCCACCCCTACCTATGTACAGGAAAGGCTTTAGCATTGGCTGAAACGTGGTGATAGCGTTATTACGTCTCGCCAAGGTCCACTGTTCATACTATAGCAGTGTAAATTTATGTAAATCGGGGGTTAATGTTGAAATTTTCAAGTCTCGAGTTTCTATAATAAGAGAACGTATACACTTACGTTACGTATCTATAGGGTTATCTAAACTGAGTGTCTCATTTTCAAACACATATTTCATGTGAGTCATCTCTAATTGTAAACAAATCATTGTGAAACGCTACATTGTTCGCTTCCATTAAAAAGTTGTTTGAAAATTATTATAAATATGTAACTGACGCTTGATATCGCGTTTATTGCAAAAAGAAGCCAAGGTGTCTTCGAAACACTGTTGTGTTGCACAGTTAATATCACGCAATGGATTTTGTATTAAAATAAAGAAACCAAAAATATCTGAAATAGTTTATGTTGTATTCCAATTTAAAGATATGACGTATTTGTTATCTCTTTTTCCGTTATTCTCGCAAAACCTTGTGGCGGTACCCTGGAAAGCCTCGAAGGGAAGATCGTAATTAAAATGGCTGTAGGGAAATGCCTACAGCCGATCAATAAACATTTTGTTACTCCGTTTACCTGGGCCTCGAACACCGAAAGCGGTTAACCATTTTTGTCCGCGCAGAGTTCCAGGTTTCCTTCGACAATTTCCAGGGTGCAAGGGTACAGATAGCCCTTGGCTAGGGACTAAGATATAAAAGACAGTTTTTCGGGAGTCAAGGAACACAGTCATCAGAGAATCTTTCATTAATCTTAAATCACACATCAGTTTAAAACTACGCCTACTCATATACAAAGCTTGTATTAGGTCGAGTCATAAATAACTTCCGATGCAGCTAAGTAGAATCTATTGTTCGTATCTACCCGCTATGAGTTACCATGATAAGAAGTTTTTGTTTTCACTATACAGACGAGGCTTTAGTTAGTCTTTTATGAACTGTTTTGTGTGATACACGTTACGTTAAACTATTTTTTTTAATCTCTGAAACGGAGAGTTAAAAAGTACATATTCGTCATGTAATGCATTAGGAATTTAAGCAAGGCAATAGTGCTAAGGCGACAGCTGAAAAAATATGCAGGGTATATGATGAAAACTAATAACCGATCGGGCAGTTAGAAATTGGTTTATAAAGTTCCGTTCTGGAGATACGAGCTTAAAAAACGAACCGAGGGCGAGACGTCCTTCCGATTTTGACGACAACGTTTTAAAAGCAATATTGGAGCAAAATCCACGTCAATCAATAAGAGGTATAGCAGAAAGGTTGAATACATCACAATCAACTATTAACCGTCACCTGGAGAAATTAGGGAAAGTCAGCAAGTTAGGAGTATGGGTAGCTCATAATCTCAGTGAACAGAATAAAGAAGATCGCATGTCAATCGCCACAAGTCTGCTCTCACGGGTAAAGATTAAGCCTTTTTTAAACAGGATTGTAACAAGCGATAAAAAATGGGTTACCTATGAGGTTATAGTCCACAAAAGACAGCGACTTGATAAGGATCAACCACCCCTATCAGATCCGAAAGCAAATATCCATGGCAAAAGATTTTATTGTGTATATGGTGGGATTGTCAAGGAATAATTCACCACGAGTTGTTGAAGTCAAATTTAACGATTACTGCAGATAGATACGTTCAGCAGTTGCAAAGAGTGCAAGAGAAACTCCATGAAAAGCGTCCTGCACTCGTCAATCGCAAAAACGTCATTCTTTTACACGATAATGCGCGACTACATACAGCAAGAGTGACTCAAGAAAAAATTCTTCAGCTTGGATGGTCTGTTTTACCACATCCACCTTACTCCCCGGATCTTACCCCAACAGACTACCACATTTTCTGTTGTTTATAAAACTTTTTGAATGGAAAAACCTTCAATTCTGAGGAGTAAGTCAGGCAGGCTGTCAAAAATTTCTTCCAGTCCAAACCAATCACAGTTTACAAGGAAGGAATTGATAAACTGCCAGGAAGATGGGAAAAGGTTATATATAATAGTAGTGAATACATAATAAATTAATATAATTTTGTTATTTAATGAGAGCAAAATAAATGTCTGATAAAAAAACGGAAGTTACTTATGACTCGACCTAATATCAGGCCACTCATTACATACGGCGCTCATGCTTGATGGTTCCCCACACACAACGAACATCCACTAAACACCCTCCTCAATCGAACACAAAATAGAATATTAAAAATTATCACAGGTCAACCGGCAAGATACCCCACTGAAGACCTCATTAACGAAACTAACATCCCCCACGTGCACGAACATATATCAGCCTTAATCAATAAATACAAAGTCACACACCATCAAAATTCACTAGTACAAATAACGGGGACATACGACATTAATCGTATCCCGTATAAAACAAAAATCCCAATACCCCTTTCGCACTCCTGCACAGCACAGCCAGCCATCATCCCAAACAAGACTCAATAACCAAATTTACTCTCTACAGATCCAGCAAATACCCATCCAAGTAGGGAGGTTTTTTGAAAATTTTCCTCCTTGCACCTTATGCAATCAAGATCTAATCTATTCACTTCCATAGGTAACGCCACTCACATCTCTTAACCGATAAGTCTGGACCACAGGCAGGAGCGACGCAGTAATCATCAATTCAAAACAAAAAAAAAAAAACAAAAATCAAGGAACACAGTCATCATTGTCAGTAGCAGTCTACCACAGATCCGTGCAGTTGCATTTGTTATATAGTTATTTTGTTATCTGTTATATTGTTTAATAAAACATTACTGTTTCTTGTTTCTACGTTTGATATTCCCACGCACTTACACCTGTTCGTCGTTTTTGTCGATGGAATCGAATCATACTTGCACTTATCTCGAGACACTGAGTAGCAAAAAAGCATGAAGATGGATCGTCGTAATTTAGACGAAGCAACAAACATTTTAAATTCAAACAAGTATTATGGTATTCGCCAGTTGCAAGTGTGGTATAACGAGACACAGGGTGGAGCTGTGCAAGAAACGACGAAAGTTCCGTAGCGAATGGAAAAGCGCGTGGGCCGCGTTCTGCTTTTGGGTTTGACATTTCGCGCTGACCTCTCCGCGTGGAGGATTAACTTTCACAGGCGGTGGAAAGATCAAAACCGCGAGACGTTGCAGCCCGGCCAATCGAACGTCACGTAGAATATTACCATGTCAAACCTGTGCAAATCAATTCGGCCGGGTTTAAAGTTCCGTGCATGTACGAGAGATTCTTTTGCTACACGGTTACCGTGGTCACAGCGAGTACGTATGCACACGTATACGTACAGTGGCTCCAAAAAGTATTCGTACACTGTATTATAAGGAAATTCATCTACTTCTGAACTTCTGATTTCAATGAAACTTTATATGTGTACAGAGCATGATGTGTCCTGCATGGAGCAATTTTTTTGGCGGCAAAATATCTTTTAAGGGGGCTGAAAACGAATCTCAAAGTTTCAGCGATTTTTCACGTTCTGAATACAAGCTTTTCTGTATTCCTTTTTTTACAACAGGGCGATAGAGTATTAAAAATTAAACATTTTCTATTTGAAAGGTTTTACTTCATCAAGTACCATTACAAAGTTATTTTTAAAAAATGAGAGGAAACTCAGAAACTTCAACGCTGGTTTCACTCCTTTAACACTATTCCTACCGATACTTCACCTATATTTATTCCTACCGCGACATTCCCACGTAAGACAGACTACAAATTTTTCTCAAAAAATAAACAATGAAAAAAGAAGTGAATATTGAAAAATGTATTATACGTATATTTGAGAAAAAGTCTAAAATTTAAAGGTGATTCAATTACGTTGTATCCATGAAATTCTAATCGAAATTTTAAAAACGGTCATTTGACCGGTTGTGGTAGGAATAGTGTTAAAATGGCATTTAGATGAAAAGAAGAGATTAATTCATACGTATACTATTACGATCTACATACCTACAAAGTTTTTATCAAATACTTCTATCAGACTCAGAATTTCAGAGTTAAACGAATTTATTTGTGACATAGTGTGCGAATACTTTTTGGAGCCCCTGTACGTGGCATAAAGTAAATATGTACGTATCCCTCTGAAAGCTTTTACGTTTATGATCCGATTTCTGATCTTTGGAATCGAGTTCAAGGAATTCCCACGGCATCGTCCTGATTTGAATACGAGATTAGCCTCGCCAGCGGGAAAAGTTGATCTGAACAAATTCGAATTCAATTCGCCGTGCTTTCCGGTAGAAGTTACACGTACACATAAGCATGAGCATTATTCTTTTACTCGCCCTTAACACGTTGCCGCACATTTTTAAATTGACGATCGCCCTCAGAAACACATTTTTTCTTTCGATTGTTTATGACTGCCAGATGAAATCGAGTGTAAGTTGCATGTTTGGAAGTGAAAATGATCACATTTGGCCACAGTTTTTCGCAAAAAATATTTCGACGACTATACGGCATTTACTTTACTAATTCAAAATGATTCCTATGAATGAAAGTAAGTTAATAGGTGTAAACTTAACACAAGAAAATCAGTTTGAAACAGAATTATCATTTGTAATTTATTTTGCTTATAAAATAGTAAACATGAAATAAAAATTAATTCAAGAAACAAATTACATACAATACAAGAAAGTATTATAAATGATAGAATTCGCCGTGAACGACTGTTATAGCCGTCATTTGTCTCTAGATGCCCAAACGTTCCGAAGCGGTAGGGCATGAGAAACCGCATAAAAGAACAATTAACCCTTAACACTCGAGAGGTGACTGTTAGTCACCAGACGATAGTTTCACAAATTTTCAGATTTTAATTAGTTTGTTTATTATTCAGGCTCAGAGGTTAAATAGTCGTATATGTAAATTTTAGTATATCACTTAACTAAACTAAATGACGTTTGATATAGGCAAATCTTAGTAAATATTTCGAATTGGAACATTTTTGAAGTTAGTATCGTCAGACGACTAAGAGTCGCCTCTCGAATGCGAAGGGTTAATATGCTGTCTGGCATGTTATAACTTTTTTTCTAGATGTGTTACTCAATAATTAACAAGTATATGTGTTAGTACACTTCGTACTAATGCTATTCCTTTTTTTTATTGATTAAAATGTGCACGACGGTTATAGCCGTCATTTGCCTACATATCGCCAAAGATCGGACGGCTATAAACGTAATTTGCGGCAACGTGTTAACAAATACTAGTTTCACGCGTATGGAATAACACACGGAGGGAAAAGCGGCAAAAATATGCCTGTATTTTTTCATCGACATTTGTTGTCCATCGAGGATCAGCCAATGTTTCACGGCTAAATCGACCGTAGCGATTTTCTCTGATTTCGCCGGGGCAATGTAAGATTATCAGCGTGGTAATTGGTCGCTAATTGGTGTACTAAATTTCTGCTTGCCTGACGCAGCAACCGGATGAAACGGACTACGATATATAATGCCAATTATACTTGGCAACCGAAGTTAATGTAGGCCGGGGGTGTTAATGGGTTAATACCCGGCGGGGCTATGAAACAGGATGAACAATGTTCGCATACCGGTAAGTTCATGAAAGTTCACGAAAGTGAAGCCCCCGGCAGTTTCGTGGCAAGCTGGTTATTCGCGTCCCCCTCCTGTGACAGCCGAGAAACAAAGTGAACCGCGATAAAAGTTGTCCGAATCTTGATCGATCCTCTTCACGGCTATGTACCGAAGATTCGTAGCGTCGTGGACATCCCGGAGTTGCTTCGAATTTGATTTACTTGGCCGTTCAACGCGCTATTAATTTACAGCTGCTTGAAAATGAACGATTCTTCGGATATGATTCAAGAATCATTTTATGATGTAACATCTTCTCTTTTTATTTTCTTATCGCATCAACTGCGAGGTTGTTAGCGATATTGGGTAGCTTTTTCCATCGGTATTGTTTTGGTTAAACAATCTTGTTTCCTTAACGCTATAATTACCGAGACCGATCAAAATGACCAATTCGTAATTTTTCGTGGAAACTTGGTCAATTTATTGTGATTGCTACACCTTTAAAAATTTACTATAATTTTTACTATGGTTTTACTACTACGGTTCGTTTCTCTCATATTAGGTATTCCTTTAATACAATTTTCAAAATTGATTTCTTCGTGAAAGAAATTTTATTTGCTTAAAAATCCGCAGCCTTATTTTTATATTATATAATATTTATTAGTAAACGGTCTTAATATTTTTTAATGTTTATTATTTATTAGTAAATGTCTTCTTAACCATTATTTAATTATTTCTAGCATTATGTTTCCCACTTTTGAATGAATGTTTGATACAATTTAGGTAATCGGTTATTTGAATCAGACATTTGCAATAGCAGTTAGCATGTAAGATTAGTACCAAATGGAGGATAGCTACAATTTCAAGTGATCAGAATAGCGGTGTGGAAGGCTCGAAGCACCTGTAATTCTTGCACACACTTCTATCGTGTATGTATGTAGTTCGATTTTATGGAGAGAGAAGTGGCATATGAATTACTGCGTTACTGGGCCAAGTTTATCGCGAAAGGTAGCCGGCTCGATAATGCTCATAGCCTCGGAAACGTGGATTTACATTCGACAGTAGACGGTTCTGGACTGGTAGATGATCCAGGCCACGTATCTAGCATTAACAAACGCTCAATCTCCCATTCTGGACGACGATATCAAACGTTTCCTGATTCTACTTTCGTAAACGAACGGACGCGACCATTAACGCGGGGTATCTATGTCATGTGTGCGGTGTACGCATAGGAAATGCACACAGGGTTTTGATATATACACTGTTAAGCTAGTGTTTGACGAGCGATTCGTGTACCTGCATTCAAATAACTTTTAACGATAACCTATATATATATCGAACGCTTTTCAAGTTTCCCCCTTTTTAACGGATAAGCGAGTTCGATTCACTCGATGTGTGAAACACATTAACGGTGAAACGCTGATTATCCAAGTTTTGAATATACGAATGATTAAATATCTGAATACAGATTGGATCACGCATATTTGTATGTAAACATTTCATTCATTTTTATACTATGTATTTTTATTAGGTATTTATTCCCTGAAAATTGTTTAATTTCTATTTATTTTATCACATAATCAAAAGTTTCATCTTTTCAGATCAATTATCCCAAGAACCGACAATCCGAACGAATCTGTTTTCCAGTTAACAGGTTCGTCGCCACGTCATCCATATTTGTGTGACGTTCTTTTTCTTAAAGTTAATTAGGATTTTAAATTGGAATTTTAAAAGGAATTCAATGGAATACGCATTGAAGTATAACATATATAAATATAAAATACATAAAATAAAAATAAAAGTTAAAACTTTTGCTGTTTTTATATTTTTTTTACTCTAGTTTTCTATACAATTGGAATTGAACCCAGCGAGAAACTCAGCCGAATCACGCTGGACGACGAACGTATTAATTCGAATAATCGGCGTTCTACTGTATATAATTCATTTGGAATAGACAAAATAATATGAAATTTGTTGGAAGTTATCGTGATGTGTTGAATTCTTTAAAAATTTTGCGATTTTCAACTGTTGTTTGAACCTTCTTCATTCCTTTGTAATGAAAGATTGCAAAATTGTGCTCTCTGGGGTTAAGAAACAGTAAAATAAAAAGCTGAAATGTTTCCGCTAAAGGCCGCCTTTGATTTTCATGTGGGAAACACGACTAGTGTGCAAACAATACTCGTGCAAATAGTGGCGGGCAAATTTAAATGAATTTTTCTGCACGAGCGAGCGCCGACAAGGAGGATATTGATTAGCAGGCGCTTGGAATCCGTGAAAAACAAAAAAATCTTGTTACCGTACACGTATACTCGCGAATCGATTCGGTTAAGTTTATTTTACATGAATTGAATTTCCTATATATTCTGGAGAATATGGATGGAAAAATATTGTATTCTTATCACTGTTAAAATAAAACGAGTATCTATAATTTCAAATTAAAATTGGAATTATAATACCAAGAATACTCTTTAGAAATCATGGTTGATTTATAGAACGCGTTTTCTTGATTAAAGGAGTAAGGAACAGGGGGGAGGGAGAAATAGAAGAAGAAGTACAAAATAATCAAAGAAATGGGCAATAATAGAACTAAGTAGAAAATAGGTTACTGCAGATTTTTAAAATTATAAGATTAAACGATATAAGTTGTAAATTACATGATACGGAATAGGATAATTTAGTTCAAGAAGGTGTAAAAATTAGTAAGTAGTGATAGAGGTAGAATTAAGAAAGAAATATGTAAAAGGATGAAATTGTAAACCGGAAGCCATCCTAAGCCGCATAGGCAAGGATTATAATAAATAAATAAAAATAATAGAACGTGTTTTCTTATGTGTTCTGCAATTTGACTTTAAAATTCTGTCTCTGATCGGTGACGTATAGAATCATTTAGTCGATACTGAACCTTTTCAAGAAACATAGAACACCAACAAAGTATTCCTCGATGTTGCTGCAATGTAAACGCAGCTCAAGAGTATTTTATTGCTATCCAAAAATATTAGCGTCTGGAAATTCTACTTTCTTTATTTAAATCTATAATCAACGTTTTTCGTTATAATCATTATTTTTGAAAGCAGTTCCTTTAAGAGCTGTGGAGGTTAAAGGGTCAGAAAAAAGTGATCGGTTCAACGGTACACATTTTCTGTTACGATTTAAAGTTTAATTACCGACGATTGCATTTGCGACCTCGTATTGTACCATCGCACATTTTCAGGAGAAAATTCTAATTTGGTGGCCTCCACTTTCCTGGCTTCCACGTTTCCATCTGATTACAAACCTTTTAAGGCTTGAACGACATTGAATTTGATAATCTACTTTCCATTCCATAGACATTCGCACTAGATTACCCTTATAAAATTTCAATTCCCTCACAACTTTCCTAAGACACAGTACAGCCCTCCTAAGTTAAAGCATTATATCGAAATATCTAAGGAAATTGAAGCTTAATTACGTTAAATTAGCAACGTCACTTGAAAAGCAAGAAGAATGAATTATTATTATAACAAATGATGATCAATCTGAAAGAACCAGACGGAAATTAAACAACTTTCTTATGCGATTCAGTCTGTATTCAAATATTCCAGCATTCGGTTAACCAAAATTTGAATAATCGATGTTATGCTGCAAGTACACTATTTCTAAACGCAATAGAGATAGCAGCAGGACCTTAAGGCTTAAGATTAAATTTAAGAGTTGATGTATAAGAAGAGATAGTTAAGATAATCAATACAGAAACGGAAGTTATGTTTTTCTTTTCTACAATGCTAACTTAGTTTAGGTTAGTCAAGCGTTTAAAAGCTCATAAGTTAGTAAGTTTATAAGTTCAAAAGTTTTCAAAATGTAAAAGGTAAAATGTAAAATGTAAAATGTAAAATTAAATGTAAAAGGTAACCGGAAACCTTTCAAAACCGAAAGGTGAGAAATAAAAGAAGATACACTATTTGTAAACCTCTGCAAAACACTTATGACTTTCCAGTTACTTCATTCAAAAAAGTAAAGGAACGCGTGCAATTTTGAATACTTCCAGATAGGATATTTTAACTCATAAAGACAGGGAAGCTGGACTTAGAAGACGCTGCATCTGCTTCGCTCAGGTCGATGGATCGACAAAGCGCGTCATAATTCTTTTTATTAACAACCAGCGCACCCTTGCCCCGATAACGATGCTCGTAGCTATTCATATCGAGCTAACTGATTAGGTGACTTCGCCTAACAAAGTTCAGTCAGAGGCTGAACTTGCGGCTCCGCTCGATCCCCCTAGCCAGTTGGATGTATGTAACTTCGCCCGTAACTTCATCGATCCCTGTGCAAGCAAACGGATGATAGATTCGGATTAGCGGGAAAGTCCGGAGGAAGTGGATCATGAAAAATTCCTCGACCACGCTACTTAACCCCGATGTCCACGTACCTGCCATACAGCGGCCGAACGCGTAGGTGCAGACCGGTTTGTGTGTACGCGCGGGCGTGCAGTTAAAACGCGGTGCAGGGGCTTATGACGCGCAGAGCACGTTTTAGGTGTGCAACCTTGTACCGGCTGCACTCGTGCACACAAACTTATACACGTAGGTATATACGACGAAATGGGCGCAGCTGGCTTAACAAAGGGTGTACGGATAATATCGTTTGCGCTGCTTTCCACTCGAGCTCGACATTCGTGTCACAGCCAGCGGATACATTTTCGTGGAAATCACAACTTTTGCATCTTCTTTTATCCGCCTGCTTTTATCCATTGTCACTGATACGCGCTCTATCGAACCTCGTATCTCTATCGTATCCCTGTCTCTACTTCATCCCCACCCCGCCACGTCCCCTGCACTCCTTTCTGTTTCCTTCCCTCGCGGACCGTCAATCATCCCCTCGCGATTTTTTACTTTGGGCAAAAAGCGTTTCTCCGCCGCGTAACCATTGTGCGCCGATGAAACGTTCCCTTTTCCCTGTCGACGCGTATGGAGACATTCATCGGGAACACCTGGATGTTCTGTGCCAGGTTCCACGATCAACCCTTGCCCTGTATCTAGATACCTAATGCCGGGACCACACTTTTGTTCGTGAGATGCTTGTTAACTATATTCGTCATTATTGGTCTGTTGATGTAAAACGTGTTATCCAGCGTTTCCAAGTATTTGAGAAAACTGCAGTTTATATTACAGTAGCAGTCAACAAAAGTAAAGCTATTCGTATATGAGAAATAGTACAATAAACGAATTTCGTGTTTTGTATCAAATGTGCAAATTAATTCGGTGCCTTTTTCGCACGGAACCCACCTTCCTAACTGTTGAACTTTTCCTAACTGAAGTAAACGTTGCGATAAACATTGGTGGGTAACACTTAGTTACAACGCAAGCCCTTGTTTAGCTTTTTCAAAACTTTTCTTGAAATTTCGTACCTGGCCTGGACGTACTTATCCGATCTTTGAAACCACTCTTTGCATATTTTATACGTCACAGCGTCATCGCCAAAAGCGGAACAAACCGTTTCTTTAGCTTCAGAAGCAGTTTTCTTCGGTTCAAAAGCAAAAAGAATGCAATACCTCAAATACTCCTTGTCGAACACCAAATTGTTTAGTGTTATTAGATGAAATTATGCCGAGTTGTCATGATTGTTTTAATGTTCCTTAGAGTATAATGCTGCAACTTTCAAATCACCATAGAGCAGGAAAGGTATTTTAATTTAAATGGAAGTTACAAAACGTTAAACGCAAAGGCACCGAATTAATTTGCACTAATACCAATACTAATCAACAAATACTACGTTATCCTATGAATAATATAAATAGATGTATACATAGTTTTTATAAACTACGGTACTCTATTTTGTAATATTTTCTCGTCTTAAACTTATGTCCGCTACTGTACACTGCCGGCGAACATAGTTCGCCAGCTAACTGCGACCTGTTCGCGAAACAACATTGCGGATCCGGTATAACACGTTTCAATTCTAATTTGTTTGGACTGATTCCGGACCGAGCTCGCAAACACCCTCGTAAATGTTTTTGTGTTTCTCGTGTTACACCTGGTCACCGGTAATTTGTAATTCCATTTGCTGTCGCCACTCCGCAATAATTTTAATCGGCGACTTCGATCGTCGATTTCCTTGTCGTTTTCATGACAGTATCGGACGCGCATCCTCCTTTACGCGGCAAAGATAAAGTTCGTTCGAGCGCAAGTAAAGCTATTATGTAAGAAATTTGAAAGTCCGACGAACCGTGACGATTTATACTTGAAACGATTTAAAAACGAAAGTTTATCGAGAAACGAAACTTCTGAAAACTACTTTCATCCTCGACGATCGATTCGTTGCTTAGCAATTTGAAAACTGGGGGATGCTGACGCCAGACGTTAAAATTAGCAGCCATGAATTTGTTCGCTTTCAAATAACAGCTTAATACCAGATACGGTGATATTCGTAAAATATGTTCGTATTAATGAGAAATACACGAAGAACCTGCCTTTGAAATTTAATCAATACTTTATTTATTACTTTGTTTACGATCAAAATTTTCCAAATTTGTTGTACATAATTCGTCGTTTTATTTTCCAAATGAATTAATTTAAATAGTCATCAATTATGTATCTGTGATTACATTACTAAGTCAAACAATTAAAAAATACGGTAATCGTTAAAATGAAAGAAAAAGAACGAGTTAACGATTTAACGTGTAAAATACACAGTTAAGTGTTAGTGTAATCCTAAATTCAGTAGAACTCAGGCTCTTAATGCTTTCCGCACAACGCATGAACGTCACCTCGCCCAAAAGTAATTAATACACAATGTTAGAATGTTCAATTTCGATTTTGATGTTATGCTACGATGTGCTTGCCCCTTAACACAAGATTGCCGGAGTGAGTCAATTTGACTCGCTTGTGATTTTGTCAAGTTGAAGTGCCATGTGAACGGAATAAAAGTAAGAGCGTTTGTGGTTAATATAATAAAAAAATCTGCGAAAAATGTATTTTAAAAACAGCATATATATGTAAAAATTGTTTTGAACAAACTTGCTTAAAAATAAAGTTTTATTTCTTTTTTAAACTTCAATTTTCATGTTTAACACGTTTGTCGCCCAGTGTGATTCGGTCGAGATTCTTGCTGGGCCCAAATCCGATTGCACAGAAAACTGGGGTACAAAAATATAAAAACAGTAAAAATTTTAACTTTTTATTTTTATTTTATGTATTTTATATTTATATATATTATGCCATTGAATTCCTTTTAAAATTCCAATTTAAAATCCTATTTAACTTTAAGAAAAAGAGCGTCACCCATATTTGGGTGACATGGCGACGAACGTGTGAAGTCAAATTGCCTCGTTTTAGGCAAAATAGGTATACACCCAATATCCGGCAATCTACCGTTAAGTACCCGATACAACTCTTAACTCATCGACAAACTGCGAATATTTCGAGGCACGAGGTACGAAACAGCTTTCAAATCACTCGAATCGTCGTACGATGATTCGCGTGCAGAAGCATCGATTCTGTTAATCAAACAATTAGAGAAGGTAGAGAGAAAGAAAATTCGCTGTGGAACCGGCGCTCGTTCCCGTGTCAGAGGGGGGTCCGTATTTTTTCGCCGATATTT
The DNA here is from genome assembly GCA_033822845.1 of Tetrapedia diversipes. Classification (NCBI taxonomy): domain Eukaryota; kingdom Metazoa; phylum Arthropoda; class Insecta; order Hymenoptera; family Apidae; genus Tetrapedia; species Tetrapedia diversipes. The sequence goes on from JAOPTO010002142.1 coordinate 270,208, forward strand.
CGCAATTTTTAACGGGCACGAGCACCATGGCGCGGCCTTGCATTTTTCTCCTCTTTTGTGAAACGCTCGCCAACGCGAACCAGCTGCACGAGACATCGCTGTGGCGCTCTCCCGGGGACGAGTCGGATTTTCTTCTTTTTAAAATCATTTAGGTCGCGGCTCGACAGCGGCGTACTCGTGCTGACGAGATATCGAGTTCAAACGACCCTTGAGCTCAAACGTTCCGGCCGATCCGTTGGACGAGTGTACACGAGGCGGACAGGCGAAAACAAAAAGTGGTTTCCGAATCACGGAATCGGGGCTTTAAGCCGCACCCGATCGGGTTTGAAATTTAATCGGTGCACACGGGAACAGGAGCGCGCAACCCTTTGCAACGCCGGTTGTTTTGCATTTAAATCGAAGCTCCGTTCAAACAAATGTTATTACCGTGTCGTGTAACCGGTAATGCACGCAGCTAGTTCCTATAGAACAGGCTGTTTATCGATGACGAATACTTGTAACCGTTTGTAGGGATCGAACTTTAGTGAACCACCTTTTTTGATGTTCGTGTGAAATTTTTGATAACCTATTCGCGAAGAGAACAATAATATTGGGTTGGAGGGAAAGTTCTGTCGTATTTTCCGTTTCCGTTAATTCATGTGGAACCCAAACACTTTGCTTTAACACAAACCCAAGAGATTTAATGTGATCTCCAACAGTTGTATAATGAATACCAAACTCTTCTGCAATTTCTCGACTTGTTAAATGTGGATTATTTTCCAACATGGATCGCAAAACATCATTATCGATCTTGGATGGTCGTCCAGATCGATCACTTTCTTGGAGGCTCAGATTCCCGGAACGAAATTTGCTAAACCATCTTTGACAAGTACGAACATTTACAATATCTTTTCCAAATACCGCACATAAATTTTTACATGCAACCGATGCGTTGCTTCCCTTTTGGAATTCATACAAAATGCAGTGTCGTAAATGCACTTTATCTACTGACATGTTTTTCACTTTAAATATCACAAGTAAATGATGAACGGTAAAAAAAGGACTCCTTTTATATTATACAGCAGGTAAAAAAAACAAAAAAAATTCCCAATGACTCACTAGCCAGATGTTTTTTTTATTTACGAGAAAAATTACCTGCCTATTTAAAATACGACAGAACTTTCCCTCCAACCTAATATACGGATTAGGGGGACCAGAAAGTAATGTCGCTTTTTACATTAAATTTAAACACAGAAATTTTTTAACGAGCTTTATTTTTAATCAATGAAGTAATCACCCTCGTTATCAACAACCTTTTGTCATCTAGTGCACAAATTTTCAATGCCGGATCGATAAAAATCAATTGGTTTTTGAGCAAAATATCTAAAGATGGAATGACAGAAACGACATTACTTTCCGGTTCCCCTAATATTAATGTTGATATTAATACTTGTTTATTTTGGTATTCCCAAGTTTAATCCTTTATTGTAATACAGAGAAGAATAAAGGTGAAAGTAAAAGGACACACCCACAATTGTTGCAAACATGCTTTCGTATAATTAAGTTCTTTTTCAAAAATAAGGAATTTAAAAGAAATTTTTGTAGCAAATACATATTTGCAATTCATTCAAACTAAAGGAAATTTATAGATTCATGTATGTACGTTTCACTGTGCGATGATGTAAACACATTCTTTAAAGAGATATACTATCCTCTTTGCAAGAAGCAAAGAGTTAATTTCCACTCGTTTACATGCTCGAATATCTTTCGTTGAATAAAATACGATCGGCGAGTAAAACGGTTTGAATTTTCCAAACATTTGCTGTGAACGTTCAAAGAATTCCATTTCAGCGAGAATATACAGAATGAAAAACACGTGTGTTATTTTTAAATGTAGAAATTCGCGGGTAACACTCTTTTTTCCCTAAATATCGATCCTGTTCGTTCTCGCTGGTCCATAAACTCTGCTATTCCGCGTAAGACGTGTGCTTACATTTCGGCTCTCGGTTATCAAGTTCATTGATCAAGATAAAAGAGATCCTAAACGGTGCCAAGACGCAAATGAAATTACGAGATGGAAGGAATCTGAAGACGGGTTGATTAGGAACGCGGTCTACCGAGAAAAGAAGTTTTACCGGATGTTCGCGTTCTTTCAGTTTGTTTCATCCAATTCTAAATAAATTTTTATTCGATGGGTGTTTCAAAATCGTATTTCCACTGATGGTTATGATAGTAGTTTAAATAAAACATTTAAAGGAAAGTTATTTTATTAATTGAACGACACGAGAATGAGTCGAATTACAAAACATGAAATCATAAATCCGAGAAAAAGCTTTTGACCTAGATCATTTTCATAATTACCTGCATATTTATCGCTATCACAAACTTTTTTTCGCTTTTCATTCACCAGTTAGTATGGTTGTACACTTTTAGACACGTTTTTACAAATATTTTTGTAATAATGCTTATCTGCAAAGTAATTGTGAAACTGTGGCGCTCTTTTGATTCGAACAATCATTCCGCGAGGAGTAACTGCGTTAATGATTCTTTAAACTGCGTTAACTTTTCACTTGCACACTTTCAATAGAATTTATAAATAGGGAGAACACTTAACGGCAGAAGAAATCTTTCGCTTCGGAGAGCAACGTTATCTCGGAGCACCGAATGAATACATACATTAACCTTATTAATGTTTACCTTGAACTTCACTTTTAGAAACGGTGCTACGTTCACAATGGCCTTTATGCTCCTGGGAAACGGTTGCATTCAACTGTCGCATGATAAAGCACAATTATTTTTTAGATATCACGAACCTTGGTACAGGTTTAAAGATTCTTAACTTGAACAGCAATCTTGACGTTCTTATCGAAATCGACGAAAAAAGACTCGTTTAACTTTCGCCGATATTCCAAAACATTCGGACAGATGTCCGCACGTTTAAAGTATTTCTTGGTTGTTTCACAGGCAACGGTCTTCAGCTTGAAAAATCGACGCCGTAAGATCAACAAGGTGTGCAGGCTACCCGTAAAATATTCATACGACCCTGAACGTCGAGTTGGAGGAAAAAAGAGAGCGAAAAAAGAAGCACAATCACTCGGTAGACGTAGTGACCCGAACAGAGACGTCCCAAAGTGTCGTTCTGTTGGCGAGGGAAAAAGAGAAGAAAGGGAAGAAGCGAACGAAAAAACCGGCCTGGCAACCCTCGTTGGAGAGCTCTTGCTCGATCAACTCGCGAACGAAAAGAAGAATATTCGCCACGAGGTCACAACTCACCCCCTTCATTCCCGTCCGTTGCAACGTATATGCGCATTTACGTATGTGCGCGTGTCGTCGCGTCCGTAATCACCCCATTTCACGGTTAATCAGCCGAGAGGCCGGAAGACAGAGGAGGCAGCGTAGAGGAGGCGGGTAGAAAAGAGAGAGAGCGGGCAAGATAGCCGGAAAGTGTACGGAGAGAAAGATAGGATGAAACGGAGGAGAGAAAAAGAGGAGCGACGTGGATGGGCATACGGAAAGGGAGCATCGAGACGAGAAGAGAAAGCGAGGGAGAAGGGAAGGGCAACGTGAACGGAAGAATGGCCGGAATAGCCAGAGAATGTGTAGATGTAGAGAGAGCAGGCCTGGCAGAGGTGTGCACGATGAAATGGAGAGAGAGAAAGAGGAACGACGTGGAGAGACAAACGGGTAGAGAGCACCGAGAGACAAAACGAGAAAGCGAGGGTGGAAGGATGGGCAACGTGAACGGAAGAACGACAGGGATAGAAAGGAGGACCACCCCTGGCTAGCGTGCATGTATAACAGAGTACATATAGCCGAATATCGCAGTTAAGTGCTCGATATACCGCACCTGATCAATTAAGCTGGTAATCACGCCAAAATCACTGGTCAGGTTGTCGGGGCACTCATCCACTCCTCTTTCACAACGATTATCTCGTGTGTTGTTCGATCGGTCCACGGTTCTCCCTGCTGATTGACACCGGCAACATCTCTGCCGCACGCTCGTCTCACACAGTGTGCGCCTCTTGCTGGTTTACGCGATGGAATGATAAACAGGTGGAGCCTGCCCCGAGGGAACAGTCTGCCGGGAAAGGGTGACCAGCGGGCGCGCAGTCACAACGAGCTTACGACCCTGGCGAGTCTCGCTCCTCGCACGACTGACTGAAGCCTAGAATCGAGGCTTGCAACCAACCCCCTGACTCCCCAACCCCCGTTCGAGCCGACGGGGAGGCCACGCAAGTGGCGCCACGAGCTTGCAAAAGCTCACCCCTTCGACTACTCTCTCTCTCTCTCTCTCTCTCTCTCTCCGTTTTTCTCTCCCTCTCTCGATCTCCACCCCTTCCTCTCTCTGCACCCCACCATCGAACGCTGCTCTTATCTACTGGATGGCGCGCGCGGTTAAGTTCTGGCATCTTTTCGGATTCTCGTGTTGACACGGTTTAGATTTCGCGGTGGCCGGTCGAGCCACGGTGGTTTTAATTTCATTCGAGCGCCGCTCTCCCGTGCATTCACGGAATCTTCATTTCAATCGGGCAACGAATATTTTTCTCGTTTTCCCTTTCCGCCCGTTCTCCTCTCGCTGACGGTTTACGCGTTTAATTGGCCGTTGATTAATTTCCAAAAGAGACCGCTTGGCCTCCTCGGCGATTCCCTGCTTCACGTTCTAATTCGGCAATTTAAGAACTGAAAGACTGCAGGTGGTACACTTTCGTTTCTTTTGTACTTTCGATACGTACAAACGACTGCTTTGAAACTCCGGTTATATCGACAAAACTTCAGCACTGCCTGATCAATGGAATTCTTTAAAAGCAAGTGTTCGTTAGAATCTATTTATAAGAACGCGAATTCCTGTTATCTCCACGAGGAATCGTAGGTGGTGGGGATAATTAGGAAAGTTCTTACTATATGAACGATTTGGTTATTTAACCCTTTACGCTCAGGAGGCGGTTCTTAACCGTCAAACAAAATCATTTTCAAAAATTTCCAAATACAAGTATCGAAATTAAGTAGTTTACCTGTACTGAAATTTTCTTCATTTAGTTAAATTATACTAAAATTTATAAACATTACTGTTTAACTCTTTGCACTTGGAAATTTCTGAAATTGGTATCGTTCCACTACCAACTGTCTCTTTTCGAATGCAAAGAATTAACCCTTTGCACTCGAGAGGTCACCAAATAATAGTTCCGCAAATTTTCAGGCTTTAGTTAGTTCGTTTATTAGTCAGACTTAGGCGTTAAATAGTCGTACATGTCAATTTTAATATATTACTCAACTAGACTAAATGACGTTTAACATAGGCGAATCCTAGTAAATATTCTGCATTTGAAAATCTTTGAAGTTAGTATCATTAGACAACCAGCAGTCACCTCTCGAGTGCAAACAATTAATCCTTCTTAACACTATTCCTACCACGACCGGTCAAATGACCGTTTTTAAAATTGTGATTAGAATTTCATATATATAACATAATTGAATCGCCTTTAAACTTTAGACTTTTCCTCAAATATACAGTGGCTCCAAAAAGTATTCGTACACTGTATTATAAGGAAATTCATCTACTTCTGAATTTCTGATTTCAATGAAACTTTATATGTGTACAGAGCATGATGTGTCCTGCATGGAGCAATTTTTTTGGCGGCAAAATATCTTTTAAGGAGGCTGATAATGAATCTCAAAGTTTCAGCGATTTTTCACGCTTTGAATACAAGCTTTTGTGTGTTTTTTTTTTATTACAGGACGATAGAGTATTAAAAATTAAACATTTTCTATTTGAAAGGTTTTACTTCATCAAGTACCATTACAAAGTTATCTTTAAAAAATGAGAGAAAACTCAGAAACTTCAACGCTGGTTTTACCCCTCTAAAATGTCATTTAGATGAAAAGAAGAGATTAATTCATACGTATACTATTACGATCTACATATCCACAAAGTTTTATCAAATATTTCTATCAGACTCAGAATTTCAAGGTTAAACTAATTTATTTGTGACATAGTGTACGAATACTTTTTGGAGCCACTGTACGTATAATACATTTTTCAATATTCACTTTTTTTTTCATTGTTTACTTTCTCAGAAAAATTTGTAGTCTGTCTTACGTGGGAATGTCGCAGTAGGAATAGGTAAACGTGAAGTGTCGGTAAGAATAGTGTTAATTCGTACAAATTTCACTGTGCATGTTCATCGAACGAAGTGCGATCGATCGATAATTCATTCCTCAGTTCTGGTTCGTTCGAATTGTTCGGATCTGAGATAACGTGACACTCGATGCTATATGTCTCGACGATAAGATGCCAAATTGATCCAAATATGTTCTCTATGACTGTTGTTTAGCGCTTGACGCGTGCATCGACTGGCGAGATTGTTCGAGAATCGTGCTGCAATTAGCAGGTTCAAGTGATACTCGGTATCGATGAGACTCGACGTCCATTACACGTTTCATGGAAATTTCCTTTTTGTTTCGTAACTACCGACAGAATTCATCTACAGAACAATGATGTTAAGTGTTCGTAGGGTAAACGGTGGAAAAGATGAGATCCCCTTCTAGTTTATGCATTCTGCAATTCGTTGCAGTATCCAGTCAATCGGAAAAGTTAACGTATTAAAGACCGCAAAGAAATTTGTAAGACATACGCCTGAGACCGCACGTTTTTGGGCAAACTTGTACGATCTAATATCATCATAACTTTGTTATTTATGAAGCAACTTGTGAGCGGTCCTTAATGTGTTAAGTCGTCGATTCAGTCGAAAAACACATCAAAACGAGATATCTCGTGACCCGTCCGCAACGTTCGGTTTGCTAAACACAAGAAAACTCGTGAGCGGTCCTTAACACGTTCCGTGCCAAGCCATTTTTGCCTGACTTGTTGTTCAGGCCATTTGATATTTTGACTAAATGCACCATTGAATGTAATTATTAATTATTGTACATATAACAATTAAATAAACTTATGTGTTTTGCTCTATACTGCATCTTGTATAATGCTTCATTTTTTTACAAAATTATATTTGTAATAAAATATATGTTTTCAGCGCATTAAATAAATATGGTACACGTGGCACGGAGCGTGTTAATATGTTAATTTTACTATACCCAATAATCATTCGTGCAGTTAACCTTCTTGTTTTGACACCCAGATCACAATTTAGTATCTTTGCGTTTGTAATTACCGTCAGGGACCCAGTTTTTGTTTATTTCTTCGTAATAACCATTCTTTTTGATATAAAACTCAAAAATTTATTTTTGAGGGTCAAATAATTCTCGTTTGAAACAATTTCTTTACCTGACAACAGTGAAACGCTTAAACGACTCAGCCTGTGTAATATTGGGCTTAAAGCCGGTGGAGTATTAGATAAATTAATTAATTAATAAATTATTCGGCTCGCGTGGAAACAAAGCTCAGTCGGTAATGAAATTGCACGTATCTCGTGCGCGGTCCTATTCACCCCTTTTCCTCTGCCGTTTTCATTCAACCACCTCCTTCGACGTGTTCCTTTCTCTCGGCTCTTTCTTCCAGGAGCAACCACCTGTAACCTTCCGGAGATAGACGTTCGTTTCAAAATGCACGCCCTACCCTTCTATCTTTACTCAGCCACCTCCCTGGACCAACCCTCGTCGGCCTCCTTCATCCTTCACCTGATTTAGCGAATCGCCAATCGCATCGAACGATCAATCAAAGCAGTCGTATTTTCTTGCCTGGTTTATTGAGAACGTTTATTTATTTATTTATTTATTTATTTATGGGATAAAGTTCCATTAGTGTACATCAAGGGCGTAGTCAGGGAGCTGTTGAAGCAAGAGTACAACGACCAAAGGCCATATATTCGTGTAAATTATTTATAAAAGGCTAATATCAGATTCGATGTTGATAAGAAACTAAAATTTGTAGTTAATTCTTTTTTTTGGGAATAAATGGTAAAAAGTGTCATATAACTGTAGGATTAGTATTTAAAAAGATGATGATTGTGACTAATCATCAGCATTTAATGCGAGGCCGATGATCAATAACGCTACACAACAGTTGACAGAGTTTTGTTTAGCTTTATACGAGATACATACTTTGAGGATCCTAGGAGGTTGATTTTAAGCTAAATTTTTCAAATGTAATATAAAAGAAGCGATACAATATTGCTTAACTATTTTACTTATGTATTATACAAATCTTTTTGGTTTGTTTCATACATTATGTGATGAAATAAATGATTTACAGGCAGTTGAAATCTGTTTTGGTTTAATATTCTTCTACTCCACCCTAAATGAAATCCTAGCTATGCCTTTGGTATACGGATGAAGAATAAATCATAAGTATGGTAAGTAATAGAAAAGAAGTGAGATGTAAGAATATTGCTGTAACATTAACACTAAGACGAACAACAACTAAAGTGTACTTACTTGCAATAATAAATCAAATTGAAAATCATATTAAAAAAATGCTTATTAAGAAGGAAATTGAGCTTTATTTATGCTTTTCACCAGGAAATTACCGAAAGTTTTAGAAAGTACTTCACAATAAATTTATATAACCTTTATGAAAAATTCCGAATTGCTCACCTCTTATTATCTTGATAGTTCTAGGGTTAAATTTGTTATTTAAGGTTGATACTATATTCTCTTTAACACGAAAACACGCGTGAAATGTTTACACTTCACGGTTAGGTGTAAATTTAAATGTCTTGCAAATCCTTTCATATTTATTTTGACCGATCTATTCGTGGATGGAACAGATTAATCTTGCTTAGCGATCCATCAAAACAACTTGTGATGGATTTAGGTATGTTTTTGGTATGTTTAAGTTCGTTTATTACCATGTAGCTTGATCTTTCGTCATTCTTTTTCAATATTGGAAGACGTCCCCGTTTCCCTTTTTTAATACTTGGAATTTAGTAAAAGTTCAAAATTTTAATAATCTTTTAAACGAATAAATTAAGCATTATGAACCATATAGAAATGTGTTCTATTACAAGGAATATTTTCTTGTTAAATCCTCCTGTTTGGAAACTAAATACTCCAATTTCTTCGTACTTAAGCTTCTCTTTCTAGAAATAAAATAGAAGCATAAACGATTATTTGTTTCCAAACATACCTGCAAGGTATAAATTGAAACAGATTAAAACAAAATCACCGTTACAATTTTCCGAGAAACAATTTTCTGAAGCTTTCCCAACTTTTCCGAACCACGTTACGAATGTTTCATTTATACAACTCCGCAAGACGCGTTCTTTTTGTTGAAGCTCAATTGATTGACATTCCAATTATTTGTTTCAAAGTTAAAAAAATATAGTATACATACACAATATACATATACATATGTCTGAACGTTGAGCCGATGCCTGGTGAACATACTACGATATTTCCCGGTCGAATCGGATCCCGTTCGTGCTGCACTGTACACGGTTAAATCGAGAGAGAGAAATCCGATAAAAGTCGCAATAAAAAGTGCTTCATTCAGCACGCATACCAAAATTGAAAAACTCCCCCAATCCTGCCTGCACCGTCGGCGTTAGTTCTGCGAGCCTGGGTATCTGGCCTGAAGCGTTCAACGTTTTATCTGACAATAAAAACGTGCAGCAAAAAGTGACTCCTTTTAGATGGCATGTTAACGGTAGCGAACTCAACGAATAGCTGTCGTTAATTAAAAATCGCTGCGTCGAACAGGGAGATAGCAGATGTTTCTATTAACAAGAAGAGCTTTAATTATTGTATGATAAAATAGTAAATGTGTAAATTACACGTGCTGAAAGCTTACGAAGGGTGAAATTTCGAGATTAAAATATATGTCGAGCTCTTGTCGCATAAATTAATCCTCTTTTATTGAAATTATAGCTGTTGCTGGTTTAATAACAAAATTATTACCTTGTTTAACACTAGAACTACCGACAATTATGGTGTATTTATTTGCATGGAAAAAATCAAATTGAAAATCACATGAAAAAATATTAAACTCATAGAAAACAAATCTTTATTTATACTTTCTGCAGAAATTCTTAGTAAATTTTAGAAGCTTTACCACAATGAATTCATAAGGTTGCTATGAATAATCACCAATTGGTCATTTTGACTGTTCTGGTAGTTCTAGTGTTAAAATGAACTGTATGTAGAATTTGTCACTACTATAATATACGTATTGATTTTATGTGTTGGCCAATACGTGATTTTTGTTGTATTTATCGTACTACCTGGAGTTACACGAATCGATGGTTACATGAACAGTGTGAAATGATTATATTTGAATGAGAATATTTCGGGAGAATTTGGCCGCCTTTTGTTCGCCTGACAATGGTTGTCGATGGTATTCAGATATAAGATGAATGGACACCTTTTCTTAGTCATGGATGATGACTGATTCTTCTTTACATACATCTCTCCCTTGTAGACTTTTTCCATTCTTACATATTTTAACGAATTTCTGAATGGAAATGTAGTTAGAAAAATAACAAATTAAAATGAAACGTACTGTCTACCATAACAGGTCATTGCACACGAGTAGTATGTGAGAGAACCGTGGAGTGAATATGTTAATGTGAAAGGATTTGCTAATTTTTTTAAATATAACGTTAAGCAGACAGGTAAATAGTTTAACTTCTGGTATGAATGAGTCTTTCAACTGAAGTAGGTGGTAAAAACGAATTTTGTAAAGGGTGTAGAATTCAACGGATTTAGGATAAGGTATTATAGGACAAGGATGTACAAATTAGGCCACAGAGGGTAGATTCATGCTCAACGTTCACACGGAGTTAATTTTATTCAAACGTCATACACACACTAGACTCCTTTCTTTTTATTTGCTAAGGGTAACTAGTGTGGGATGAGGGTCTGTCAGATTTAAAGGATTGGGGATGAGTGTTGCAGAGTTTAGAGGTTTAGGAATAGAATAGGGTTATAGGGTTCAGCAATAAGGGACATAAGGATTAACCTCGAAAGTAAGGAGTTTTTGAATTTAAAGTAGAGAAAATAAGAAATATAGGGATAAGGTGCTTAAAGTTAAAGAGTATGGATGTTAGGGATGTGGGTGTTCAGGGTGAGGGGTTTTGTGGGTATGGGGTTTCTCCTTCATCTGGAATGAAGGTTTAGGAGGCAGGGCCAGTGTTTGGGTTGGTTAAGGTGGCGGTTGGGCTCCTTTTTCCACTAACACGATGGATGCACGACCTTCGGCACTCCATTTCCTTCGTAAAATGATGTCTTCTGCCGCGTCCACACTGCTGTTCGTGAACAACTCGCGAACAGCGAGCAGCGAACTCCTCAGCGAACAGCGAACACTTCGCTCGGGAAGCGGTACATCAAAGAAACTGTTCGCGAGCTCGAAGCGTATCTGGACGCGTTTGTAACACAATTTTATGGAATTCGACTAGCTCTCAATTGTCGTCAGTTTCTACTAAGCATTTTTCACAGTATTCGTATGGCATTCTGCTAAAGTTTTTAAATCCATTTTCGTTTTGTAATAATTTGTTCACTAAACTGATTCCACCAGAGGTTTTTCTTATTGTAAACAATTGTCTTTGCCAACATCGACGCTCTCTTTTTTTTCTATCATTATTTGTTTCTATTATATAATATGCAGATGCTGCGAGTAATAGATTTTGTTCAGACATTTTTAAAGTCTGTACATTGACATCCATATGTGGCAAAAGTTAATAGCGATCTGCCCATGAATTTATATGAATTTAAAGCGAACAAGCTTGTAACTGTTCGCGAACTGTTCGCGAGCTCCATTCTGGACATGCTGCGGTTTCCGTTGGCGAACTGTTCTTTTCAATGTGGACGCGGCATTCGAAGTACTTCGCGGTTTCAAAGGATACGCGATCCCCTGTGGTAATAGTTACCTTTTTCCCCCCAAGAGCTAATAAGACCCGTTACCCTCCAGGTAATACCAGGGTCCTCCGTTCACGTGGAGCTTGGTTTGTTTAGAAGTGTCGTCTATCAACCCTTTGTCTATCAACCCATAGAACCCCAACCCCCTGGATCCTTAGTGAAGCCTGGATACACATACAGCTTGACCTGTATACACATCTCAGGGACCTCTAATAAAGCAGAGCTTGTTTTGTTGAAGAGCTAGGCCCCTGGGTTATCTTTCCCCCTCATACCATCTGGACTACGAGCCAACCGATATGAGATTTGTATCCCCCCTGATACCTGTCAAGGAAGTATGATCCGTAGGTGTAACTGGGCCTTCCGCTGGAACCGGAGCACATGCATTCGTAAGGTCCTCAGTATTCTTTTAGATACTGAATCCTTATCCATTGCGGTACTACTATGTACTTATAATCTCTTGGCTAGCCATCAGTGCTTTGTTACATGGGGTATTGGGCTACCTCCAAGCTCAGGGCCACTGTGGACCTGCTACGTGGTCTTTTGTCACCGTGGGGTGGCAGATCCATCGTCGTTCCCAGGTTCCTTACTCTCCGGTATCCTTGTGAATCATGATTCTCGGTTATCTTAGGTTCCGTAGCTAACTTAGCTGCGGTTGCTCGGGTATTCAACGGTCTGCTGTTTCACTTCTATGCTGGACCCTCCGTAGGCACTAGAGGTTCTCCAGTTTAAGGTGTTTATAAGATGCTCGGTTGCGATTAGGGAATTTTGTCGGGTTACAGCTCAATCTAATGTTTCCTAGAATCCTAGATTCTGAAATATCTGGAGATAAGAACGGCTCTGAAGGCACAATCACCTCCTCGTGGTGAGACCTAGAAATTGGTGTGGTTTTTCCACTGAATAATCATTGGAAAGACATACTAAGCTAAGTACTGCGCACGAAATTTATGTTTTGTGTAAATTTTAATAAAACTTCCGTACAAGATGTAGTTTTTCATTTTTTTAAACTGTTCCTCGTATAGGGAACACGAAGTTATGTTGTTTAGTTAACCAATAATTTCTTTAATAAAAATGTGCAATGACTAAAAATTCCATTCTTTTCGAGCTTGTTAAATATCTCCTTCTTACTTTTATTATACACTTTACAGTTCCATGGAATATGATTAATATCATCAACAGCAAGTATTTACAGTTGGAATACTACTCAATCCATCTCTCTATGTCTTTGCTATCAGTTTGTTACATCCACTTTTCATACAAAGAGATAAAATCTGCGGAATAAAGCTTAACCGGTGATTAATCTTCATCTGTATTATTTATGAAAAAATGCTTTATATGAATACGAATGTAAAAGTTGGCATACATTGCATTAGTTTGAAGAAGCACTGGAAATCGTACAGCGTGCTATCATCCTGCTGAATACTTTAATTGCATTTAGTAACCACCCAAAAATATATCGTCATTAACATATTATACATACATATCATGGTTGTTTTTAATAATCAGTATCACAATTAAGAACATTGTAGTAGGTATTTAAAGAACTATTGATACCATTTATCCTGATTATTGCATCTAATAGCTAACGTAGACCGAGCTATTAGAAGTTGCTTAAGTAAATGTTTATAGATTAAACATAATAAACCTAATTAAAAATTGCATCGTTAGCTTAGATCAAATAACTTAATGTAGTAAACGAAATTGCATCAAAATTTTAATGAGACAAAAGTACAATATCTAGAAAACAAGGATCAAGTTTAAACGCTTCCAAATAAGCGTTGTAAAATCTTTTCTTTCGAATATTTGAATAATTGTTGAAATATTATGAATAGTACCTCACAATCTGTACGGTAAACGTGTTTATTTAAGAAATCGCTTATTATATGTAAAATCATAGCAGAATTTACATAAGAGGGGAGCATGTGGTCTATAAAAGAAGGAACAAACGTAAAAGTTCATAGATAACAGCTGGAAATGCATTTTTTTGACTTAAAAATTTGAGCAGTTTATGGACATAGAAACACTATCACCGCCTAGCGGTGGAACGGCGGTACTAATCGTTCGTGTATAGTTCACACGGAAAGCCTCGTATATTCAAATTTCTCAGTTTATAGGTAATATTTTCGAACATTTCGCGGCTCTAGTTAAAGAAGAGTTATTCACAATTAATCTGAACTTAATTTTGTTCCGATTTTACGCCTCATTTGTTAATTAACCGAGTTTATCATGAATTATTGCTATTTCGATCATTGTGGCGCCATTTAACGGTGGTCGATAGTACTATTTGCTTTGTAATTTCTGTTATTATAATGAATATCATAATAAAACTGATGTGAACGAAAGGTTTACATCCTAGCAAAGAAGAAACATGAGAAGGTTCTCAGAATTTTTTCCTGTAAATATGCTTTTTTGCAATTTTAAAATATGAGTAGTTTATGGTCATCGAAACACTATCACCGCGTGGCGGTGAAAAGGGGGTACTAAACGTTTGTATACCTACATAGAAGTTTGTAGGAATCACTTTTAATTAGCAAATGAGGCAAGAAATTGAGTGTAGATTCAATAGAAACCAATCGTGAGAGCTTTTTCTTTAATTTGAGGTGTAAAATGTATGAAGATATTACCTATAAGTTGAGAAGTTTGAATATACATTCTTCCCCATAAAAAGTGTATACCGAGGATTAGTACCGCCTATTCACCGCTACGTGGTGATAGTGTTTTGAAGTCCACAAATCGATTAAATTTTTAAATCGTAAGAAAACGCATTTACAACCAATATTCCTGTAAATTTTTCTATGTGCTTTCTTTGCTAGGCCCCACAGTTCCCTCTCATATAGATTTTGTTGTGATATTCACTATAATAACGGAAATTGAAATTCATTTAGTGTTCAGTATCACCGCCAGATGGCGCTGTTATGCCAAAACAGAGTAGTTACAATAATCGCAATTAATTATTAAAATAAGATTGAAGAAACACGAAGACTTAAAAAATATGACGTTTCACTTGAGAAATTCGAATATACATTATTTTCCGTGTAAAGTATTTCCATCAGTATCTTTTGTACATGTATGTGATTACCATGGACATGCTACGTGTCGGAACAATAAAGAGTATGAATACTTCGAAAAATTATCGTTATTGTTATATATAATTATTAACTGAATTATTAGTTAGAGTTAGAATTGTTAAACTAATTCTTAAAGCCATCCCTCTAAATCATAGAAGGCATATTAAACCTAATTTTTGCATCATCAGTATATCAGTTTGCTAGATACGGAGTCTTATAAGATGTTAAGTCTACCCTCTATACTTTGTATGTAGTGTACGGTCTCCTCTACATCTTATCTGTAATTGCTTGAGCATAGATTTTGTGCTACCGATAATGTCATTTTCTGTTATCACTGTTTGATTTACACAAGTGCTACATAACATCACCTAACAATACAGTTAATCAACAAATACCGTTGATCATTTTTGTTACGCATGAAGTCTACTTTTGCATTCACAAATATCGGTCTGCTTTAATATTGTGCCTGTTATACATTAAAAACGATGTCTTATCAATTATATCGTAACACAACCTTAGGTAATACATTACAAGAAAGCCTTGATGAATTGATTCAGGTATGCATATAAAAAACATGGGGTATTGAGGTTATGACTCTCCATAAATGTTACATATAATTATTGTTAGATTAATATAATAATTTGTACCATTTATTTTTTATATAAAGTAAATATTGACAATCTTAACCTATAGACATATATGTTTTGAAAGTGAAAACTTTCAGTTTTCGTTAACATTTTTTATACATTGTCGTTTAAAGTATATAAACGAAATAATGTTGTAGTATGGACAAATCACACCACAGTTAGCAATTAAAGTACTATTACAATTTGATAAGGCAATAAATCAAGCACTTGCAACGAGAGTTAAGTCTAGACTTACATTCAAGGTAATCAAGGTTAATGTTTAATATTAATTTCCAGAAATAGATTTTATTTATAATTATTGGTTACTTGAAACTTTTAGGCTGGTAAGTTAAATACTTATAGATTTTGTGACAATGTATGGACCTTTATGCTTAATGATGTTGAATTTCGTGAAGTACAAGAAGTTGCAATAGTAGATAAAGTTAAAATTGTGGCTTGTGATGGAAAAAGTAAGTGATTTTCTTTATATATACTTATTTTTAGAATATCTAGATTTCAAAGAAGTAACTTATATTTATTAAAAACAGTATGCTAATTAATTTTATATTATTACAGCACTGGATGCAGATGCAGCAGCAAAACGATAACACCACATTTTTATACAGTTAATTATATTATTACTATATCATAAATAAAAAAATACTAGATATAAAGAGATTTCATAATAGGTAATAATCAAAACAAAATACGCATACATATTTAATAGAGGTATACAATTTTGATTAATTTGTCAACAGTAATTAAATTTTGTTATAAAATAACTATAGTCATTACACTACATTGAAAGAGAAAACATAAACATTAATTACTTTTTTATCATATCAGATTTTAGCATTAGCTTTATTTTTATATGGTATTTGAAGATGAATAGATTTTACATATTATATTTACTATAACTTACCTTCAAAAAATACAAAGATATATTGTATAATATAATCTTCCTATGTGGTCCAATTTGTTGTTCCAAAGATGTAAATAATTCTTTAAATGAGACTGCAAGATTTATTAAGATATTTAAGTAAGTGATACAAAGTGGCATTAAAGTTACATAGAAATTTAATTCATTACAGCGTACTTTGTATTATGAATAGAAATTTGAAATTTTAACAACATTCATTTACTATTTATAATAATTTATTCATAAGTAAATACAATAAGTTTATAGTAAGAAGTAATGTACCTATACTTGTTATCGTTAATATAATGGTTTGTCTAATATTTTTATTGTGTGGTATGAAATTTAATAAATAAAGTGTAAGTAGATTTATAATATATTGTCCATCCAAAAAGAAACAAGGCACAATGTTAATGACTGCTAATCCTGCAGAAAATATTGTAATGTATTTACAAAGCAATGTTAAAGCTTCTGGTAATTTAGGACTTAAAAATGAATATTTAGGTATCCAGTCAGATGCATCAACTGTTCGATAGATATCTGCTGGATGTCCAAAAAACAAAACAGCCTTTCCCTCTTTTCTTTTTATTTGAACAATCTGTAATAGAAATAAATTTTTACAGCATTTCAAACATTGTTAATCATTCTTTAATTAATATATAAAAATTTATTCTTGATATACCTTAGTGATATTATCAAGAGAAGGTTTCAAGCAGTGAGTATCATGAAATAAACACTCATGACTAGCTTGACAAAAATTTTGTGACTGATTAATCATAATTCTGGCAGGAAGACAAGAATATGGTGGTAAATGCAAGGGGGCTGCTTGTGGTCCCTCAATATATTCAAAACATAAGCTTCCAGTAGCTTCACTATCAGATGTACAACAGTTTATAACACCATTAGTTTTTTGTCTAGATGGAACTGATTCATCATATTCCTAAATTAGTAAATTATTATTAATTATGCAAGTTTAAAGCAAAAGTAATTTGTTTTTATTAACTGTAAGAATTTGAAAATTAAATTAATTAATAGGAAAATTAGGCAGGAAAAATGTTACCTGAATAAATGATTGTTTAACACAATATCCAAGAGCTGGTTGATTAATTGTATTTAGTATGCAGTCATACCAATCATCAGTACGTTTTACAGGACAGTTATTTATTTCATATATTATATCTTGTTCAAGAAGTCCAGTGGGACCTAATACAGGTGAATTCTATAAACAAAAATTTGTATGTTAAAAATATTATTTTTAATTTAATATTAACAATTTGTTCTATTTTTATTAACTTTATTATAAATACGCAATTTAAAAATTATTAAAGTACAAAAGTTGTTATAAAAATGCATACTAAAAGACTTACAGGTAAAATTGTTTTTACATAAATTCCATTCCCAACTGCATAAAATGGTGCCCACAACCAAGTAGAAAGCATAACAACAATTGCAGCTAATGTAGCAAGTACTATGTTATGCCAAATCCCTGCGCAAGTGACTCGTAACTGATTTTTTAATGGTAATGAAGTAAATTGTTCATTATTTATATCTACATAAGCTATAGGTATTGTAAAAGCAATTAATATTCCTAAACCAAACAACTGCACATCTTCTCTTGCTGCAGCTAGTGCATGGCCAAACTCATGCGTAATACTGCATATTGCTAATGTGATAATGTAATATCCAATTTCATTAAAGGGCATATCTATTCCAGGTAACTATAAGAGAAATAATAATTGTTGAGAATGATTAATCAATATCAATTATTTTTATTACTTAATCAATTAATAATTGATTATTGAAAACAATTATTTGATACGTATTTTTTATAAAAGAACTTTTAATTTTTAAAAGTGTTACTTTACCATGAGTTCTAATAAAGGTTCAGAATTAGTATTATCAAGAGATGAGCCAGTAGTCCATATATTAAATGTCATCCTTAAAATTATAATTGTTGCAAGGGGCAAAAGAATAACACTAACAATGACTCCTGCATTAAACCAAGCAGTCCAAAATTTAGAGCGATCCATCCCCCATTTAATTATTTTTCGATTAAGTGCTGTAGTAAACCATTTTATTCTTAACACTTGAACTTCTAAACCAGTGTTCTTTAAAAAATAAAGGTATGGATAATGTGAACATGTCTGAAATATAAATAATATTTATTAATTAAAGCGAGTTTTAATTAATACTTTGTCTTAAATAATAAAGCTTTTAAGTGTAAAATCTTATTTATATTCAGGAAACTGTACCTTGAAAATTGTGTCAAAGAAAAATAATGAGCAGTGAATAAGACCTATTGCAATTAGCACGTTTAAAGCTTCCATTGCTCTGCGCTTTATTTTGATTCTTTATGCAAATACTTTTCATATTACATTGTGTATCAAATGTTTCTTTAATTGTTAATCACAACTTGAATAAAGCTATCTGATTTTCCGAGTAAAATTATAAAGATATACTGCATAGTAAAATATAATTTTCTGACAGTTGCATTCCCTAGATGATGACAACTATTACTTCCATAATTACTGTCGTATTATTAATAAATTTATATTAAATATCAGTAACATTAATTAAATTCTAATGCAGTAGAAGGTAATTTTCTTATACAAAAAAGGTATTTTTTCAAACTAAATTTATGACATACTATTTTAATACTAACTTTAAAAACATTTATTTCTATAAATACATACTTATGCAAATTGAAATAATGTTTATTTTAATAAATTTTATTTGTTATTTTTTTATTTTCTTTTATGTTTTATTACTTGTATTATTGCTTTATAAAAGACTTATAACTTTATACATTTTATATAGGGAATTTAGTTCAGAAATAAGGATAATCTATGTAACTTAGTAACGGAATAGTAGCAACTTAGATATAATTGCAACAGAATGCACACGACTAACTTGATGATGTGTGATCATTATCACTTTCACTTTGTTTATAACCTTATCCATCGTTAAATTCCACTTCATTGTAATGATATAACATATTTAAAGTATAATTCAAATATTTTTATTGTGTAAAATTTTAAATCAGATTTTTTATACTGACATGTCGTTAACTATTGAAAAACAAATCGAATTATTATTAACTGGTCACCCTTTAGAAATTGATGACATACATGAAACTGGACATGCCGTACACGACGAAATAGGTAAAAATGAACTTTATATATAATTAAATATTAATGCTTTAAAAATGATACTTCATATACATATATTTTGCATTAAAAATATATTAGCAAAAATAATTGTAAAATGTTATCAAAATTCTAAAGGAATAATAAAAAGAATATGTTCACTTACTTTTCTTAATTTTCATTTTACAAGCTTCTTATATTTTTATTATGCAAGTATAACTGATTATTAACAACTTAAACAAAAGAAACATATTATAGGAACAAAAGGAACACTTAATACTTACATACCTATTTGTCAAAAAACTGTAACATACATTGTTGCTGCTGTAGTTATAAATAATGAAGGAGAAGTGTTAATGATACAAGAAGCAAAAGCTAGTTGCATTGGAAAATGGTATTTACCAGCTGGCAAAGTTCAACCTAATGAAAATTTATCAGATGCTGTCAAAAGGGAGGTTTTAGAGGAAACTGGTCTTATATTAATGCCAGAAACATTGATTCTAATAGAGTGTGCAACTGGTTCATGGTTTCGATTTGTATTTATTGGTAAAGTAACCGATGGCAAATTAAAAACATTAGAACAAGCAGATGAAGAATCATTGCAAGCATGTTGGGTGAAAAATATAAATGATTTATCACTCAGATCACATGATGTTATTTCCTTAATAGAAAGAGGTAAAACTTATATCATGAATAAGGATATTCCACGTCATCCATATTTAATGCCAATTAATATATCATTGAACAAGTTATTGTTGCGGCTTACAATCACTTCAAAAAAGAAAGCAACGTAAGTTAAATACATTTTATACATGCTTTATTTAAATTTATTTTACACCAAAGTCTTAAATTTATTTTTATAAATGTATCACTGCTTTTGCTTGATTCCTTTAGTATTTGCGCTTTCAATATAAGGTCACTGGTGATAATTTTCATAATAAAACAACAAGAATCTGATTATGACTCTGAATGTGGATGAAGGATTAGGTTGGAGCATACTAGGTACACATACATGCATGTACACTTCATATACATCTATAACAATAAATATCTTCTCCATATTTTTTTCACTTTAATCTGAATTTATACTACTAACCATATAAATTTCTTCACAAATAAATAATTAATATTTTTAAAATTGATTATTCTATGATTCATTATGCATGTATTATGTAAGTTACAAATTATAAATTATGAAACTACTGACTATATTTTGCTATAATTATAAATTTAACTAATAAACTGTATATATAAATAAATAATATTTTGTTTAACATGTAAATAACACACTCAATTCTGTAGACATGTATAAAGTATTTAAAAATTCTATTAAAAAATACTAGTATTTTATTACATTTTTAGTTTTTATATAATTTATATGTTGTAATGTATTTTATCAACAGGAATAAGTTACATGTTCTTGTATCAGATACAACACCAATTCATTTACCAATTTGTGAAATTAATCCAAATCGGAACCTTCTTTCTACATTACATAACTTTATGAAGGTAAATTTTTATTTTAAATATATGTGTGTTGCATTTTATTTCAAAAGATATTTAAGAATAAAGATTTTCTTCTAATCTTTTTGTATTAAATAATATAAATAATTTTATATAAATTGTTTAGGAACTATTTGGTAATGAAGTTGCACAACATAAACCACATGGTATACTTTCTGTAGAATTTAGTGGAGGACAAGGAGGAGATGGACTTTGTTTAACATTATTAGTATCATTCAAGTTACCTGTAGAAGATGTACTTGCTACTGGAAAATTCATTTGGCATGAATTATCAGAAAATCTAGCTGCAAGTATTACTCATCGTTTACCACGTAACATGACAGTACCTTTGAATGTTGTACGATGATCTAATATGCATAGTATAATTGCATTTTATATTTTACACATGATTAAAATTCTACAATTTTTACATTAATTTGTTTAAAAGAATTAAAAGCTTTTGGATTAGCACATTACAATTTTGTTGAAAGTATTGCATTAAACAGCACAAATATTTAAAAATATACCAAGATTTAATGATTATTTGAAATTAAATCATAAAATTACCTAACTACGACACTATAAATGCAGCACAAATTTAATAATGAAAAAAACAAAATAACACATACGCACGTATATATGCACATAATTTTATGTATACATATATATAAACCAGATATATTCTGCATTAATACCTAACAATTTTTAATTATATCAGAAAAGTATAATCATAAATTAACATTTCTCCTAGTCTATACCAATGATTTTTTAACAAGAGCAATACATACATAGTATGTAGCTTTATGAAAGTTTATAATATAATTCCCTTAATGTTATTTTAAATAAACTACATAAATTGCTGTATCAGTAAAACCAAGTGACAAATACTTCCAGTTATTACCAAAAATTTGTTGAGATGTCTATTTGAGTTATAAGATTTATGTGTAAAAATTTTCATAGAAATATTAGCAGGAATTTATTTTATACATTATAAAATATAAACAAATATTGTTATTTATATTCTAAATGCTTGGTACATAAAATGTATGAATGCAACAAATGTAGGAGGTCTTTAAATACATGGTTTTTGTATTTATATGCAAATATATACATAATTTGTAAAAAGATAGTTACACAAATTCAGAAAGTAAATAAAATATGTAGATAAACATATATTATAAATGTACATCACAGTACACATATACATCATGATGATATTTAAATAATGTTCAATAGGAAGTTCAAATTTAATAATAAAAAGCTTAAATGAATACTTTTCTAAATTTTGTGAACTATTTATGTAGATTAAGTATCTTTTTGTAGCATATATAATATTTATTAATCATGTATAACAAAAATAAATATATTGACTGTAATTTAATGTGTTCAGTGTTTTTGTATACTTTATGGTAATTATACTTCTCTACATCATTTTTTAATGAAGAGTATAGGATATGTTTAAAATATGAATATGGAAATTTATATATTTATATTATATCATACTTTAATTATTACAGAAATATACATATATACAGTTTTATAGAAAAAATGTGTACTTTAATATATGAAAAATTATTAACACAACTGTTACTATTATAATCTGTTATATCGGAAAATAACTGTTGTATAGTTTTTGTAAATTGTACATTTTTACAAAATTTTTACAAAAATTAATTTTATTCAATAAATATGAGATAATATATGAAGTAAGCTAAATAAAACGTTACAAGTTGTTTTTTCTGAAACTTTTTAAACTTTGACCTTATTTCTGTTTAAATTCAATGAAGCAGGGGGCTAAGTATCTTATATATTTCTTTTTGAGGCAATAACAAAGTGTTATTGAGGGCATTCTCATTTTTCCTTGGCTTCTACATTATTAATGCCTTAATGACAAACTTTGTATCTTGTACAGGTTATATATTTATACATAACATAAATTACTTAACTATTTCATCACTCATTCATTAAAAATTAAGTTATTAAAATATTTTACATATTTTCTGATGTATATTATATAATAAATGAACCAATTATTTTTTTTTATTGATGTTAAAATTGATATCACAAAATTTAACTATAAAATTTCTATCTGATAGTGTCTAACGCCAAGGAATTAAAGAATTTATCCAATATATTTAAGTTGATGTTGGTGTTAATATCCAAACTGCACTTGTTAATCCTTCATTATTATTTTCATTTTTTACAGAAACAGTGTTATTTACATTAGGCATCAATTTAACGTCAGCAGTTGGAATCAATGGTACATTATTGAATAAGTTTATAGGTGTAATATTATTAGGATTTACTGTATCACATATTGCTTGTTTTCCATTAATTTCATATTGATTAATACTAGCATTAATATTTACAGTATGTTTTTTCATATGAGTTGTTAAATTTCCACTATGGTAAAAATCTTTGCCACATACTTTACATTGAAATGGCTTAATTCCGGAATGTATTCTTTCATGTATTGATAAATTTCCACTATGCCTAAATTCCTTACCACACACAGAACATTTATATGGTTTTATACCAGAATGAGTTCTTAAATGAGTTGACAGATTTCCACTATGACTAAACATTTTTCCACATATTTGACAACCATAAGGTCTTTCACCAGAATGTGTTCTCATATGAATGGCTAAGTTTCCACTGTGGGTAAAACACTTTTCACATTGATTGCATTTATAAGGCCGTTCTCCATTATGAGTTCTCATATGTATAAATAAGTTGCTCCTATGTCCAAACTCTTTAAAACATATTTCACATTGACACTTTAGTTTTTTCTCTCTATTTGGTTTTAAATAACATTTAGATGGCCTTCCAGGAGAGTTAGGTTTCATAGAAGATATAGGATCTGAAATTTTCATCAGTTGATTTGTAAACTTTTCTGGTTGCATGCCTTGAGAAAATTGTGATTGTTCAACTTTTTGAGCCATGTCTATGTGATACTGTTGATACATTTGATTTAAATTCTCTTCTTGATTAACTTGGAATAATGTACTACTTTGTACATAATTTTTCATATATTCTAAAGAATTATTTCCCTAAAATATTAAATATTTGTAATTAATTCCTATATAGAATATTACATAAACATTATCATGGTAAATTAGAACTAAAGATTAATATTTTTAGGAAAAATTATACACTTATGAAAACTTATATTAATTAATTACGCACTTATATTTATTGAAATTATAAAACATACTTCAGATTGAAATAGATCACATTGATTATTGAATTCATTTTTTGGACGTATTTCATTTGATAACTGTACATGATTCCAAAATTGTGATAATTCACTATATTTATAACTTGTGTCTTCACCAATAGACGTTGAATATATTAAATTATTTGAAGCATTAATCTGATCACCAGAATTAACATCTTCTGCATCCGTACATTCATATTTTATGTACACAGGATTAAACATCTACACATATAGATTACAGGATAATAATGATTAAAGAAATCTTCAGGAATTAATTTTTGGAAAATCAGTTTAACCAATTAATTATTTTATCAAAATAAAATGAGATATACTAAAACTCTAAAAGAGAATAATTTTTAATAGAGAAATTTTGAATTAGAAATATTGTGTAATAATTATTGAAGTAATAAATAATTAAACATCTAAAATTTATGTAAAATATTATACATACATTCCAAAAAAGATATTTTATAATCAATAATCACTACGTTATCATTTACAATTCTTCATAATTTCATTAAAAACTCAACTATAATACAATCATGACTGAAACATATCAAATGCATTTATACAATCATTCCATACTAAACCAGATGCGTTGCACCAATTCTATGTGAAATGGCCAGTAACCTGTGATGAGGACGGGAGTTCTTGAGAACAGCTCCTTCCACTACGTACGCTACCGTAGAAAACGCGTGTACGTGAGCTCAGCGTTTCGGACGACTTCGGGAAATCAAGAGAGAAAATAACTGAAAGACTTCCTTTCTCGCTCTTAAAGTACTAAAATCCAACCAATGTGGAAAGCAAGCCTGCGACACAGGCCGCACGAGATCTTGACTGCCTAATATTCTTATTTCTCGGCATACAAAGATGTTCCTGTAATGAAAAAAAATTTCAAAGAATTTTTACGGCGAAAAAGCGCATTTAAGACCCCCTGATCACGTTTTGATGATTTAAAAAAGAGTCTTTCCTGAATCTGAATTTTTTTATCATTCAGTTTTTTAAAGCACATTACGTAGTTTTGTGCATAACAAAGTAAAACATCAATGACAGAAACTCAATTAATGCAAATGATTAAGATCATGTTAAAGTACTTGAATTCTTAGTCTTTACATACAAGTAATGATATTAGTAACTTTACGAAGAAGTGTCCAATTACTAAAACAATGTTACGTGTTTCTCATGGTAGGTTCAAACCTCGACTTTCTTTCTTTTCATTTTCCTTTTTTTTTCTTTTCCATGGCAGGAATTTCCCAAAGATTACCTAGTCACTTGATTAATAGACTAAAACTCTTACTTCGGCTTATAGAAGTTTCGACTTGATTGTTTTTCAGTAAGAGGTTTAAGATATGAAAATTCGACCAACAGGTTTTGCATGAAGGTTGATCATCTTTTACTTAAAAAAAGAAAAATTCAATTTTCGAAAATAAATTATTTTTAGGTATACATAATCTTATTTGCATTTTTTTAAATAGTCAAAAGGTAGATACAATTTGGAATTATAGAAATAACAGCTATAAAAGTTTTCAAATTAACTTACGAATGTCATATCTATCCATATGCAAAAATAATCGTGGATGATTTTTAATGTAGAAGATTTATGCTTTATGTTTAATATAGAAGGCCTCATCATAATTGTATAAAATGTAATATTCGCCAAAACAATACCAATTCAGGACTAAAATCCTGCAAAAGAAATTAGTACCTATATAATTTTTTAATTAAATTTCTTTATGCTGCATCATAAAATTTCAATTAATTTTTTGTTGAAAGTAAGATTTTGGAGAAATAAAAATTAAGTAAAAAGATAAACGAGGAAAGTGATTTTAAATTTTCGCGCATAAAGTAAGTGACTTTAGTTTGCCGCTCCATCTATTGAAAAATGATTAAAACTGTTAACGAAGTAGTTCGACTGTTTACCGTTTAGGTGGAGCAGCTATATTGTTTTTTTCTGGCTCTCTTTTTATTGTTGGTAAAAATGTACGAATTGTTTACACGTTTGTTTGATAGATGGCAGGCCTCATCAAAGTCAGTTACCACTTTTACTTACTTGTCGATAAATGTTTATTACCAGTTTGGACACTTTTTGGAAAGATGGCATCATTAACGTTATTAAAATGTTTTAGATATGCGGGAAATTTAAAAATTATTTTATATATTGCAAAAAGATAAATTGTATAATTATTGTATGCCCCTATAAGTTGCTAATGCTTAGCCGTATGTATATGTACGCATACATTTATTGAACTGCAACGTGTAAAAAATGTAAAGCATTAATTAAAGACAAAAAAAATGAAGGGGTACGATATGACATTCGTAAGTTAATTTGAAAACTTTTATAGCTGTTATTTCTATAATTCCAAATTGTATCTACCTTTTGACTATTTAAAAAAATGCAAATAAGATTATGTATATCTAAAAATAATTTATTTTCGAAAATTGAATTTTTCTTTTTTTAAGTAGAAGATGATCAACCTTCATGCAAAACCTGTTGGTCGAATTTTCATATCTTAAACCTCTTACTGAAAAACAATCAAGTCGAAACTTCTATAAGCCGAAGTAAGAGTTTTAGTCTATTAATCAAGTGACTAAGTAATCTTTGGGAAATTCCTGCCATGGAAAAGAAAAAAAAAGGAAAATGAAAGGAAAGAAAGTCGAGGTTTGAACCTACCATGAGAAACACGTAACATTGTTTTAGTAATTGGACACTTCTTCATAAAGTTACTAATATCATTACTTGTATGTAAAGACTAAGAATTCAAGTACTTTAACATGATCTTAATCATTTGCATTAATTGAGTTTCTGTCATTGGTGTTTTACTTTGTTACACACAAAACCACGTAATGTGCTTTAAAAAACTGAAAGATAAAAAGATTCAGATACAGAAAGGGCTCTTTTTTAAATAATCAAAATGTGATCAGGGGGTCTTAAAACGTGTTTTTCCGCGACAAAAATTGTTTCGAAACTTTTTTCATTACAAGAGCATCCTTGTGTGCCGAAAAATAAGAATAATAGGCAGTCAAGATCTTGTGCGACCCCGTGTCGCAAGCTTGCTTTTCACATTGGTGAGATTTCAGCGCTTCAAGAGTGAGAAAGAAAGACTTTCATTTGTTTTCTCTCTCGATTTTCCGAAGTCGTCCGAAACGCTGAGCTCACGCACACGCGTCTCTTACGGTTGTGTGCGTAGTGGAAGGGGGTGTTCTCGAGAATTCCCGTCCGATGTTTGCCAGTTGATAGAAGATAAGCAATTATGTTAAGAAATTAGTTCTTGAATTGGGTTTGAAGTAAATGTTTTGTATAGAGTGGAGATTTTTCAAAAATGAATGATAATTAAATGTTTATTTTTTAAACAAAACCAAAAGATTACACTTACTGGCTAGTCTAGTTAATTATTTTTGAACAGATATTGTGTTAATTTTATGAACCTTGTGTGACATCTGTTTTAATCTTCATCGTCCAAAAATATCGAAAGACCTCTCGAGTAAAATCTGATCGATGTTCAATCGTAAAACTTTAAATTTTTAGTTTAATTATAAATTTTCTAACAAAATTATAATGGATAAAGTAAAATCAGTAGGAGATGGATGGGAATTACCACCTCTTCGTAGTTTAAATGATTTTATTTTAGAATCTTCACGTTTTCAACTTCCTAATTTTAGAGATTTGGAAAAATGGGGTAACAGAGTAGTAAATAACCTTGTGTATTATCAAACTAATTATCTCTATATGTGGATTGCTATTATACTTATTGTAATGTAAGTATGCATAATTAATAATATTTACAATATTGTTTAACAAGGTTTATAGAATTTGATGTATACATTTAATTATTTAGATCAGTAAATCCAATGAAAGGGATTATTGGTATATCGACACTAATGATAATATGGGCTGAATGTATTTATTTGTTTACTGAAAAAGAATCATTGCTTAAGTTTAAAAGAATTTATCCTCAAGTTGGAGTAATTCTTGCCATTATTTGTGGACTATATGTTATATTTACTATAAATTCAGTTCTTTTCCTATTATTTGGTATTTTATTGTCATTTTGTGGTAAGTTTTTTCTACATAAGATATAATGTTTTATTTAGAAGATAAAGTATTTTGTTACATTATAATATTGGTACTCTATCCATTAACTGCAAGAATATTAAATTAATGATGGATCTATTCCTAACAATATCATTTAATATTTATATTTCAGTGACTTTTATACATGCATCATTGAGATTAAGGAATCTAAAAAATAAGCTTGTTAACAAGATAGAGGGTATGGGACTCGAACGCACACCAATGGGAATTATTTTATCTCATTTTGGTATGAAAGAAGAACTTTTTACATAAGCTTGTATTAATTCAGTTACTAAAAAAAAGTATACTTTTGTATATATTTTCATGGCTCTCAATTAAAATATCCAATGTTAAAGCTTAATTGCTTTCAACAACAAAAACATGTTAGATCTATTGTATTGTTGAGGAATGATTTTAAATGCGATATACGAAACTGCTGCATAACATGATTTCAATGAATTTATCTACATTATAAATATAAATTAATATAAATGTTTCTTCATCATAAAATATGTATAAACAGATTTTGAAAAAATTAATATCAATAATTGTAGAATGTGTGTAATCTGTGATCTTATAATGTAATATTGAGTTATAATTTATTAATGTTAAACCTATATGATAATTTTATACAATTTCGAAACTATGTATTTTATTTATGTTATATTTTAATCCATTTATGTACACAGTGTATTTATTAAATGTTTAATTATTAATACTTTAATTACACCTAGTGCATTATATACAAAGTATTACATCGTCATTATTTAGTATATAAAAATGGAAACTCTTGAACTGAGTTTTTTGTACAACAGTAATTATTTCTAAAGGTTCAACATTTTAGTTTCTATCAATACATTATTTATTGTTACATTTAATTTTTCATTATTGTTTTTTATTTCATTACGCAGAACATTCAACTGGTATAGCCTTACGTACACAGACAACTTTTATTCAGTCGCTTCACTAGTAATCTGCTTATACAACAAATTGTATCAACATTGGCAATGAATATGTATCAATCATTAACATTTTGATGTTATCCAACATCACAAAAAAATATTTCTGGATAATTAGGTGAGAATTATAAATATATATATATTTACTAATTTTGCAATAAATTTGCAAAAGATGTAATAAAATTGTATCAGTAATTTACCTAAATAAGAGTTCTTTTAATATCTGTTTATGTTTTTAAAGCAATAACTACATTTCTTTATAAGTATAGCTGTTAGCATCCACAAATGGATATATCTTGTGTAAATTATAAATCTTTATTTTAAAAATATGATGTTTACTTCTAAATCATTTGAGTGTAAAGATTTTGATTAATCTGATATACACACACACATTTATATGTGTAATTTTCGGATAGAGTAATATAATAAATAGTACTGTCATTTGTATAAATCTTATACATGTAAGACATAGAATTTAATAACTACAATAAAATTTATTATCTGACAAGGTATAAACAAAAACTGCCTCATTTTTCAAAATAAATTGCTATATATTTTATTAATAAAGGTTGATTCATAAAAAAATGCTTTGAAATTTATTCTGATTTTAAGCATAATTTCTTTTTTTTTCACAATATTATTAAATTTTAAACGTGTAATTTTAAAACCATTATCACATTTTTGATATGAAAACATTTATATGAGAAAATATGAAAAAATTCAGTTCCGAGCAAATTGAAAATACGAATAACTGATTCAGACAAAATGCTTCAATATATGTGTAGATTTAAATATATACGTATAGATTTTCTAAGTGTATCATTTTTCATTTGGTATTTTTCTATTTTTCCTACATTCTGGAGAAGTCAGCAAGGATAATGTAGTGTAATATTAATTTGTTTCATCTGCAATATAATATTATGTTACTTTTAAAAAGTTAAAGATAGTTAATAATTTTTGTCCAAAACTGCAGATGGTACATATCAAAGAATTATAATCAAAGTATTCTTACACAAGAAGAAAAAGATGTGAATTACTCAAAATTCATACCACTGTATTATTATGGAAGCACAAAGATCTATTTTTTATGAGTTTTATAGTTTAAATAAATGTCAATTTTGTTTTTCTTTTTATACAAATTAATTGAATTGCTATGATTTATTCTATTATACATTTCACTGTTGCATTAAAAACTGATTAAAAATTATTATAATAGTAGTACTAAATATGAACAAATATAAAGATTGCAATTACGTGTAAATGGTAAGAAAACACGTACGGCAATATATTTCTATATACTTTAAATTATCTAGTATTCATCAAACCTATAATATAGTTCATAATGTGATAGTTAAAAGGAAATAATCATGACATAATACATCTGTAAATAAATGTAAATACAATTAGTTAATTTAAATGCTACTTAATTTACTAAGATATATTCATATGCTTACCTAACAGATCACTATATCTTTGTTATAAATACTGTATTTGCTGGAAACAAAATTGTATCCGATAAAGAAGTTTGTGGAGAAAGCACTGCAATATTTGTTTTTGGAAATTGTACCAAATAACTGTGATCAGTCGATGGGTAACCCATACTTTCCATTGTATTTATGAAATCCTGAATTTATAAAAAATAAAAATTGATTATTTTAATACATGATTATTAAATGTTAAGCAAAGTCACTATAGTTACTTCTACAGTATCTGCAGCAGACAATGACATCGTTTCTTTTTCACCATTTGGCAGTCTCAAACAAAGTCTTATAGTAGATGCATTATCTGTATAAAATTATATATTTATTAATTCTGTGAAATTATTTATAGTAAACTATAATATAAAATTTAATGATATCTTTTTACCAGTTTTAGTCTTGTTCAAATCAAATTTCACTTCACTTGATCGTTTATCCTGAAATAATACTTATATGTTACTGTGAATTAATGATATATTTGACTGTGTATGTATTCAGCCTACCTTTAAGTTTATTTCTTGACATTTTTCACTTGATTCATTCGACTCCTCCATTCTTCTCTTTTTTATCATATTTTGAAGTGTATTAACTGATGTACTTGAACTTTGAATAGTTGTTATATCATTATTACTACCTACAAATATCATAATCATGTAAATATTTATACAAAACAAATTTATATATTTTTAATATTTTGTAATTATAGTTTACCTGAATCATTGAAGTTATCAATTGTGTGTTTAAATGCCTTGGAAGTACCACTACTACAGTCCTAAGAATAAAATTTAATTATTTTAAATACATGAAAAATGAAAGAATTTGAAGATTTATTTTATTATTCAATTTAAGCATAGGGAATGTTAAACATACAGATGAATTAGATGCAGCATTCTCTTTGGTTGCTGTAGCACTACAAATACCCCATTTTTTAGAATTAATTGAGCCACTTGATACGCATTCTGGTGATGGGTAAGAGCTTAACATATCATTCAAAGCAGAAGTTAAAATATCCACAGTAATATGATTGTAGGTTTGCATACATTCTCCTGTTCTGGGATCTATTACTGCTAGATAGGGGTATTCATATACATTATACAGATGTATATAACGGCTTCCATCGCTAGTATTGGACAAGACCTATTTAGATATTCAACAGTACTAGATAAATGTTCCCCTTTTCCACCAAAGTTTAAGTACAAATGTTTTATGACAACTTACTTGCCACAGAACAAAATGATCTTTTATAATTTCTTGAATCTGTTGATTTGACCATACATCTCTATTAAGAATTTGACAAGCAAATTCTTGGGGATTTTGAATATTTACAAGTAACCAACGATTTAATGATTTGGCATGCTCCCGGGCTTCCATAAAGGAACCCAAGAAAAGAATATCACATGGAGGACGAAATAAATCTTCCAATCTCTTAGATTTGCAATAAGATAATTGTTTAACTCCTGATACTTTACGAGACATTTCTTCTTCTTGTCGTCCTATATTAATCATAAAATGATTATACAAAATAACCATATCATATATTTTGTTTAATATTAATTAAAATGATATTCACGGGTTTCTACTGCAAAATCTCTAAATTTATCGAATACATTAGTTGATAATCTTGGAAGAGAACACATTGGACCTGATGGCACTAATACTTCCTGTACTGGTAAAATAGGAGGTCTCACTTCTGGTTCAGGATCAGGAGCATTTAATGATTCAGGTGTTTGTCCACCTTCAAACATTAAACTTATTGCAATTTCCACATTTCCATTAGCTAGTGACAGATACTGACTAGCTGTTGCTTTACTCTCCCCTAATAATGAGTATAAAGTAACTTATTAATTTTATGAAAATGTAAAGTAATTTAAAATATGTTATATCTAAATAATAAAAGTAACATTATTAAAGCAATCAATTTTTATGTAAACAATAAATAAGCTTTCCTATCTTTGAAGTATTATTTTGTTGATATTTCATTTACCTGTTATTTCCATAAATTTTTCAATAAGTTCTTGATCCATTGTGCCTTTAGATTACAGAAATATGTTAAATAACTACACAAATATGAACATAACTTTTAAGTCAACAGTAATTGTTTAACATCTCACAATCTTTACATAGCTTTTTATCTCAATCAACTATAAATTCAATATTTCATGACCTTTAAATCATGACGCGAAGCACTCATCATTTATGCTGAATACACTAGCGCTCACAGAATCTGCACATCCTAATCTAAATAAATGGCCTTAGTTCTATGTGAAATGGACAAATGTATAAAAGTTATTGGTAATGGTTATATGGTTAATTTTTTATGCATAAAAGATAAAAAAAATTAGACATCTATTATAGAGCTCATATCACAGCGACTACGGTACTTAGTACTAATACTTAATCCTATTTAATTATAAACAAATTATTGTTACCATATTTCTTAGGTCAAGAATTTGAAAAAGATTTTATTGGCTATAAATAGTTCCTTTTAATGAAATATCTCTTTCCTTTATGTCAAAAGCCATATGTTAAAATTAAACAATATTATTATTGTGTTCAGTAACTTTTACAGATCGTCTGATACATGTTGTACAAATAAGGCATTATAAATTATTTTAAAGACCAGTAATTAATTTTGCTTCCCGCAAAAATACATTAGGTGTGTACTATCTCCCCTGTGTTTAGTCAGTGATATATTTTCAGATACCATTCAATTATAAGATATTAGAGAATTATGGAATATTAAACGTTATAATAAGTATTAAAGAGTAAATAGATCTATTCAAGCCTATAATCGTGACTTGATTTTATTTGAGATCTTAAATTAAAACTCGAACTTTTTAAATTACAAAGTTCAATGTTGCTTTAATACTGCTAGCAGTCTTTAATTGAATTAAAAAATGCAAGGAAATTAATAAATCTGTTATACCTAATCAACTGAACTTAGAATTTCAATTAAAATAATGGCATCTTATTTTAGGAACTTGAAAGGAATTTCAACCTTCAAAAATGTAAAAATCCTGTTTAAATTCATATTTTGATTTAGATAATTATGATTAGTATAAGCATCGTCCTAATAGATGGCGTATCCATGTTTACAAATCAAGATACACACTTGGAATTTTATCTTGTAATTAATTAATTTTGTTAAAAATTAGCGACAGATTAGTCACATTGGAAGTGGGAAGTCATAATCGTGATGTGAATGGTGAATGCACAAGAAATGTTGCCTAAAAACCTAGAAATGCGAGATCAGTATAGGTTATATGCGTACGTGAAATAATTAGTATCATCTTTTTGCCACTAAATGGCTACAGCATTTCGGTGTTCTTAAATTGATTAAATATTCAGATCATAAAGAGATGCTTTTGCAGCATTTATTTATGAAATTTTATATTTGTACTCTTTTTTTCACGCCTCACACTTTTTCATCATGTCAACATTCCTAAGATTTTATTTTTAATAAAGGACTGGAAAATATAGGTTACAAAAAGTAACAAAATCCATGTACGTACAATACTATTTATACAGAGATGTACGCAAACGAACATAACTAGATGAATAATGTACAACTAAGTCTTGTCGTCAAACATAATGCTTAAAATTACGCTTATACATTACGTTGGACGTGTGCAACAATTGTAACAACGTGTGTATTTAATCCCTATAAGAACATTTATATACATTTCAAGGAATCGGTGCAATAATTTGTGCAAAAAGCTTTAAATTTCGGGATGTTGTATTGAATCAGCTATTCACACATTAATTTCGTTTTCAGTCCCAATAGAAGTATTGTTAACAGTCTCGAACACGTTATATATTAACAATTTCGTTAATTTTCGCTTTCAATCGTTGCACCGATCTTGACGTACGGAGATCTAGTATTTACAGAAGCGAATATGCTTGATGCATCGAACCGTGTAAAAGTATTGCAATAAAACAAAAAAAATTCGCAAGAATTTACATAGTACATGTTCGGTGCAGAGCATAAACGACAAATTACGATAAGCAAATCAACTTTAAATGATTCCATCATATTCAGTATTGCTACGCACAATTAAATTAAAATTTCAGTTCGTTTGACACTCCTTATTAGGTCGGCATTAGATCGAAAAACGCATTAAAGTATACAAATTTCAATACATAGTAATATCCATACACAAATGGAATTTCGTAGAAAAGTAAGTCATTTTTTGAGTTACAATTTACAAATTCATATTATAAAAAAAAATATCATTTTACGACAATTAAACTATTGTTATATTCACGACTTTTTTAATTAAAAAAATATCGTAAAAGGTATCCTTCTGTACATGTATAAAATATACTTCAAAATGAACAACTATCTTCATTGTACCTTCAAATGAAAAATATTATTTGTTGAAGCTAGATATGTCTGATCTTATCAATCTTATCTTGGATAATAAGCACATTGTATGAAACGTTATTCTAAGAAATCATATTTTAACCGTAAAATGGCGTCACATGAAAGTTGTGCTATCAATATGTATATTACATCAATCTTCACAGAAACTGGTATCTAATTAATGTATCGATTGGGTATTAAATGCAACATCATTAACGTTTAATGACTTAACTAAACTGTTTTGACAAAATTATTCGTCAAGTTTTAAATTTGCATAACGTAATGCTCCTTGGAATATGGGAAGACTGACGACAAATTACATTTTCTTTTATTGTAACGTTGTGTAAAAATAATAAATTTATACGTGTTTCTGCTTGTTGTCAGGTGATATTTATCATAGTTAAAGAAATAAGCGCTAGATGGAATGTATATATGGTACATATTTTGCGAAGAAAAAAAAGGAGAAAAGAATAAACAGTTTCCAAGTATTCGCATAACAGGTATGCATAAAGCACGACGCAAAAGGATCATGATGGCGATAATTGAAGGTTGCACAACAGATTGTCGTAATATTTAGCAATGTTGGGTTAGATAGTACCCGAGTTTCCTGCGAGTCCTGTGACTCTTTCGACTCGTCGCGAACGCTACCTGGAACTTCCAACGAATGTAGAAACTCGCACGAGTCTTCCCACTATTGTGTCGCCGTGTTTTTACACACCGTTACATTTCATAAGTTACATAATCTGTATGAATGTTGGTAGAGCCTTCGCTTCTACCAAATATCGGTTACTTTTATCGAGGTACTCTTGTTCTTGCATCGCAAGAATTTAAAAGTACGTTCACATTTAAAAGGAAGAATACATTGTTTCAATGTATAATAAGCGAGCGAGCGATATCTTAAACTTGATAAAAAATGATAGAAGCTAGTGATGATACGCGTCGCGCAACGTCCTACACTTTCTCCCGCGTCGTCGCTATCGTCCTTGAGGTGTGCAAATCTCACTGTAGTTAGCGAAACAACTATGTAGCCTACTGTAACAAGAAACTTTTAGCATTCGATTGTTTCGCTATGCGCTATAACGCTCACATTTTTAAGTAATTCGAAATTTCAACAATTTATCGAAATGCAGAAGTATAACCGTTGATGTTTTGTGTTCACTAGAGAACAATCGGTCGGAACACAAAACTTTTTATTACCAACAGCAAAATAATAGACAGCACCGCGTAGCATACCCGACAAGACTATCGAACAATACGGATATGAGCGACAGTTATAATTTTTGTACGATGTCGAACTTGTCCTTGAAACCGATCGATTCCTTCTTCGGGTCGTACTTCTTACGGGCAGCCAACTGAGCCCTAAGTTCTTTGGCGCTCATTTTCAGGTTCAAACCCTGCCGCGGATCGTTGCTGGCGACGCTCCCGTTTCCGGTGCCGTGCACGTGCCCCATCGATGTCTCGTTTTTAATGCCATTCCCGTTCTCCCGCGCAGTCTCCACGCGTTCGCTCTCGTTCTCACTCCTGGTTGACGTTCTCGTTACACTTGCCGACACCGTGCTGCCGCTGTCGCTGTGCGTATCGTTCGAAGCGCTCGATTTTTGTACATTCTGGAAACAAACATTATCTTTTAGATCCTCATTCATTCTCCATGTAAGCTGTCTCGTTTGTTATACAAGTTATATTAACAAGATTGAACAAAAAATTGAGTACAAGATTTTGGGTCAAAACAACACTAAATATTTTATGAATATTGATCATTAGTATAATCCAATTTTTATAGGATTCAAGATATATATTAAACAATAATTATTAAAACAAGTGGGTAACATATAGTGGACTTATTGCATATATTCCACGCTTACCTAATTTAAAATTTGTTCAAATAGTAGTTACGATATTGTCCCGTTATAAGTTGTCTGTTTCGGGAACAAGAGTAATTTATAGCGAAACAGGTCCGTTTCACGTATCTTCTGTTGTTCGTTACGACAAGCGTGACAAATTGCAAGTGAGCAAGAGGGTTCACGACGACAGGCCAAATCCTTTGCTCCAAACTTTGGCTATGTTAGATTGAAGTATCATATTTCGGAAAAGAAAATGAAACATATTGTCTCACTCACTCATAACCCACCATATTCGCCGTGGCAACTACTAAAACGGTGACTAATACTTGAGAAATTACTTATAACGAGATGCGAATGAACACTTATAACGAAACAATACTCTATGTTGTCAGTGCTCAGGAGTTGGCCCCTGGAAGAAGCGAGGGTGGTCTAAGCAACTAAGATGCCAACTCTTGAGCACTGTACAATAGAAACTTCTGGAAATATTCGTGTTAATCTCAACATCTACCAACAAGTTCAGCAATCTATGACAAGTACGTGCAGTAAATTTTATGTAGAAAACTTCAAATACCTACTTTGGAATCACTGTTTGATATGAATATTTATTTCTAAACATCCGTTTACATAAACTTAGATTTAGTACATAGAACTCATGTCCAAAAATTAGTCAAATCTTTTCGTACATATGTTCATACAAACATTGTATATATTAGACAAAGAATAAGACATGAACGATAGATAAAACTCGTGTCACGTATCAAGGTCGATCGCGGTGCGGCGTGCCACTTTTTTCTCAAATATGCGCCTTCAAGTGACTGGAAATCGGTCACATCGAAATGAAAAGAACCACATTCGGTATCGAGGAAATCTTAACACGTTAAGTGCCCAGACCGTTTTGGTTGCCATTTCGTTTAGGCCCAGACTACATAAAGTGATACAGAAAATTTGGTAACTTTCGTTTATCTTGTTTTAATAAATTACATTGACTATTTTATAATATATTCTTTTTCTTAAAACATTGATTGAACAAAAATCGATATCCCCTAAGCGAAACTTTTAGTTTAACTATCAAAATGCAAGGACAGACCCGTGCGCTGCTGTAACATAAATCTAAAATCTGTAGCACTTAACGTGTTAACTGAATGTTTAACGATAAAAAAACGAACAAGCGTTTAACGAAAACCATCGAGCGAGACGTTTCGATTTTCTACTGCATACACAACAACATAGTGTTTCACCTTAATGCCTGGTACATAGAAAGTAAAAGCATGAACGCAGCAATTAGTAAACACGTTATGTCGTTGCGTTGTTCCTACCGGGAACTAATAAGGCAGGATTCGCAAGACAGGTCGAAAACGATAAACAAATTCGTTGGAAAAACTCATAACGACCTTGGTTCTTGATGCAATATTCTGAACGGTACTGAAAGAAATTCCATCGAATAAAGTCAAGCGCGACGGAAAACCGGTTCCAAACCACAGACCGTTTAAATCCCTTCAAAATAATGTTAGCTGGTTTGTGTTTTTCTAATAC
Organism: Tetrapedia diversipes; assembly: GCA_033822845.1. Taxonomy (NCBI): domain Eukaryota; kingdom Metazoa; phylum Arthropoda; class Insecta; order Hymenoptera; family Apidae; genus Tetrapedia; species Tetrapedia diversipes. Next base: position 308,714 of record JAOPTO010002142.1, read on the forward strand.
TTTGTGATTGTCGGAATTGAAAAAACTCACTCTCCCCGAAGTTATGTAAAATATGTTCGTACGTTTCGAGTAGAAAATTGACAGAAATACGAGAAGACAAGGATTTGAATCCTCGATTAGAGCCGCGTAACGTGTATACTGCGCCTATATTTTTGTATCTTAAAATATAGTACATGTAAGATTGTAATAAAGGTTAAGTTATATTAACCTAAACACACAATTGTATGGTACTTATAAATCCAAATGTGAGAAGATTAAATTCCTTTGATTATTTGTTTTATTCAAATTTACTCCATTATTATTTTATGGAACTATAAGTATTTACAAAATTTATAATTGAATATTTACGATATAGAATGTCATATTCGCTCTTAATAGGTATTGTATCAATAAATATTGTTACTCAATATTCGAATTTACGATTTCTCCATATTTTTCACTATATGTAAGTATATACATACATATACCTTAATGATAAGAACACACACGAACACAAACCTAGTACCAAATCTCAACAAATCTGGTGCCAAAATCGTATCCATCTTTAATGCCATTTTACATCAATTTTAACGCTGAATAAGTAAAAATCGGATCAAACCCTGTTGCCAGCCAACTTTTGCTATGATTTTTTAACCAAATTGGTGTCACTTATGTCAAAGGTTTGATGGATTTTTGGGGCAAACAGCGATATAAGACTTGGTGTACTGTTGCTGCCGGTATAGTATCAAAACTTAACGTACCAATCTGACACCAATTGAAAAGATTAGAGTATGCATTTTGAAAATCTGGCATTGGAAGATACAACTCGCAGGTAAGTTGATCTCAGTAAGGAGGATTAAACTACAGCTTCAAAATTATAAGAGATAGACGAAACATTCATTAGGAAAAACTAAATAGTTCTCGGTGCATATGTCTGTTTCAGAAGTGAAGCTGTTCCAAAGTTGCAAAAGTTATTTTTATCTTTTTAAATGGAACTATATATTTGTTATACGCCAATCAACGTGTTTTGTTATTATTTATTAAAAATGCAATCTTCGAAGGTTCAAAAAAAGTTTATCACTGTAAAACTTAAGAAAAGAAAATAATAAGTCAACATTTAATGCAAAAAAGAATTAAGCATTCTTCGAATTAAGCCATCGAGTCAATCATCGGGAGGATATAAAAACCTCCGAGTTAATTATATTTTGTTTAAACACTATACTTTAACTTGTTTTATAAGGCAGAAAAAGAAAAAAAATGTATCAGAATTTTGGATAATTATAAAACTATTGTAAGTGACAATAGGAATACAGATTGATACAGTAGCTAATATAAATGATAAAAATTCTTCTTCATGTGCATACGTAATCATTCGTTAATTCCTAATGTTTTTTTTTCTTAACAAAATTTCTAATAAACTAATATCAATTCTTGAACATTAATTTTAAAAGTGTAAGATACAATAAATAATGCTTTTCTAGACTAAAGATATAATATATTTTTACTAAGTTTTAACTAGTAAGCTCCAAGTTTTTCTCTTCCTTAGTTTATCTAAGATTAAAGGAGTCATAAATTAGGTTTTTCTCAGTACATTGCGTCATCAGTTAAAAGATTGCTGTTTTACGACTACATTGTAGAGATTATTTATCCTCGGTGGAGAACACCGACGTGTACTATACCTGTATATTTTGTGTTATTTTTCATCTATATAAAAATCTAAGAAAATTATTTTAAAATCTAAAGAAATTAACGTTTTTCAAACACGATGGTGCAACGTCTAAAATGATATACCCGCACGATCAATAATACTATCGATGACTAACACATCAACAGAGGCAGCGATCGCATGCAAAGATGGTGTTTATGCATTAAGATGATGTAATGTCTCCGTAAAACTTAAAAAAATCTATGCCGCGACATTGCTGCATCGTCGCTGGTATCCCGCAATTCAATTAATTCCAGCAACGACAAGGCCGTTTTGTACGCAATCGAATACAACCACGAACAGTACAAACTATAATCAGTGTTCGACGAATTTTTCGTATCCATTGCCCCTTTCGAAATTGCGATGGAAGCGCCGATACCTTTGAACGGTCAACACACGTATGCGCGCGCAATTCGAAACGGAAAACAGACGGAATCGTTGGAAAGCGAAAAAGAACGATTCAATGACGAAAAGTTGCGCAGAGTTGGATAGTAGATCAGTTCGTCATATACTGTCAAGTCACGCGTACATTTAATTATTTCCGAACAGCAAAACATTGTACGCAACGATTGTGCCGGTTTTTCTCGAAGGGGAACCCCGTTACATGCATACGCATTCGACCTGTCTTTTTGGCACGCTTTCTACGAAAATCGCTTGAACACGACACACGGAAATCGAATAAGATCGGATAACGGATTTTTAAAGCTAGTAGCTGCTTCGACAGAATTTCACCGGTTTTACTATGGCATCGTTAACGTCCCCTGTCAAGTAAACGCAGCAGAAACGCCTAATGTGTACCTATAAGTAAGCACTCTCCGTCGGTAGTATACCATCCGAGAAAATTTCCAGATTGTTCATTTTCTGTAAAGAGCGACTGGTTTCCCCTTTCGTCCGTGAGCCGCGTATGCCACGCGATTAGCTCGATTGCGCAATAGAAAACGGTGGCAGGAAGTTGACCAACCTGTAGAGAGGGCAATTAATTATTTGCTACACGAGTGATCGAGCTCGCGACACCAATATATGTGGCCTTCTGCAATTGACGACGTACATTCGATCAAATTTGTAAGGGAACGCGCAGAAACAGTGTTCGTAGAAGCGAGGTATGCGTGTGTTTACCTACATCTCGTTGCCCTGTTTTACTACCCCGACCTGTGTAGGTTTGCACGTGATCGTGTCAATCGTTGATTACGTAGCGCGGAACAACGCGAAATTTACGTAATTTTATGCTGCAAAAATAACCGGAAATCCGGCGAATCTTATCGACGGAGGACGAATTCTTCGATCGCAGGATAAGCCGCCGTGATCAGACTCGTGGGAGGAAGATAATCGTAGCAAGGAGATCGAATGTGCGAATCCCATGAAGACGAATTAAGGCCACTGATGTAGCGTTCTGTAAAGGAGTAACTTCCGCCGATTAACGCCGTAATTGTTATATCCGAGAATACCTATGGTGATATCGTTCAACAAGAACGAGGATCCGAATCTAGCCCAACCTCGGACAGCATATAGCATCTTAAGGATGTCCGTTTTAGGTCGAAATTTCTTACTATCTAATCTGAACATTTTACAGACATCTACTGCAAGACGTCCAGTCAAAATTCAAAATTCATCTTACGGATGTCTTTTTGTAACATAATTATCATTAGTTATACTCACAATTGTAATATAATGATTGTTGCAATATAATTACATCCGTATTTAAGTTGTAACAGGGATAAGCACATTAAAAGTTTAATATTCAAAAATCTTTTGAAAATTAATGAAAATAATAATAGTTTTTAAAGTTCACTTTTGTTTTATGTTGGGTTATGTGTATATATTGAAAAAAATGTACGTTTTTATAAGTTTTCCAATTATAGTTATATTCTGTGTTTAGTCATTTTCAAAATATAATGTCTTGATATCGTGGAATCAGAAATTCGTAAGACGTTTTTAGAACATTACTAGGTATCTTTAAGACGTTTTAATGGTTTAAAACAAATATTTTTAAAATGATCATAAGATATCTCCTTACTGCTCGGAAGTACCTATCCGACAAACCATTCTAACTAGCCAAGTTAGGTTCGAAATTTCTTCGTGGAAAGTAATTACATGTAACACGCAAGACATGAATCTCGCGATATACCTTTGTACGTGGCTTATCGCTCGTGAACAAAACGGGTGAGTCATTTCGGTGCTCGCGCAAACGCTCACCTTCGACTAACGAAAGAGGAAAATTGGTTTTTCTAATAACTCGCTTTCTGAAGAGAAAAAGAGAAAAAAGTGGAAAAAAAAGAAAAAAGGAGAGACGAGCAAAGAGGAGAGGAGTGGAGAGAGAGCTATTATTGAGAACACGAGATTGTACGTGATTCTGAGAGACCTTGAAAAAAATTCCTAAGTATTTAATTTTGCTTCGTACCAAGCTGGGATTCTCTTAAAACGTGACATGATGGAATAAATAACGTGCGAACCAACTGTCGGCTCAATATATTATGTAAATATCAAACTGTTTACCTACTTACCACTAAACGTGAAAAAAAAAGAAATAAAAGAATTTAACAAATTATCGAAAAAGAATAAACGTTTTTGTCGAACAAAATTAACGTTAGAAAGCAAGAGATACGCGACAAGCATCATGGAGGCTGCGATAATGATATCAGCCTTTATATGCGTTATCGTTTGACAATACTTGGCCGGAAATAAACGAATGAATTAACGCGATATCGCATGTCGGTTCCTTATTTTTAGATTGTACAATGTAACGTGTCAAGAGAAGATGCACAAATTCTAAAACACTTGTGATTATACGTGGTAGGATGCAAAAATTGTGTTATCGCAACATCTGTTCAGGCCAAGCGGAATTTTCAACGTGGATAAAATTCTCAGAATGTTGAACAATTCAAGTTTCGGACAAGTCACTCGATAAGAACCCTAAGGCTCTATAAACGAACATTTCCGGATTTAACGAACATCTTTTTGCGCCAACGATGCGCGTCATTTAAACGCTGCGTCTCACGCAATTCGTTTGTTCTTTTTTTTTGTCAGAATAATAATAAAAAATCCAAACTTTCCGTTTCTGTTTGTTTGCTCGAATGTTCGTGCTGTGGGACAAGGTGGCGTTCCACGTATAACGCACTAACTTTTTCCTTGTCTTTGCTTCTACTAGCCAATTGAAATAAACACATAAGAGCACAGCATAGTGAAACATTTACGTTCTTATCTCCAAATACGTAAAAAAAGTGACTGTCACTTTGTTCCCTTTTAAGAAGCAAAAATCCTACATTACACTGATAAGACAAACCATGGCACAGCATTTCATCACGGTTATATATAAAAAAAACTTCACCTGGATATCAAATACGATATTTTTATCCGAAAAATTTATCAAATCGACTACGTTAAGAAACAGGAAACTTATCATAGATATTTGTTTCGATAGAGAAAATGTAATTTACTGTTTTTGATCAAATCCATAGGATCGTGTGACTCATGTCTAAAGATATTATCGAAGAGGAAACAATACATCTGCTCTTAGCTATATTCCATAACTATGAGATAATTAATATTTAATAAAAATTTAGGATCGTTAAAACATGAAACTCGGTTCAGAATTTCCATCGTTAGTTTTATTGTTGTTAAAATATAATTGCGGCAGCGCCAAGTGATATTTAAAATATGTATCTGAAAGTGATTTAGAATGGAAGACGCATAACTAACGTTCATGTATCTATTACAAAATGTATCACTTTCTGCAAAGAGTTATAACGAGTCGAACGACTGATATGACAAAGCAACAGGTGGATACCCAACTCAGTTAAGGTTTCTGTGCAGCGGGTAACAGGTAACTTTGAAAATTGTAATTTGGTCTGAAGGAACCGAAAAATAAATGATACATACCTCATCGGTGGAGGTATTGCTGCCGTTGAGCTCTTCTTGCTCGACACTATTCGGATTCTTCTCTGGGGTCTTGATTACCTTGACGTTCGCCATGGTGCCCTTGATAACGATGTTGTTGGCCCTGAAATATTCGTCGGCTTCTTGGTCGACCACCAGAAGCTTCGTCTCATTGGGGAAGGCCTTTATGCGTTCAACAACCTGCTTATGGGTCTCGTTTGCTATGTTGATCTCATTAACTTCGATGATTCGATCACCTTGCCGTAAGCCAGCGGCATGGCTAGGAGAGCCATCGTCCACTTTACCAATAAATTGGCCATTTTTTCCTTTTTCCGCGTGCAAATTGAACCCATAACCGTCAAAATCGTCCCACTTGACGATATGGCAAAGTCGTGCACACGGAATCTTATCACCCTTCAAGGAAGACATATCTTACCCTCGTAATAGTGTCACGCACAGGATGAAACAGAAAGCGACAGAAACGTATCGAGACTACGAACTAACGAGTATGCGATTAAAGAAAACGAAGAAAAGTAACGCGCTACACGAATGGCTACGAGAAAGTTTGCACACAGTGTCGTATCGCAATCGGTAACAAGATTTTCTGCGGAGAATCGTCGATCGAGGCGCAGCCTTACGGTTTGTCCGTACCTCATGCGGCGGCTGGCTGACTAGGTGAATGGTTAACTGGCAGGCTCAGCTTCACCAATTTTCGTCTTCACCTGCCACGAGGCGATTATTCGAACCGACTGGCGGTATGCACCGCCGTGAATCGAAGTGAATCGGTGAACTCAGCGTGGGGGGATTTGAAACTTAAAGCTCGGTTCATGCGTATACAGAGTCACGTGCATCATTAGCCACGCTTGAATTAGTAGTTAAAATTGTTGGAAATGTCGCGAATTTAAACATGTCCGAAGAAAAACAATTTGTTCTTTTACATGACGAAGAAGGAATCTATGAAGTGTCATCGTTGACTTTAGTTAAAAATTAAATTTATAAGATTGTGTAAGAAAGAAAATGAAGCAGTAGGGATTGGAACAAACAAGAGAAGGGGAACAAGGAGAAGGAAGGTGCATGCTACTAATGTAGTGGGATGGTTTAGTGCCACTAGCACTTGTGCAGTAACTAATGTAGCTCCACCTGTTGCTAAATTGACGAAATTTAACAGAATTTATTGTTAAAACTAAGGCATTTGACAAATCGTTATTAAGATTTATCGGACTTTATGCTGTTTCATTAATATGTCATTTCTTTAACCATATTGTTTTATCAACAAAGCATGTTTGCGACAGTAAATGTGGTTGGTTATTCGTTAAAGTTGCCGCTTTACGTTTAAAAAATCAGGATAGCATTAGTATATAAAATAGTAGAATCATCTGTTTGCAATATTAAAGAAAAGTGATTTGAAATAGTTTACAATAAAGTAAAAAAAAAGGTAATTGTAAATTGTAATATTGTATAATTTTTAAACTATTCACTAAATAATTTTTTCATGTCAAAATTAATTGACTTTGATTACCTATCAAAATTTGGACAGGTATGCTCCGAAATATCGTAAACCTTTAAGAAACAATCGATTATATGAAATATTATGTTATGGTACATAAGACATTTGACATTTGTTCCTTAAAGCGGAAAAATTCTTGAATTTCAGTGTAGTATTGTTGGAGGAATGACATTCTAATAATACATCTTTATAATTCTGAAAACTTAAATATTTACACATCTGTTTGTATGTGTACGTGTGTTTGAAAAGCATCTGTATACACTACTTCATCTGTATAATGAAACATGCACGTCGATATTTTATTGCATGTAAAAAATATTTCTCTAACAACATTCAAGATATCTTATCGGAATAGCGATAACATTTCGTATTTTAGTATTTTAATTAAGTCCTGAAAAGACTGAAATTTATGATATACATAATTTCGAATTAGAATCTGCACTTATATTATGAATTAAACAGAATCTGCATATGCTTATGTTTAGTAATCACTAAATAAACAAATACGGTTACGAATGCACAAAATCACATAAATTATTGTTATAGGAATTAGAAAAATATATATTTTATGATGTAGGAATATGATGTAATCGAACAATCGACAAAATACCAATTCTCCAAACTACATAGTATATGAATCATGATAAAAAAAAGTAAATCATGTGATAACGTAGCGATGACGAATCTATGATAAAGCAGGTGTTAAATGATTGAATTCATAAAAAATTCTGGAAATATCTTACAAATATACTTATCTAAAGGATCCATTTTGTAAAACTTTCTTGTTTTCATTGAAATATGCACAAAAATAATTGATTTGAATGTTCTGCTTCATCATTGGATTAATATACATAACAAATTACTTAATTTTTTGAGTACAATGGTACTACGTGATTGATAAATACAGTAAAAGTGTAAAAATTGTAGAAAATTAACTAGAACCATAAGTTGTTTATTTGATCATTGGTTACAGAACATGTAATGTTTGCATATTCAGTCGTTTAATTTCTGCTTGTGTATCTTCGTATTTTACCAATGACGAATCACGATGATTACACAATGTATAGGCACATCATACCACGTCTTCGTCCTAAAATTTTGTATTTCTTTTAAATAGATATGATGTATATATTTCTTTTAAAGGATAAATCTGAAAAAGGATAATTTCTGATTAAAATAAATAAAAATAAAAGATGAACGGAGTCAGTTTTAGTACCTTGTTAGTGAAATTAATAGCAAATAACAAAAAAGGGTATCTAAGATTTAGAGATTTTCAGATAACGTTCAATGTAAATATATTATTAAGAAATAAATTCAGAATTTGATTTCAAATTTAATTGATATAATATAGGGCTATTAATGTGTATCATACAGTCCTGAAGTGCGAGCGTGGTGGATGCGCCAACTGGATGCGCAGTAGTGACCGTAATGGTGTGCGATGCGCAAGGCAGACGTAGCGGTTGTTCGAACACTAAATAGTCAAGTGTAGCTGTTGTCGATACGTTGCATCGTGAGTAGTTTGTTGTTGACGCGATTCATTTCCGAATCACGTAGAGTTGTGAAAATCAAGGTGCGTAATGCCAATAGCTAGTATCAAGATAGTGATCGTTATGTAGATCGGTTCCTTGTAGAAGAGACAACAGATGAATATTTGTAACCGAACACAGTAACCGAATCGAGAAAAATGTGGAGTCCAACGCACGTTCAAGTGACAGGTAAGCGTAAAGAAACTTGGAAGTAAGTTCGTAACTGTGATGAATGGGAACGTGATTTATGTGGCAGGTGGTTCATACTGGAACAGATGTACCGTAAATCAATTATTGCATATACGTAAGCTAGGTTACGTATTGTTTAAATGTAGGCAAACGAAACCTTGTAATTTCGTTATACGTTGCCTTAAATTTATTTAGTGAGAAAATATATCATTTACGATGCCTTCTAGTATACAATATACATTTATATCATAAACTATATATGCCTCACTTAAGCGACCTCATTTATCAGAGTATGTATTTTTAAATGGTTAATGTGGAACAACGTACGACACGATAATTCGTCTTTATTAACTTTGCCTTTTGCCACTGCATAAAGGTTGGAAAAAGCGATGCAGAAGAAAATTTTTATACCGTTCAAGTGCAGTCTCGCGTAACGCGATAAACGGATTGGGAAGAGGCGGTGAAAACTTGAATACCTTAAAAACACGAACGCAGCCTTAGTTGAAAGGATAGCGATCTTATATGTGCACTTGCATATTTTCGTTCGCTTGCATATGCGAACAACACGAACTTGTCTATTTTAGTTCCTCAGAGGAGGTAAATATTTTCACGTTTTGCAGACGTCTCGCATCTCAACCACTAGACATTGGTTACATTTTTGCGACGTCTTTGAATCGCGCCAAAAGAAGGACGATGTATTTAAAACGCGCGCGACCGTCCACGGCCCAGATATTCGATGAGTCAACCCCTAAAAACTGATTTGTTTATATTAGCTTGATAAAATTTTGTATAATGTATATCGATAAAAAAAAATTGTTGAACATTGAATTATATTTTCAATGAATGCCATATTTTTCAACTGTTTTCACTTGAATTTTTAGTTATGTTATCTTTTTACCATTTATGTTTTTTCGTTTTTATCATCTTTTGCGTTTCTTACCATTAATATTGATTCACAAAATATTTATATGGGTGTTAAAAATTTTAACGCTTTCTTTTCGATATGTAAAATAGGTAGATTGTGAAAGCATATGCAGAAGCAGCTCTCCCCGTTTTCCAAATCCTCTGCCTAGGATTGTAATTATGTCCTCGAGTACTTTAAGTTCTATATCATAACGATTTTGTATCCTATCTTTTATTGATCATAAGTAACATTTTTTGTTGTACTAAAGGTGTTAAAACTTTGAATAATAAGAGAATTTTATTTCATAATACCATATCTTTGTTTTCAATTAAATTAAAATTTAAGGATTTGCTGTATCTCACGCAGTAGATCGTTAAAGAAAAAAGATATTCCAACTTAATTAACTGCGATCTTCAACCGTTAAGAATGTTCCTTTCCTAGTAAACGGTATTTGGCTGCAGCTGCAGCGAACGTTTCTGTTCTTCTAATCGAATCGTGGAAGAATGCAGCGGAATAGCTGATTTTCCCATTCAATTCGTTTAATTTGGCGAGGAATTTGAGAAAAAGGATATTTTCACAGGATTCTACAAAGAATCATAGTCGAGTGCGCTTTGTACATACATTGTTGTCTCGCATCTGAAATACAATACGATTATAAACGTTTTTACAAGTCTGCCGAAGAAGAAATTATTTTTGAACATTAATAGTATTCCGTTGTACAAAATGAGGTTGAAGGATTTTATACTATTTGAAATACACGGTATGGTGACAGCGAAGAAAAATACACCAAAAAGAACGTTGCCAGCAATTGTTACGGTATATTAAGCGTAGAATTCCTTTCTGATATTATATACAGCGCAAAAAGAAATATCGCCAGACTTGAAAATAGCTAAGTAACAATGCGGTAGCAGTGAAGTTTCGCAGGAAGAATGCAAAAGAATAATAGACGGGAGCCTTGATACATTCACGCTTTTACCGTGATAGGAAGGTGCATTATTATGTTTACCAGCCATGACGCGTTTTTACAAAATTGTATTTTACATATCCTAACAAAAAGCTTAAGGAAAAGTTGCCTAAATTACCTTTCCAAACATTTTACGTTATGTTTTCTATTTGGCATTAATTTATTCACAAGTTAATGTTGAAATTTGATATTTACGATGCCCACTACTATATAATTATATTTAAAAAATAAGCGTAGGTATAAGAATGGATTTTTGTTTATTTTAGTACCTCCACGTAACTTTCACGAATGCATACATATTTTGCATTTCGTGATTCCTTTACTTTAATGATTGTAGTTTTTTTTTGTTACAGTAATAGTACAAATTTTATTTTTTACACTATCTAATTATTTAAAATTTATTTTAATATTTATTATTAATCTACATGACATGTAATTACATGTTATGCAAGTACATAACCTATTCATATTGGTCCAATTTAAGAAACTTTGTAGTGATAGGTACAATTTTACATTATGGATCAATTATAAATAACAATTTAACATTTATAATAAATGTAATATATACATAAAATAAATATAGAATACTCTACAACAATTTGACTTTTAAGAAAATGCAACTTCATTGTTAGATTATAATCAACTAATGTAAATTAACCACAAGTTATATATACATCAAACATAAATACTTAACTATGCTTGTATCATACACATAATAAGGTGTAATTTAAAAATGTTTTGTTAATATCTTATATCGTTTATGTATTTGATACTTTTGTCATTAAATGTTATTTGTATACATTGATTGCAAAAAATTCGAAGATATTCTCTTGCGCAATCTGGTTTGATCGTATATTTTATCATTCGAAATGAAGATATGAGAAATTTATCTGAAGTTACGCCTATTTTTTCTATCTTGTTTTTAAATTTAAAACAGTTTACTTAATAGAAAGTACTGTGCCGATTGTGATATTTATTAATGAAAGAAATTAAAATACCCTTAATATAACTTTTCACGGTGAAAATTTGCATCGTTCAGAAATAATAATTCTTTTGTTCATCTTTTTAAATTATCTAATAAAATTATTCTTTTTTCTTTACAGTTCAAAGAGCGAAAAACTTATTAACCAAAGGAAAACATAGTAAGTATTCTGATTGATCGTTATGGTGTGTTAATGGTAGGTATAAACTTTACATAATGTGACAAACGTCCTAGTAATTATAGTTGTTTTAGTCATTTTTACGTCATGCGTGTCAGATTTGTAGGTCGGTTCAAAGTTTACACTTTGTTGGTGTCACTACTTTTTCTTATTGAAGGGTGTTTAATTTCAAAACAATGGAAACGAATTTTTGCTGATGTTGTTTCACTTGCGCTATACTTGGATCAAATTTCGCAAAGCATACAAATGCTTATATCTCTAATTCTTGTATATCGCATAATACAGAAGTAATGGTATACAAAAGTCGAACAGCGTACCGAATAACAAATATAGTTAAATAAATTTGTTGTTGCTACTTTGTTATAATTTTGATTTTTTAAAGAATTCAAAAAACGTCTTCATAGAATTTTGGTTGTTTTTCTTATTTATCGGTATTGTATGCTGTAGTAAATCCAATATTCAGCTAGTAGACGAACAATTAACATTGTCTGAACATCATGTGAGAATCATGCGAAGGCAATTTATGCGTGTAATAAACAGACAATGAAAGCCGCCTCCTGCGAGATTTTAATACTTGTTACATAGCTTGTTAATCCTAACCTTGCGGTTGACCGCCTCCGCCCACGTTAAACACTCTACATAATAATGCAGAGACCAACGACTGTTTCGTGACGATCGCGCTTGGAAAGGAAAAATATCAAACATCTGTGAAAGAGAAAGCTTTAAAGGACGTGGAATGGCACGAAGAATGCGAATTACTTATCCCAGAGCAGGGAAACACTGCAGAAATTGTTCTAACAGCCCTTCATCGGAATTTCTTGGGAGTTGATGAATTCCTTGGTACCGTCAGTATACCTCTCTCCAGCTTTGATGTTTATGAAAGATCTAGAAATAGATGGTACATCGTTTTTTATTTCTACAGTTTATTAATTGTGATTTTATTTAAATCTATTTGTAGCTAAATTGTAAAAACATTTTTAACATTTAGAATTATTCGTAGGTACACACTTGGGAGTAAACCAGGCAAGGAAAACACAAAAGAGAGAGGTGAACTTGAAGTGAAAATAGGTTTCATTGTGAAAGCTGGTAGTTTAACTGATTTAAGTCACAAGGAACATCATAAAAGCTCCCTTGGCCAGTTATCTACAGCCGCTCATGCGATCGGTGGAAGTTTACTCAGTATAGGTAGCCTAGAGAAACGTAAAGGCTTAAAGAAATTAGCTAAATCAATTGGAAATCGCGTGAAAGGAAAGAGCAAGCACAGTCTGAACAAAAAGGATGATTTGGATGAAAGGGAGGAGTATAAGTTTAAAACTACGGGCCAAGAACCTGGCGAGGCCGATCCTGGTGTCATCAGCGAAGACGAGGACGAGTTTACGGTAAATTGGAACCTTCTAATATGCTGTTATTCCAACACTCTTTTGTAATCAATTCAAATTAATGGTGTATTTCAGTTTGATGACTTATCTCATAAGAGTTCAGCATCCTCTCTAAATGCTCCTGTGGTTGGTGGCAACAGCAACAGTGTAGGATCAGTAGCTTCAAGCACCTCCTCGGGTAACAATTTTGAAACACATTATGTTTCATCGGCACCAACGAATACAGCGCCTAGCAAACCACCACGATTTTCTATGAGTTTTTCTACTACTTCCCTATCAAAAGTGGATAAAATAAAAGAAGATGAATGGGGTTTGAAGCTTTATGGTAAACAAGTTAATAATAATGTTAAAAGGTAAATAAAGTACACATACCTCAAAGTACACATAACTTGTCAAATGGAAATAATCGTATTAATATTTTGATATGTTTAGGTGGGAAAGTAAACCAAGTCCAAAAATTGTGATAGATGAACCAAAGGACGAACATCGTGAAACATCACCTATAAATTCACCTTCTACTTTAAAACGTCAGGAAGCTCCAGAACCTCCAACTCCTGCACCGCGCGAAGTATTACAGGCAAAGAATAAACACGAGGAAAAGTTTACATTGAATAAAGAAAAAAATGTAAAAGAAGAGAAATTTAAGGAAAAGAAAGAAGATAAATATAGTTGCTGGAGTCCTAAAGATGAGAAACAACCAAGAAAGGATAAAAAAAAGGAAAAAGAAAATAAATTTAAGGAATTTAACGACGATAATAATTTATCTTCAGAAAGGATTATTATTGGAGGTGAAGACGCAATTAAAACTATAGTGACAGTGAAAAGCCACTTGCCACATGAAGTTCTGGCCCAGTTTGAAGGAAAATCAAGAGAGGTGATCAAATTGATTTAACTGTTACTATTATTGGTTTTGTCATTGTTATCGCGAAGGTAATAGAATATTGTGTGAAATTTTAATTTTGTCAATTTAGGACCTTATAGAATTGACGCTACAACTACAAGCGGAAGTAACGGAAAAGAAAAAACGTTTATCCGATTTAGAAGATTATATAGACGGATTGTTACTACGTGTAATCGAATGTTCGCCACGGTTACTGCAAAACCCTTACCAATCACAAAGACGTCTGTCATCGCCTGGACATCAATAAATAATTGAATATTCTTCCATTTTAATATTTTTTGATACTGATGTTGAGGTTAATTGCATTATTCGGAATAATTAGTAATAATTGCATAATGATCATTCAACTTATTTCGATCGTTTTACATATGTTTGACTGCAAGTATTTACAGTACACGTGTTTTAATTTATTTTCAACTAACAGTTAGAACTTGTAAGTAATTTGCACATATCTCTTAATGAAATTGCTTTTTAAAATGTATAAACTTCTGTTAAGCTTTTAACATTTTATCTTTTCAACAAAAAGTTTTATCAAGGTTTGTGTATGAATGTCTAAAGGGCAAAGAAAAAGTGTGGTATTTGTGCCAACGATCGTAAAATGAAATAGAAACAAATACTCCCTAGTCTTCCCAAAAGAAACGATTGTTTATCTAAAAACATGATATTTCCGTCCAAAGTATGATCCCGACAAATATAATTAAAATATGTTTGTATTTTTAAATATTTATATTAGAATTTGTTCATTTAATATGTATCATATTTTTGCAAATATATTTAATATAATAAATTGTTATATAATCTATTTATTCACATTAAGAATCTTTAATTGCACATTTTTCGAAAGTACAACTATATTGTATATAAGTGGCGCTGCTACAAAACGAAACAGGCATCCATAAATGATCAATGTTTATAAGTTGTGTAGTCATTATTTATTCTAATGTAACCGTGGAGTTTCAAGTAACCTGCTCGTATTCCACTGAGATGTTCAGAACACGATAGTATCATTTGCTTATGTTTTCGCTGTGATTTCTCTAGTAATTTCTTTATAAAGTAAAATTTTATTAACAGTCAATAATGGCGAACAATAAAAATGACTCGAATTCAACTAAATTAAATACAATTTCTAGTAAGTTTATGTTTTTACTAACGTTTCTTATCTGACACCGGCCATGTGAGGTTAGAATTCTCGAAACACAATCGTTTTATTGAACATAAGGATTTCTCAAAATTATAAAATAAGTGTTTTCAATATCTATAGCTTATATCAGCCAAGAAGTTTTGTAAGTCATGAATCATAAAGAATTTTTTAATTGTAATTATGATAACATTTGATAATTTCAGAGGTGACCTCAAAATCCGAATATTTTACGATCCTTGTATAAAATATACACCGCGCAGCGGAAAAAACAGTTCATTTTTAACTGTAGTTATTAAACAAAACATTTTATAAAATTTGTGTTAAACATGATGGATTATAAATTTAACAATCGTAAAATATAATTTTGTAGGCTCAGCAAGCATGATGGAAACGTGTACATCAGGTCCTTTAGTCTTGTACTCAACTGCACAAGCATGGGCAGCTCAGTTTCATCGCAGTCTTATGCCAACCAGGATATCAGAGTCATCCGATGAAGATGATTTTTCACAGTATCAGTTTGAAGATGACCTGGAATACCTCAGATCATTGGATCCAAAGGAGTGGAAAGATCAAGATCATTATGCAGTCTTGGGCTTGAAAGAGCTCAGGCACAAAGCAACTGAAGATATTATAAAAAGGGCTTGTACGTAGAGAAAGTTCAAAGTATACTCTGTAAAGGAATGTAGGTGTTATATCGTTAACTATCTTGCCTGACATAATGATTAACGCGGTTGAGGAGTATTTGATGCGTGAATTACAGATAAGCAGAAAATTCTAAAACATCATCCTGATAAACGTAAGGCTATGGGAGAAGAAATCCGACCAGATGACGATTATTTCACCTGCATAACACGGGCCTGGGAAATTTTGGGGAATTCTACTAAGCGGCGGAGTTACGACAGCGTGGACCCCTATTTTAACGACGATTTACCGGACGAGAAGGATTGTAAAAATAACTTTTACGTGGTAATGGGCAAAGCGTTTAAAGAAAATGCCAGATGGTCTATAAAAAAGCCAGTACCGCGTTTGGGTGGGCCAGACATGCCAAGAGATAAAGTGGAAAAGTTTTATTCGTTTTGGTACGATTTCGATTCATGGCGTGAATATTCTTATTTGGATGAGGAAGACAAAGAAAGCGGTCAAGAGTAAGTATATCGTAATTAAATTTATTTAGTACTTCTGTTTAATGTTTACAATTGAGTGTAATTATTTTCTTAGTCGAGATATTCGCAAATGGATCGAGAAGAAGAACAAGGCGGCAAGGGCAAAGCGAAAGAAGGAGGAAATGACACGTATACGTACTTTGATCGATATGGCTTATAATACAGATCCTAGAATAAAAAAGTTTCAACAAGAAGATAAAGATAAAAAAACAGCAGCGAAGAAAGCGAAACAGGAAGCAGCAAAAGCAAGACAGCAAGAAGAAGAAAGAATAGCAAGAGGTGTGGCAGAAAAGGAAAGACTGGAAAGGGAAAAGCGGGAAACCGAAGAAAAAGCAAAACTGGATGCGCTTAAACAAGAAAGGGAGGCGCAGAAAAAAGCGCTTCGTAAAGAAAGAAAAGCACTAAGAGATTTTTGTAAAACTAATAACTACTTTGCCGAAAATTCAGAGGAAAACATTAAGCATATGGAAAGTGTTGAAAAAATTTGCGAACTTTTTAAGTTGGTTCAATTAGAGGAAGTCATGAAGAAATTACAAGCCGACGGTAGAACCGCATTTTTGAGTGTAATGGAAGAAACTGAAAAGAAAATAGAAGCTGAACGGAGAGCGGGCGTTATCTCTAGCGATATGAGAAATACACCAGAGAAGCAAGTAAAATCTCACACAGCTCCATGGAGCGAAAACGATTTACAGCTTCTGATAAAAGCAGTAAATTTATTTCCGGCAGGAACGAATCAACGTTGGGAAGTAGTTGCGAATTTTATCAATCAGCATAGCAACTCTTCTACAGGTATCACACGCGATGCGAAAGAAGTTCTAGCAAAAGCTAAAGATCTGCAATCAACAGATTTTAGTAAATCTAGTTTAAAAGAGCAAGCAAACAAGAAAGCTTTCGATAATTTTATTGCTGAAAAGAAGGCGAAGGAATCTGTTGAGGATCGAATGCCAGCCGTCACGGAGCGTCTCGACCATCCTATTTTAAATGGGGTAGGTTCTGAACAAAAGGATTCCAAGAAAGAATCACAACCATGGACCCCAGCGGAGCAGAAGCTTTTGGAACAAGCTTTAAAAACTTACCCTACAAGCGTGCCTGATAGATGGGATCAGATAGCGGCATGCATTCCAAGTAGAACGAAAAAGGAATGCATGAGAAGGTATAAGGTATGTTTCAAAGAAATAAAATTCCCCAAAAATATTATTTTTCTATATTTTGCAATTTCATGTATGTATTCATTTGCAGGAGCTGGTTGAACTTGTAAAAGCGAAAAAGGCGGCACAAGTGACGAAATAATATTAGTTTATCCTTAAAATGGAAATCCTTTTTAACTTATTAAATTCGAATGCAAACAAGTTCATGAATAAGTTCGGGTAGGGAAATGTTCATTGAGTTTGTAAAACGGATGAATTTTAGCTTTCACCGAATGCCAACTGTTGTATATACCTGTGCCTTGCTTTAGTTTGTACATGCACAGTTTATTACGGTTTTAGGAGTTCTCTGCTATTTACACGCAAAAAAGCGATTGCTGCACCTAGTACTTGTACATTTATCGCAATCTGCATTAACTGCATGAAATATCATGGTCCCAACATTCGAATTGATGGCTCTTGAAAATTAATTTTCTTTTTTCATATGACACTTGTTTTGCAATGAAGTGATCGAATTATCTTGTAAGTAATGTAACATAACGATACTAGAGAGCAATCGCCGTTTAGATCAGAGCATACATACTTTATAAATAAAGACGAACGATATTTCGGAAACGCGTGTTACTCGATCTCCACTCGGATACAGAACCAGAACATGAGATGTTTGAAATCTTTATATTTTTAATTTGACACATTTTTGACAACATTAACAACAACAATTTTTTGTGTTAGTTTCTTTCTATTTAGCAAATATTGTCCATGCAGTTCTTCCGTCGTTCTTGCCAGTCTCGTTAGCACAATATCGGAACCACATGCACGTATGTAGCATTCCAATTTTTTCTGCGCTCATTTCGTTTTACTCAACGTCGTTTTAGAATTTCAGTTAACAAATCTGGAAGTTGTATAAGACGAAAGGGTCGATTTGTTTTGAGTAAACGAAGCGAAGTATCGAATGTAGAGGTTCATTGTAGGTAAATCTTTCACGTCAAAGAAAAGAGAAAGGAAAAATATACAATTAAAGCGTGAGACTAGACGACTTTCACGATTGTGTAAATACGGTCGCGATACTTCCTTCGAAAGAAATGTATGAACACAGGATGACCAACATTTTATGATCACGAAGAATACAAATAAGTTTCTTTTTGTATGGTTTCTTGTAAACGCAGGCGTCGCCTTTTCTATTCTATTTGTATCATTGGTGCATAAAGAAACTTGAGTTCACATTTTAAACTGCACCAGACATTTCTTTTTCTGTTTTTTCTATCAAAGACACAATCAGTTTTCTAATGCTTCACTGATAGAAATCAACGGTATTTTTAAATTGCGTTCTGAAATTACACATAATTTGTACATTTCTATTCCGATGAAGATGTAGGAAATCTTTCAAACGATGAACTCCGAACGCATTACATATATTGCCACTTCTAGAATCATATGAGCCGGTGATTATGAAAGTGATCCGTCAAAGACTCCTAAAATTTGTTTTCGTTTTCTGTGGTTTTGGGGAATTCCTATGCGATTAAATTAACAGAATAACTTTTCCTTAATTTTTAACTTAGGCCACATTCATAATAACCGACACACATTGCTAACCATTGTGTTTTGGTTCATCGTTTGTTACAAATTACCAACAGTTACTTATTGACACGAGTGGAAAGAAGAATCCGATGAATAGGAAGTGGAAGAGGATTGAAAAATTAAAAAGAAAAACGGCAGTATATCGTGTGCGTGTCTGTTGATTGTGCATCTTAAATTCGCGGATCTTAACTCTGTAAAACTTTTAAGCCTAACGAGAATCGCAAATGTGCAAATAGTATCCGTATTTTCTTTTTTTTTTTAACGGAATACGTAAGTACGTAGATTGCCTGGTCTGACGCTGGAAAATGTTAATGAACAGATTCTCGAAAAATATAAAAATTATGATTCAGTTTAGTTTAATGTCGGAATATACAAATAATACCGTTACAGATAATGCGTATGAAAAGAAAGCATTGTAGACAAGTAATCGATCTAAAGATAACTAATCTTGGTTGTCGAATAAAATCACATGATAAATTTTGTTGATTTTTTTTATTTTCGACATCATGAACTTTGTCATTGCATAAATCGTCAAACCACACTTAATTGATGAATTGTATTGTGCGTATTATTTCAGTATTGTAATGTAACCGTATTATTCGTATAACCGATTATCGATAGTTTTATCAACCATAATTGATTTATTATAGCTCTGAATGTCTGATTTTCAAGATTGCTATTTCTAACAAGAAGTAGGGTAATTGTTGATGAAAAAAAAGATATAAGTATTTGAAAATTGAATTGGAAATCTCAGTATCCATTTGGCGTCATCGAAACGTCTAAAATAACTTTTTTTTGAGACAATCGGCACGAAAATCTTACTTCGTACTAACTACTCGATCAAAAATCGAATTAAAACAATTAAACCTTCTCGGTATCACGAATAAAAATATGAAAAACTAAATTTAAAGGTTAATATTTCGACAACGAGCGTACGAAGAGACACAAACAAAACGAAGAAGAAATCGCTCGTCGATTTTCGTCTATGCAACATCGATGGCTGGGAGCATCTTTATCAAAATGCATCGAGCGCGTGTTTCAAAAAAAAAAAAAAAAAAGAACGATGGCGATGATCACGTGAGCATCGTTTATTATCGTGTCGACATAAGAACGTTTTAATAAAAATAAACGGTGCGAGTAGCGTGTGTGAGTGCCAAAGCTGTGTTACGAATCCGGTAGCACGGTTAAACGCATCAAAGAGCAAGATTCGAAATTTTGAAAGCTCGGACAATTTATTTTTCAGTTAAAACTAACATTCTAGAATCATTTATACAATTCTGCTAGTAGCTAATCAACACATGTTTGCGGAGAATCCTGGTTAATCATATTGGTCTTTCAGAAATACCGCGTGTCTATAAATTAATGCATCAAACATAATATGAATATGTTTGAACAAAAAATTTCCAATTAACCATAATTCATTTATCAAGATAATTGTAAATTCTGTTTAATATAAGCAATATTTAATATTTAAAAGAAATTTAATTTTTCATAGATTGTTATGAGCAATTAAAAGTATCCTGATTTAAAGTTACATAATTTGTTTTTCATAAAAGAAAATTGTAAATTCATTACAACAGAGAAAAACTGACTCCAAATTGATAGTGTACAGCACTACACGATGCTTAAGCTTGTTATTTGTTGCTCGATCTGTTAACGCATTGTTTTGATATTTAAAACGCGCGTGTACATCATAGCTTAAATAATTGTACGTCTGTTACATTTCTGAGGAAACTATGCTTATAGTGACATTTGCGTGAACGCATGTCCAATATATCGTTACGAACTCGAATTTTGTACATTGAGCGTTCCATCCGATTGCTAACCGTTTTGTCGATCGTAAAAGACCATTAATGCCGATTTGTGCATGATGTGTGTTGTAAAGTGTTCAGAGTATGTGGCACGATGACAAGTAGGTTAGGTTCACAGTGCCGTAAGGGCTAGCGAGACCGAAGAGGAAGGCATTAAAAGGACCGGTTTCCCGCGAGTTTTACGTCGCTTGCCTCTTGTTTCAGTATTACCAATTGGCCGTACGCTTCGATGATCGTCAGTTTCGTAACATAGAAAACATTGGTCTCCCTAAACGCGTCTATTAAACACTTGTAAGCGACAACAGGTGTCCCACGTGTCGCTGTTAATCTGACATTACGATTTAAAAGGTAAGAATTGTTCTTTTCTACGCGTATATTCTACGGATCGGTGTAAACGCCCACTTTATAACAGTATAAAAAGATTGCTATAGACAAATACATAATCGTTAAAAAGACGCTGGAAAAAACGAATACGAAAGGTCGACTATGTATAACGCGAGTTAGCATTCTCAGGACGATTGCTAATATCGCGCGCGACTTGTCGCTACAGATGCATTAATTAAATTTATACAAATTTAGTTCTCACAATTTCGCCCGACTGGTTTTATCCCTTTTTTGCTACGTGGTTAAAGCCGTATGACAATGCCGCGCGCGTTATTATTCCGACTTTGTCGGCTCCTCACACACACCACGTACCTATATTATCGTACCTCTAAGAAAATGTCCAAAGACGTCTGTCGATTTGTCATTTTAAATAGTGTTCTAGTTTTGTTTGGTTCCCTTTTTTGACGAAGGGCTCGCGCCAACCGCGGCTCTTCGAACGTGTTCTTATGCTTTACAAGAATGCATACATCTAAAAAGATCGATCGTCGATCTTGAAGTCGAGTTGGTTGCATGGGCAAACGAACGATGGAATTGGAAAAAGGAAGAAAAAAAGAAAGGAAACAGATGACTTCGGAATTTGATATGAGCAGAAAACGCAACATAGACAATTGAAGACGAAAAAAGAAAATGGCTAAACGCATTTGACGTTGAATCGAAGGTTAGAATCACTTGATAGAAACAAAATAACGATGACGCGAGGAGTTCCAAAGAACGTGGTTCTGAGAAATGTCATCGATGAAAATTATTGTCGAAGTCGTTCCAAGGTACATGAGAAATTGAACGGCGTTTCACTGTTTCGGATTTCTTCAAATACTTCGCGTTTTTGACATCCGCTATAGTTTTACTTTCCTTGACGATAACGCTTCGAAAGAAAGAACGGTGGAACTTGATTGCACTTCGTCTTTGAGAAAAGTTCGCGAGACATCGGTTTGTGCAATACACCGCGCGTTTACGATGATAGATGTCGTCTCGATCGCTTTCGAGCAAAGTTTTCACGCCGACTACGCAACTACGTGACATGGATTCGTTATTCTTGACGGTTGGTCACGCGACGATAAGCACTTTTTCTTCCCGAACAATGTCGATTTGTGATCGATTACAAGCATGAAGTCAATCCGAAATATTGGTTTGAAATGCTTAAAATGACGTAATTAGTTTGTGGAACATCCGCAGAACCACGTGTCTGTTGGATGTTTACCACTTTCTTATTCTGTTTTTCATCGCCTGCTGGTTTGCAACTTTTTCCTTCGATCGAATCTGATGCCCTTCAACGATCGTCGTCGAAGCGTCCGCCCCTGGTTTCAGGTTTCTGCGAGGAACGAGTACGCAAAGTGTTCCGGTAGTCAACGAACCGACGATTGGATGAAAGATCGAAGATGGCGCAACGTTTGCGAAAATACGGTTCGCGTCGACAACGTGGCGTTCTTTTCGTGACTGAAACTTTGTGCATGAAAGGGAACAACGGGGCTGCTACTGATTCGTTGCTCGAGCTTAGATGCCCGCTGTGTTCCTCTCGTTTTCCGTTCCTTCGCACTTTCTCTCTATCTCTCACTCACACACACACACGCTCGCGCGCCCCGCTCTCTCATACAGTTGCTTTCGTTTTTCTCCGTACGTAGCTACAAGAATATACATGTACGATTGAACATTTCGTTGGGACAATTTGTAAAAAATGCAGGATAAAACGGTCAATACGTTCGATAGAAAAGGTCGACATCGGTAAGTATAGTCGATGGATACGAAATAATATTATAATAGTCATCAGCCATTAAATTCTGATGACAAAAATAGCGGAGTTAAAGTTTAACCATTGATGTGCCAATTACAGAGCTCGAACTGTAATCAAAAGTGTATTATACAATGTTCATTTAGAATCATTTTTTCATCACTGTATCTTTAACACCATTACCAAAGTTTAAAAATGTGTTCTTATTACTGAAACCGATTTTTTTTTTAAAGTATAATGGAACGAAATAAATTAAAAACTGAATTAACGTAACTTGAAATATTCTGTACAATACTATTTCACTTTCTTCATCATTCTTTACAACCAAACGTATGGTTCAGATAAGTTACTATAAAAATATCTAATTTTTATAAATTTCGTTGAGTCACATCATAAAGATTATTAATAGTTTTACAAAACTTTCCTATTTAAAATAACTCCAAATACAATATAAATCGGATTATTTTCAAAATGAATGTATTACTATTTAACTATTAATAACCTTAAAAACAATCCGTTTTGAGGTATGTATAAACCATGTATAAACTTATTTTAAACTAAAAAACTTTACAAACTCAATAAAAATCAGATTAGAATCAAATAGTAGGACATAGCGATTCGTCATAGTTCTTTCATCACCTCTTTTCTTCACTTTTTCTCATTGCAATCTCAACTGTAAGCATAAAATATTGATTTCAGGATAATCTGAGCTCGAACAGATAACGAAACCTTCATAAAATATAACGATGTTCATAAAATACATAAAATTCGATTTTCGTCTTACAACGCATTATCGTATTTCGCTTCCATTGACTATACGCGGCGGTCTCATACGAAACGTGTGAGTGGTTTGGTTTACATTCGGAAGTAAACAGTTGAAATTCAGAATGCAAGGATACGCGCGGATCGAAACATAGAGTCGTGCCAAAGTAGAACTCAAATCTAGCCAATATATCCAAATCACACAGTTCTGTAGAAATACATATCAGTATCAGTGAATATAGTAGGTGTCGTTTAATCGTCGTGTTTTATCGATCGTCCGGCGATCATCTTGATCACATCAAAAGTTCACTTTTTTGGCGGATCGTGCGCGTATACCAATTCATCTCCAGACATATAGTTGATGGAAAAAATATAGCAAGATCGAAAACATGTTTCGAACGTTTTAATCAGGGAATTGACAGAAATATGAGAGCATAAGGATTCGAAGCCTTATTTAACTCTACCATAGTTTTCAGACTTTTTTAAATTCAATAGTATGATTTCATTAGAAGGAATTATTTTAGAGAAAAACATGTATATTAACAGTTTGTTTATTTTCTCTCAAAATTCATGAGACTTTTTGGTAAAAAGAAGATAATATATCTTGATTGAAAAAAGTCCAAAGATCGCAGCAGAATCAAGGCTATACAGTATATTCACTGTGGGCATACAAATCTTAGTATTCTGTAAACTCTTATAACTTTCCTACCTCGGGACACTAATGTATGTTTTGTTCCAAATTACTTAAATATTTCCATATAAAATCGTGAATATTTATTTTTGTTGCTTTGAACTAGTTAGCCACACAGAGACCCGTAGGTATTGGCCTGACTACTGGTGGATCAGTGGGTGCCATTCACTTGATTTCTTTGTTTTATGACCTTACTATATTTTTTTCACCAACTATACAATATGAATCTCACACCGTTCGCGTTTGTCGGCCATTCATCCTCACGCATCAGTTATTATACCCGCAATGTATATGTACAGTTACATACGAATAATAATAATAATAATAATGATCATAATAATAATAATCATAATATATCTGTGTGTGTGTGTGTTACATACACTCGACACGCAACTTGCTTTGTAATTCACAATAATAGTACTTTGTCTAAGTTGATAAAAGTCTTCTCTGGTCCGAAAGAAGTTACAGTTACTTAGGCACTTGTTATCTCATCTAGTAATCCATCGTACGAAGAGCAATAATGAGTTCAATTATATCCTAAACAACGGTAATCGAAGGAATAAGTGTTTACGTTAAGAACGAGAGCAATAAGGATTAATCGTCCGCGCCTAGTTTTACGCGAACCTCTCTTTTTTCGTCTCTGCGTCATCGCTTACGAATGAAACTTGAAACGCGACACGTTCGCTCGGATCGAAAAAATGGTGCGCAATTAAGATTCTCAATAGTATTCTTGACGTTTAATTCCGTGGGTTCGTGGCTCCCTAGCGGAAGCTCCGAACATCATTGCCTTCAACGGTTTCTCCATTTTCTCTGTCGGCACTCGCGCACCGATGCTTCGTGAACGCGCGCAATCGGTCGTTGCTCTCGTTGCTTTATTGCTAGCGTCAGAAGCCTTCACGCTTTCTCCAGTCTCTCGTGACGCATCTCTTGATCCGTATTACGCTTCACGCTGGAAATCGTGCAACAAGAGAAATATTGAACCTTCACTCGCACCGAGAACTGCGAAATGAATATTCCGTCGCATTGACGACGAATGAACTGAACGGCCGAAATAGGTCGTTCAGCATTTCGCTTTGTTTCTCTTTTTTAGCCACAATTCAGTTCGCGGCGATTAGATCCGACCTTGGTCGTTTCTTCGACGAAATGATATATAATACCTGGGACGAAGCTTGATCTTGCTTGACTAGGTTAACGAACTAGGAAAACGATCTACATGGCGGTCATCGTCGCATCGCTAAGATGGTGACGGTTGCTGCTGCTGTGTGGATGAGTCCGAAGTTGTGGCCGGTTGGCCGCTACCGCGATAGTACGATCGGTACTGTCGCGGACCGGACGGTTGCTGTTCCTGCAGCGGCTGGTAACCGATACCTGTTGGCTGTTGGCCTGGTTGATAAACCGGCATCCATTGTTGATCCGCTCCTTGCTGCAACTGGTACGACAACGGTTGTCCACGACGTTCTTGTAAAAGAAGTTGGTGGGCCGCCCGATCCATTTCCTCACTCGTCATATCCAAAGCTTCCTGCATTTCCCGTGATGTGTACCTCACGAAATCTGGATCACAATACTTGCCCAGTCCCTGTTCCACGAGAACCTATCGGGAAATTAACGAGTTATGACATTATTCAGTTGATAAGGTAGGAATCGAAAACAATCTTAAACTAATAAGTATGGGCAGAGTTTCGGATTAAGATCAATGGTGAGAATATTGTGGCAGTGTGCCTTACAAATCCGTAAATGTTCTGCGCATGATTAACTTAAGGTACTCATGTACCCAAGTGTTCACTGCCAATATATCTTACTAAACGTTTGAGTATTTCTTAACAAAGAAAGCATATAATAAAGTGTAATATTTTTTAAGCGCATTCTGCTTCTTAGTTGTTAATAATATGTTTAGTTAGAATTAGATGATGTTGCTACTTCTATTGTTCCACCATGGGACAAAAAGGGGATGCAACGTTAGCGCGCATGCTTTAGCTATTCATGCCTGTCGTAGGCGGTTAATCTGTTAACCGAGGGAGTCGAATTACGAATTTTTTAAGGAATTTTTCGCTTGTATTGGCTAATTTTCTATTTACACCATTTATGTTTCTTTTTAATGAAATAAATAATGAATACATAATTGAATCTGTTCTATTAGTTGCTTTTAAATATACCTATTTATAATTTTGTAAATATAATTATGAAATCAGTGGTTAATGTGGCATAAATGGAAAATTCTACATCGTTGCAATTATATCAGAAATACGTGATGTAATACTTACATTTGTAAGAATCAGAATTTAATTAATTAAAATTAATTTAACTAACTATTATTCAAACTAAAACCTTGAAGGTGGTAAATAAAAAGGTGATCCGGTTAACAGATTAAAGGATCTTCGATGAAGAAGAATATATGCTTACCCGACCAACCAGGCTCTCTGCACTTCCGATGACCTCGAAATTGGGCTTCCGATCGGCAGGACTGCCGGGCAAGCTGTGGGATAGGCGCTCTGCGCCGATGCTTCCATTACTCTCTCCGGCCCAGGAAACTGACGAACGAGGAGAGCCGTGAAGGAATTAAGCTCGTTGGCGCTACGCTCTGCCTCTACGATCTCAACAACGATTTTGTGGCACACCAAGCGCTTGCATGTCAGTTGCGTTAAGCGAATCACATTGCAAACGGTTATAAGTCAAACTATACGTATATATTTGGCAGAACGCATGCTTTGAGCGGCAATTACAAAAAGCATGCAATACACATGGTTTTTAACCACTCAACCCCCGACCCTTGCAGGTTTTTCTTCGCATCTGGGGTGAGTGCTTCTGATTGGTGTGTATCATGGTTGCCAACGTTAGTATGGCAGAGAAAGTGCAGACTTTAGGGAGTGCAAATATAGGATGCGCGTGCGTGTGAGAAATGAAACGTTGTTGCCTGCGTTTATTTTGAATCTGAAACACCGCTTTCATGTCGAATAAGGCGAGCACATGAAATGCAACTTCGGATTTTTTTATAAAAACTACAGATTGATAAGAAATCGAAAATGGCCCTCCCTATTTTTCGATCTTTTATCGATCTGCAAAGTTTCATAAAAATCCGAGTCACATTTGAAGGTCAGTTTGTATTATTCGTTCAAACACGTTCCATTTCTGACAAATCGAGCTGATGAAATGAAGAAATATATAGTTCTTTTCGTTATATAGCATTGTGGCTTAACCCCTTCACTACTAACGGTTACTACATATGTATAGTCACTCAACGTCTGATGCTCACTGTGTACTATCGAACACCTAATAAAATTTAGTAGAGCAAAGTATATCTGTTATCTCCATGGTAGCCGATTGCTATTACATTATATTTTTAATAGCATTTTTTAGATATATTATTTTTTGTTTGTTACAAGTTTTATATGTTGTAACCCGACTTAAATAAAAAATTAGTAATTTATATTATACCACTAGCCATTAACACTTAGCCGATCGAATGGGGAGATCTCCCATTTTTTCATTGACAAAGCAGTGCCATTGATTCTATTTAATTTTGTTATTAGTTGGTCCTAAGCTGATGTTGAATTTATTAAAAATTGTATTTTGGAAAATTTATGAACATTACTAGTTCAAGACTAATTAATAAGAAAAACAAGTAGAATCAATTGCAGCGCTCTGTTGAGGACAAAATGGGAGATTTCCCCATTCGGTCGGCTAAGTATTAAGAGCTATGTTTTCTTCGAAGTGAAATAAGTGCGTTACATTAGGACAGCACTGTACCGTGGTAGCGCATTTGCGGGTAGAGCCACCGTAGCGAAAAGGTTGTTAACCCTTTGCACTCGAAAATCGGCTTTTGATAGTCAACTGGCATTTTTCACAAATTTCCGAATAAAAATAGTCATATCTAAAAGTTTCGGTGCTATTTATCCCAGTTAAATACATTTTAATATAAACAAATTTTAGTGCCTGTTTAATTTCAAGATTCTGCATTTGGAAATTTTTGAAGATAGCTAGTTACTGTTCGAATGTGATGGGTTAAACACCATCAGACATTTTATCGAGAACAAAACTTTGACTGAAGCGTTGTAAACGGAACGTGTTTGAACGGATAACATATAAACTGACCTTGATGCGTTCCCTTTGTGAGAAGCAGAGCGATCGAAGGGAAGTTCAAGTTCCTCTGCCTCCTGGAATCGATTCGAAGGCGGTAAAGAATATGAACAGAGGCGTTCTGTTGATGCGTTTAGGCATGATTCGTGTGTATTAATTGGGGATTAGTCACCTCTGCCGTGGTAAGAGGCCCGATGCGACAAACAGGAGGCGCAGACACGATCATGCCGCGAGTCGACGTCGGCGAGGAAGCCGGCGACAGCGATTGCCTGTGTCTGGGCGAGCTTCAGGCCATTGGCGACGCTGCGGGTAAACCCCGTAGTCGCGGACGTGCTGCTCGACTGACCACCGCCGCCGCTGGCCTCGCGCTTTCGGAAACTCGACGGCGCCGACTTGCCGGCCGCCGGATCGCGCTGATCCCGAGCACGGCACCTAGACGCCACCGCCAACTCCTGCCTCAGGGACCCTCCGCGACGTCCTCCGACCTTCTCCGAGTTGCTCCAACCACTAGACCCTCCGGAGCCTCCTGACACGCCGGACTCGCTATACTCGCTTGTCGCCGACGAATCTGCGTCTTCGCGATCTATGGCTGCCATGTGTTCAGGCGACACCGCCATTGTTTTTAGCGTTTCACTCTCGTCCCTAATGAATACTCCTAATTTCGCCCTCTCGCGGTTCACTTACTCGACTGAACTTAGCATGTTCCGTGCGGGAATCGTTCTCGTTGAATAAACTTCGTTCTATAGCGAATCTTTCATTTTGTATGATGTTGGACGATTATAAAAGAGTCGAGAACCTTATTATAGGTTATCTAAGATTTTTATGGCTTGTAAAAGGAATGAAATTGAGGTTAAAAAGTTCATTAAAAATTTATGCAACAGTATCGATGTTTTGAAAGTGAAAATTCGTTTGAATTTTGTCAAATTTCATTCATTTTCTTTAAAATTATTACCGATCGAATATTAATAAACGTACCTAATTGTAATTCAATATTGTTTATCAGATGTTTATGAAATTTTATTATTTAAAATGAGACTGAATAAAAAATTGTTCTAAGTAGGCGTACTTTAGTTTTGACTGATTTCACAAATCAGTCAATAATTCTTTGGCGACTAATCAGACTGAGCGTACATAGTAATATTATTGCGCCCGCACAGAACGTGTTAACTTGTTTCAAAACTCAGAAGGGTGTATTTGAAATCGTGATATAATTAGAAGGAAGTCGATTTTCCTTATAAAAGTGTTTTGACAATTTTTAAAAATGATATTTTTTCATGTAATGCTCTGTTTTTATATAAATTTAATATAATTGTACTCAACAGACTATAATTTTTAAATTCATATAGAAAGAATTTATTATAAAAATAATCAAAGAAGAATACCATATAGGTGTTCAATTTGAATGCACTGCTCCGTGGAGCAAGAATTGGTGTAAGGTAATAAGATTATAAATTAATCAAATAAGTACACTATAGAAAATTAAAATTCTGAAAAATAGAGTGCTATATAAAACAATATCATTCGATGTTTTCAAGTTACTTTTCCACCTTTTTTCTGATTATATTGTAATTCCAGAAACACTATTTGAATATAGTTGTAATTATCACTTCTAAACTGGATTGCTTTGACAGCATTCTAATCAATTGATCGATGAGAGGCTAAATAATTATTCTTATTGCGAAATGGAAAACATTATAAGAGAGAAGAAGAGAGATAAAGAATCAGCAACTTTAGGCTTACATAGTCCATATCTATACTGTTGTTATTGTTTGAAGCTTCTGGATGCAAGTCAGGACTACCAGGAATTCAGTCCCAACATTTCACCAGCATTACACCTAGTTTTTTCAAGGATGAAGTATCACATTGAAACAGTGTTTCAGTATTATTGATATAAAATTCCTAGTGACCACAGTTCAACTTAAGTTTCCATATTCAAAGCTTATTGGTGTTAGAAGTATCAACTAATTTAATGTTTATATGATTACTAGTTTATGTACTTAATTAATTTTTAACTAGCTATATACCAAAGCTTGTAGTACAATTTTGTCTTTAAAGATCTAAAAAATTAAGAAAAAGGAAATAGTAGCCTAAATAAAAGGATTTTGTAAATAGATTTCATATAGAGATGAGTTGGCTGTATGAAATGTATTTCAAGTTAAACTCTAGCTTAGAAAAACCAGAAAGTATAGTTTTAATTATTTAAGTGTAACACGGAAATTAAACATTTACATGAGATGTACTATTCCAGCTTGATTAAAATTGATGGCAAAACTTTTTATTCTTGAAGATCCACTTATAATTTTGCAGTATATGATATGATTTTCAAATTTAATTTCTACCTTTAATTCTTATTTTTATGTCATGATAGCTAAATACCGTTATTTTTAAGAGTTTTATTATAAACTCTTATGGCCATCTTTTTTAAGGTTTTAAAAAAAGTGTACTCATTCTTCATTTTTTGTGTGGCACTACCTGAACTAATACGGTTCCATGTGTAGAACATTT
Source organism: Tetrapedia diversipes (assembly GCA_033822845.1). NCBI lineage: Eukaryota > Metazoa > Arthropoda > Insecta > Hymenoptera > Apidae > Tetrapedia > Tetrapedia diversipes. The sequence goes on from JAOPTO010002142.1 coordinate 339,781, forward strand.
TAATACTAGTCGAATTGTGCCTTTATTACCATTACATAATATGGAAATCTGGTTTTACACCTAAAAGCTTCAAACGATAACAAAAGAGATAGAGATGTAAAAGTAGAGAGACAGAGAGAAAGAGAGAGAGAGAAGAGAGAGAAAGAGAAGAGAGAGAAAGAGAGAGAAGAGAGAGTGTAGATCGTACCGTGATTACTCCAGACGGCACAATCGACGCAGCAGCCCCTAGTCGCGTAACTGCGCGTTCCATTGGAGGATGAACCGAAGCTCGGGCTGGTCGTGGCGATTGACGTGCTCGTGCTCGATGTGTTCGTGCACGTGGCGATTGATGTCGTCGCGCTGGCGGACTTGTTGGACGAGGCTTGCACGGAGTGCAGAGTGCCGGTGCTTGGATCAACGAATGAGGGTGGGTTCCTTCGGGGTGGTGGCGTCGGTGGGGTCAGCTGCCGCTCGATTCCGTCCTGAAGACTGCTTCGAGCAGCCGCGACGACGTCGACGCGCGACAGACACGGGCAAACACACAAAAGAACGGGCAAAAACCACTCTCTTAGTTAGTCAGTGGCTGCACTCTGAAATACTGACGGCACCCTCGCCGCCGCGTCCTCGAGAACCCTTTGTCCAGGCGCTCGACGATATCGCGGTGTCAGTGAAATGGTCGGTACCGTGGTTAGTAGTCAGTCAAGAACCAGAACGACATGCAATTGACCGCGTGACAACGGGGACAACGAGGCTAACGGGACTAACACAACCCTCGGGCTACGCGCAACACCAATCAATCCCCCGTCTGTTCTCGACTTCTTGGCAACCACAGTCGTCGCGTTTCTCGACCGGTTTCGTACGAGCGAGCAACCTCGACGAGGTCTCATTAAGTTAGTGGTACGCATGCAAGCGCGCAAGCGACAAATGCTATTCGATCAAGTAAAAGCCAACTAATCTGACTCCCATAACCCTAACTTCTCTTACCATATTCGCTATTCGGATGAAGGTAGTTACCGCTACCTGGACCACTGAAACGTACAATTCACCGATCACTAGAACGATCATACCATTCCCCTTTTTCCCAGTTTCTACTTCCGACCCGATTTCCCTCGTATTGCGGCCCGTAACAATGATAAATCAACTCGCGTGTCGTTACTGATTACGTATCGATCGACGCAACAGTTGACGCGGCAACGCGAAGAATCGATGGAAGAAGTATAGCAGGATTGTAAGATTTATTAGGAGTAACGTTTGTGAGCTGAAGTAAACATGTCCTTGATTTTTGGAGGGTGGCATTAATCCCTTCACGTACAATGATACCTGGGAGATGTTATTCATTTCATGTGCTATTATAGACTTAAACGTCTCAGTGCAGTAAATTATTAGGACTACTAATTTATTATTTTATAATATTATTTAATTATTGTTCATTAACGTTATAGATCAACCCGATTAAATGTTATATAGCAATGCAAATCTCAAAAAGAAATGTTCTGTTTCTAAGCCTGCACATAACTATTCAGTTGAGCCAAATTAAATAGTATTTTTCAAACGTATCAAATTCCGTTTTATTTGTATGTCAAAGGGTTAATAGAAATGCAAAATGATAAGGGCCTAAATTCTTAGTTAATATCGATTAAGCTCTAAAATGAAATATGTTGTTTCAAAGTGTCTTGTATTTCTCTCCCTTTATACCTACATTCTGCTACACTTTCAGTTGCTTTCAGTGATTACGATCAATGTAGCATTTGCATATACTTTTTCTTAGAACATGTTGTTTGATCAGAGTGTCATAATTAACCCTGCCGCCGTTTAGTACTGTAATCTACAACCTGTCTATATTTCTTCCACTAACTGTATTGACACCATTTGACGTACTGCTAGCAATTGCACACTTTACTTACTCAACCACTTTGTAAGAGGGATGATGATAGGACTGTTGTTGGACGGGATTCCCGAAGGCCAACGGTCTCAGAGGTATACTCTCTTCGATGCCCGTGAGCTTTGCATCAATTCCCATTTGGTTCATCGCGCTGTCGCTCAGACCGCTAAACAAATTTGCACGATTTTCTCATTATTCGACGATTTTTTCAATCATTTCAACCCATTATCAGTTATGCAAACTAACCCTGCTACATTTGGCACTACTTGATGAGACCTTGCGGTGATTTGATTCGGCGCATCATGCCCACTTCCCCTCTGAAGCGTCGAGTACGGCAGGAAGTCTATGGAATTCGTCGGGGAAGCCTGCGAATTCACACGAATGAGATTTTCATTTTATTCTTCATTTACTTTTGCGATATTCACCTTAGTCGTGGAGTTTACTTTGAGAGATCTAGCTCGATTAAATCCGTGATGTCCTTTCCTCATACTTGACCAGACACTTCCGAACAACGAATGATTTCTCTGCGAAGCAACAAGACGAGACGTTATCGTTTGAGTTCAAAGGTAAAATTTAGTTGACACAGATTTTGAGAATCGAGTTACCCTATGCATAGGTTCCGGATTGTCATCCAGGAGTTCTTCTAGGTTCCCGGAAATTGCTCTCTTCAGTTCGGGACCAGCTTCGTGAAGAGTTCTTAGACCAGCCTTTAATCAAATGATCAAAATTGAACAGACTCTAGTTAAGACTACATAAATCGCACATTCTTAGTAAAGATTTTTATTGCCCGTGCACTTGCAGTAGCGGACAATAGTTTAAGACCAAAGAATTACCAAAATTAAACAAATATAAGTTACAATAAAGCTTGAGAACTATTTAATATATAACTTTACTATAAAACTTTAATAGAATTAATAAACAAAATAAATATCACTCAAGGAATCGTCCTTTGAAGTAAATTTCAAATAAAGCACGCTAAAATATTAAGGAGTTATTGGCAATAAAATTGAAAAATAATTAGGGTTAAGTTAGTTTTATATGAAACAGTTTCTGTGTCCAAAGTAACTTGGAAATTTAGACAACGAATGGAAAGTTAACGAATCATTACCTGAAGCGTGACAGTGTTGTGACACTCTTTATCACCGTCCTTCATTTCCTGTTCTTTACGCTTTTTGAACCTTCTGAAGTAATCCTGGATCAAGAAAGTCGCGTAAAATTTGCCAACAGTTACTTCGTCGTCACCTACAAAATTTTTCTCGATTAATTTTCAAGTAGATAAAACAGCGGGTTAACCCTTTAAGTACCGGAGAAATTTTTGCAGTGGTACGAAAAATGTTTTCTATCAAAATCAATCTTAAAGTATTCTTTTAGAAATTTTTACATATTATATCTAACATATTGAAGTATAATTTCGATCGCAAAATATATAAATATATATTACTTCTGCAGTTTATTGACAAAAATCTCAGAGGAGCACGACAGCGCTTCTGGGTTGTTTCACATATGGATAAAAGAGTGCAATCGCGCCCCTTGACACTCAAAGGGTTAAGGAAAGGGTTAACAAACGAAAACAATACCTCCAGGAGGAGGTACCACTTGATCCAACAACTTTGGACTGGTTCTTTTCCAGATTTTCTTGATCACTGCCCTAAGCTCTGCATTCGCATCATCAATATTTCCCTCGGTCTTGATTCGTAACGATGTTCTCACCACAGCGAAAAGTGTCGCATTGAACAGAACGGTACCGTCGCTATTCAGCGGCATGTTCATCGAGACTAGTCTCTGAAAGCGTCCATAGTTGTATAAGAACAGTCTCAGTATTGCCCTTAGGACTGGGCAAACAGGGCGCTTGCCCTGGGCTCCGCAATTACTTCCTGCCCTATGCCCCACAATTACTACTTGCTCTAGGTCCCGCAATTACATCCTGTCCTAGGCCCCACAATTACTATCTGCCATAGGCCCCGCAATTACTATCTGCCCTAGGTCCCGGAATTACTACCTGCCCTAGGCCCCGCAACTACTACCTGCCCTAGGCCCCGCAACTACTATCTGTCCTAGGCCCCTCAATTACTACCTGCCCTAAGCTCCGCAATTACTATCTGTCTTAGGCCCCGCAATTACTACCTGCCATAAGCTCCGCAATTACTATCTGTCTTAGGCCCCACAATTATTATCTGCCCTAGGCCCCGCAACTACTATCCTACTGGAAACTACAAACTACTACCCTAGGGGCAAAGCTGGTTGGGGAAGGAATGGGGGAGAAGGGTATGGTTGTTTGACAGGCTGGTGTGGCCAGTGAAGAGGTATGGGGCAGAAATCTGGGGGTGGCAGGAAAGGAGGAAGGTAGAAGCGGTGCAAGAAAGATATTTGAGATGGGTGATGGGAGTGGATTGGAGGACTCCGGGATATATGAAGAGAGAAAAGTGGAAGAGAGACCTCCTGAGAATAAGGGCAGGAAAAAGGGCATGGTTACACGAAAGGAAATTAAAAGAGGGGAAGGGAGGGGTGTTGGCAGGGGAATGTTACAGGGAAGGAATAAGAAGGAGAGAACAAGGAAGAGAAAGGGCGGGCTGGTGGAAAAAAAGGGAAGGATTTAGGAAAGAGAGGGAAGTGGAGCAGAAACAGAGTGGAGAGAGGCAAGAAGTAGAGTGGGAGAGGATAGAGAAGGACAGAGAGACAGGAGGTAGATAGGAGTAAAAAGATACAGGAATCGAAATATAACAGGTGGTATAAGTATGCGAGAGTGGAGGGGATGCCGGGGTATATGAAGGAGAATTGGGCTGAAAAGATAGAAAAGAAGGTTAGCGAGATATAGAATGGGAAATGAGACGAAGGAGGGATGGTACTGATTGGAAGAGAGAAGGAGGTGCGGGTATTGCGAGCGAGAAGAAGAATCATGGGAGCATATTTGGGAGGTGTGCGGAAGGAGAGAGGAAAATATAAGTAGCTGGCAGGAGAATGTTGTGAGAATTTTGGGGGAAAGGGGTGAGGGGGAGGCATGGTTGAAGGAATGAGAAAAGAATAAGAGTAATAAGGATAATGAAAGAGAATAGGGAAGCAATAGAATAAGGAAGGAAAAGAGTGGCGGCAATAAGGAAAGTAACCAGGTATAGACCATAGGGATAAGGAGGTGTTATGTAACCTATGGCTATTACGATTACGATCCCTGCTAGGTTAAGGCTGTTATTATTGTTATTGTAGTTATTATGGTTATATATTATTATTATTACGATTATTATTATTGTTATTCATGTGGTTGTGGTTATTAGTATGATCGTTAGTATTATTATTGGGTAGCGGGAGGGGTATAAGTGTATTACGATAGGGAAAGGGATAGAGAAAGAGTAATTGTAAGTAGGTTAGAAGAGCGAGTGGAATAACCGGTGAATGGTATGAATGGGATAAATGTAAGCTAGATATAAGCCAAAGAGATGTTTGTAAAATGGAAGATTTGTATTCCTAGATGGAAAGCAATAAAGAAATACATTACATTACATTACTATCTGCCCTAGGCCCCACAATTACTACCTGCCTTAAGTTCCGCAATTACTATCTGCCCTAGGCCCAGCAATTTCTAAGGGTGGCTCTGAACAATCTAATGGTATGGTAGAAGTAGACGTCAGGATACTAACTTTACACGCAACCCGGTGAGGACAGAGTTTACCGAAACCCAATGGCGGAGATATCTTTCTCAGAAGGGTGACCACGTCCAGATGTTTGATACGACCCTTTGCATCGGGATCATACTCGGACCAGAGACGAATGAACTCGTCCAAATGGTGAGGACCCAGGATGGACCAATCCCTCGTCAAGTAATCGAAATTGTCCATGATTACAGCGACGAAGAGATTGATAATCTGTGAATAAAGGATAATGTTTCTGCAAATCTGGAACCTGGTTAAACGTAGTTAACGCGTTGAATGCCACGTTAGTTTTACAGGGTTTGATAAATTTTCTATTATACAATACATATAATATTGATATATATGACCTACAACAAATACGTACTACAATAAAATTACAGTGTGTAACTATCTTTAGATGTTCTATACTGCATTAATTTCTTCACAGAATTGCATTAACGGTGGTAATAATGAAAAATTGATAAGTACTAACATTGGTACAAATTATGCATTTCTATTTGGTTGACAACTAAGTTCCCGTCGTTTTTTTAAAAAAAAAGAAGATTTCCACTTCTATCTATCTCTTTCAAATGCTATGCGCGGAGTTTCGTTCAATGCTGATGCAGAATTGAGAGCTTGGTTGGATGAATTTTTCGAGTCGAAACCGGGTGATCTTAACTAACGAGGTATTAAAATTTTGTTGACCGTTGGGAAAAAGTTGTAAGCAACAAGGGAGAATACATTATTGATTAATTAGTTGTTATTTTTGTATTAAAAAATAAACTTTTTAAAAATTTAAAACACGGTGGGAACTTAGTTGCCAATCAATCTGAGCGCTTCGGCCATCGGTGATCCCCGGTGACATTCAACGTGTTAAAAGGACATATCGGTTGCTGCCACTTACGAGGAACGAGCATAAAACGTAGAAAGATATAAAGTAGGGAAATGCAATGTCAGATCCACAGCCATTTGCACTATTGACTTCATCGCTATTCGGATCGCATTTCACTTTGCCAGGTTGCGCCGAACAATCTATCATGATTTCTTGCCAAGCTTCGCCTGCATGATAACACCATTAGTAATTATTATTATTGTTTTGATTTTGTAGAAGGTTATCATGATGTTTTGAATAAATGGAGTTTTCGTCAAGCATTTATCTCATGTATTGTATGTTAAAGTGTAAGTGAACATGTATCTAAAATAATTGCTTTGTATATCTCTAACTTAATGTACGTAGGCAGCTGTATAGTATTTTAGATACCATGCCATTTGTTGAGGTTACAATAAATAAGTATCTGTGTATCTATCATCATTAATAAACCATAGTATAGAAAAAATACTCATGTATATTACTATATTTTATCTATACATATAAAAAGACATGTCCTGACTGATTAATAGATTCATCATTGCAGAGCCTAAACTACTGAAGCTAGAAAGATGAAATTTGGACAATAGGTTTCTTTCATGACGTAGACGCTCACTGAGGAAGGAATTTTTCGATACTCCACCCTTAAGTGGGTTAAATAGGGGTTGAAAGGTTGTTTTAAAATCCGCCGATTTTGAAACAAGCACTATGAAAACTGGTATTTAGCTTTTTGGTTAGAAATAAAAAAAATACGTGTTTTAACGTGTTTGTTTTTTTTTTTTTAATTAAAATCAAAGTACTTCCGCGCGGGCAAAGCCGCAGGTAACAGCTAGTAATATTATAATAAAACCATGATGTTTATATTAATTTCATTTAGTATTTTTGAACTGTTGAAAAGATTGTTTAGTGCTTTATGAAGAAACAGTATGATAATTCTACATTTTAGTGTTATAACTCAGTTGTTTCTTCATCATCCCATAGTGATGATTAATGTTTTTCGTACAGTTTGTATGCTTGTAAATTAAACTTATGAATGGACATAATTCAATTCATAAAAATAAATAAAGCGCTTATTATACGTATGAAATGGGTGGGCACTTTTGTGCATCGGTTTGGATAAGCACGTACCTGTAGCTGATCTAAACAGGACTAACACTGCTTGTGGGAACGACTGGAAGTTATTGTTCCGGTCGATAGACGTATCGTCGTCGATAGCAATTTTCCCGAACACCTGAATAAACGTGACTCTTCTTTTAAGACCCTTTTATCTTTTATTGCACAAAAGATACTGCGTTCTGAGAAAATTCAAGATTGCTTACCTGCATACCTATTACAGCATAAATAAAGAACAACATTATAATTAGTAGAGCTACGTAGGGCAGAGCCTGGAAGGATTTGATGAAGGTCCAAAGAAGTGTTCTGATGCCTTCTCCTCTGCTTAACAATTTTACTAGTCGCATCACACGAAACAGCCGAAAGAAGTTGATGGAAATGATGGTCGAACCAGGCTGAAAATATCAAGTTGAAACGTAAAGAAATATAAAGATTATAAAATTTCCGTGTTCTACTTTTATTTTGTTTAAATCTATATCGTATTTCATACAATTATCGCTATTCATAATATTTTATACTGGTAACTAAACTAGTAGCTAACATTTGTTAAAAAGTCTCTAAAGTTAAGAATAATAAATGTATTAATAATAAATGAATCAATTAATGTTTCTCAAGTAAGCGACATTAGGTGTACTTTTCCAAAATTTCAATTTTACTTATTTTGCATTTTTAAAATTGCAATTGGAAGCTCTGGATTTTATAATTATAATTAATTTTTTTATCACAGACTAATTAAATATTAAAATATTATTTCTCAAATGAAAACAATTTAAATTTAGATAAGCGAAATAGGTGTATTTATTTTGTATCTCTGATGTAATTGGAGATAGAAAAAAAGTTGTAAAGTAAAATCAAATGACATACATCGAGTATACCTCTACATCAAAGATGCCATAAAAATATACAATTTTCTCTTTTCTCTTTAGATGCAATACTATGTTTTTGCTTGCACCGATTGATACAATTTTTAATTCCCCCTTTTATTTTAGATGGTGAATTTTTATGAGAATATACTTATGGTTTATGCATAATTTTTATGAACACATTATAGAGGGGTCATAACTTCAGTAACTTACGTTGACCTCCGAGTAGACGATGTCGATAAAGCTTCCGAGGACGATAATAAAGTCGAAGACGTTCCAAGCGTCGCCAAAATAGTTCTGCAATCAGTTGTTCGCGTTAAACCTTTCGTTCTGAACGCCGGATATACCCGGCATGTGCGATGTGATTACGTATCACTGTTATACATTGTCCTTTCACTATTTTCAATCGTTAATGAGACTCTTTGTACCCATTAACACTTTAATGGCCGCTCACACAACATATGTGTGATGCTACCGTCGAGGATTATTAGTCGGTAACATACTTTCTTGTAAATATTTCTTTTTGCAACATTTAAGTTCATATTAGCCGGAGGAATAAAACATCAATTAGTTAAAATATCAGTGATAAAAAAAAGGGTTGTCGTGTTTGCTATGCCAATAAAATTAAAAAACCTACATATTTTATGTATAAAACTTGCCAAGTACCATTACATCTAGGTGATCGCTTCAATAATTATCACACAAAGCAAAAATATTAAATTCGGAAATAATTTTAACGTTTTTTTTTTCTTTTTTATTATTATTATTTAAATATAAGTATAACAATTTAATTGTTCGTGTTTTTTTTATATTTTTTATCACTTTATTGTTATTGTGTTCTTTTTTTTATTAAAAATATGTATGTTCAAGCATGTTAAATTATTTCGTGAATTTATAATTTTATAGAGTTTTTTTAATTAATTCTTCAAAAATATTCTCGGCCCCTGGAGAAGTTTAATTGCGTAGACGTGTGGCTATTAAAGTATTAAATAAGTTTATGTCTTTCATGTAGAAATTATAAGTATATTGTTTTAAAGAAAGATCCTTTTTTTCTAAAATATACTGTCCAGCCTCAATGTGTACACTTTCGGCGGAGAGTCTCGTGTAGGAGGGGTATTACGGCGAAAGGATTAACCCTTTGCGATCCTCACTGCATTCGCAATTTCGTTTCACCACAGATTTCGCTAATCCGTTTGGTACCGTTTACTTTGGAAAACATTCATGAGCTTACTAACGCAACGTACTTATGAATCGGTGAATGTATAAAATAAAAGTTTAAAAATTATTTTAGTATAATATTTAACAGATTTTGTTGTATTCAATGTAAAAATAAATAAACTGGTGAAATTTTATTATTTGTATACGTTTTTTTTACTATGAAATGATTTTAAAGTACCTGTAAAATGCTTCCCTAATATAGCAAAAATCGGCTCGAGTTGCTGGTTCGCCCGAGCGAAAAAGGCTTCGAATGCAAAGAGTTAATATTAATTTACAATTAACTTTATAAATTTAATTTACAAAAAGCTGAAAATGAAAAGCATAAAAATATTATTTGCAATTAAAATAAAAAAAAAAGCAAAAAGAAGAATAAGAAACAAATTGGAAAGCCATTTCTATAAAAATCCTTCATACCATCAAAGACTAAAGATCTTTAACTTTAGCACTAGGTTCGAACTCCATAAGCAAAATTTGCAAAAACGCTTACTATTATTCCTAGCAATTTTTATAATGCTATTTTTGCTAACTTTTATCGATGGAGCGATACAAATATACCCAAATCTACTCCCCTCTCAGTTCTGTAATTTCAAATTCTTATTAATGTTTACTTATTCTTTAATATATGAATATTAGAAGTAGATGTACAAGAAATGTCCGTAAATTTAGTGTTAAAATCGTCGTTCGTTTTATCCAATTTGGATAAATTTCAGGGAAGTTATGTCAGTTTGAAGATTGAGTGAATATGAAAAGAGTTTTGTCCAGATTATTCGGGCAAATACCCTACTGTGCGCCGTGTCTAGACACGTTCGACATAGGACCGTAAAGGGTTAAAGATATAAATCGTATTGGTTCATCACGCTTAACACATTGTATGCCGGTGGCATCTGAGGCATTTAAAATTGTAGGTGAAGAAAATATTAAAAATTTTATACATTATTGTAAAACACTAAAATTGGTTTGCATATTCATTATATGCAATTTAACGATAATGAAAAATAGAAACAAACAAATCGCCAAACGAAAGAATGTTGTATTATCGCAAACCCGGCGCTAAAGCAACAGACTTCCAAACCCGCGTTTTCGCGGGGCCGGCATACAATGTGTTAACATCTTCTACCTTAAACCGGAAGGCCGCCAGCTTGAAGATAAACTCCAGCGCGAAGACCGCGGTGAAGATCATATTGAGAACGTCTAACGCTTCCGTGTAGATTTCCGGTTGCCGGTAGAACTTCATCGCCAGAGTGACGGTGTTAATCATGATCAGAGTGAAGATGGTGTACTCGAACGGCTGCGAAGTGACGAACCACCAGACTTTGTACTGTATTCGATGCTTCGGTATGTATCGTCGCACTGGTTTCGCCTTTAATGCGAACTCGATGCAGTTTCGCTGCACAATTGAGTGTGAAATTTGCATATTAGTACATTGGTGCATACGTTAATGGACCAAGCGATCAATAATGTCCGATCATTGTGAATAACGTTTGAAATGGGCTACGCAACCTGGTAAATTGACAGATTAATTTATCAGATTAACTGGACATCATTGTGAATGAAGCCACATTTCCTTTGAGTAACTTCATTTTGACGGAGTAATCTGATTTCAAATCGAACTTAGCCAACCAAAATGAGATCTCTTCAGTTTGAATTAAATCATATTGATCAGTTAGCGTAATACACTGCGGTGCATAACTTATAGCACCGTCCAAATTTTTAGTTGTTCCGGAGTTTCGATTAAAAGTGTAGAGAAAATGATTGTAAAGATTGAAAGAGTATAAAAAATAATGAACTTTAAGTTAACCCCTTGACATACAAATAAAGCGGAATTTGATGCGCCCAAAAAGTACCATTTAATTTGGCTGCACTGAACCGTTGTCTGCAAGCTTGAAAACAGAATATTTTATTTTGAAATTAGCATTGCTGTATAACATTTAATTAGGTTGATATATTAAGTAACATTATAAAATAATAAATTAGTAGGTCTGTGAAGTATGAGACGTTTCAAAACACTTTGGAATATGTAGATATTTCTTGACGTCTTGGATACGTCAAAGTCTACAATGGCACATAAAATGGATAACGTCTCCCAGACGTCATTGTATGACAAGGGGTTAATTTTTATTTAAATTGTTCCGTTTTATATATTTCGGATGAACTTTTGAATGAACCTGACTTTATACATTAATTAAGAAGCAGTTATGAAAAAGAATAACTGCGAAAAAGTATATAGGGTGTGAGAGAAGTACACATGGGGTAGTTTTGTGAGAGTTTCGAGGGAATCGTGAACGAGTTTAAAGTATTGTGAGTTCCTGAGAGAGAATTAATGTTTAAAGAAATTCTTATTTAACACTCAGCCAATCGAATGGGGAGATCTCCCATTTTTTTCTCTGCCATTGGTTCTATTTACTTTTGTTTTTAGTTGGTCTTGAACTAGTGTTGTTCACAGTTCATCAAACGCATTATCTGCTCTTCCAAAGTACAATCTTTAATAAATTCAATTTCATTTCATGATTAATTAATAACAAAAGTAAATAGAATCAATGACAGAGGAAGGAATGGGAGATCTCCCCATTCGTTGGTTAAGTGTTAATAAACGTTATCCTTATTATTTGTGAACTATACAATTTCCATTTTTGTACCTCTAGATTACACCGCAACAGGAGTTATAATAAATATAAGATGTACCCCTGCATAAATTATGATAAATTACATAAAAATTGTTACACTGCCCGATTTTGTTTGTCATTACTCACAATGGTTGGGCATTGTAAACAATGCCTGTATTAATCACTTAGTCCATAACATATATATATATGTTGCAGATAGATGATAAAAATAGGGATTTGATGAAATCCCTAAGGTATATGGTTAATTCACAGATGTTAAGATAACAACTCTGTGGGGTACTTTGTAACTCAAGAAGCCACAAATTAACAACGTGTTTTAATAAAAATGAATAAACATTATTATTTATTAATTACATTCACAAAAAAATGTTTAAAATTTCACTATTTATCTAAAAATAAAAGTTTATCTAAATTTATCTAAAAAAAACTAAAAATATCCTTTTTGTTTTTAAAAATATCAGTTTAGGTACTTATTTCTTTTGTTAATTAGTTTCGAATAAATAATTTGTGTTTCAATGACTCTTGTTGTGTTAACCATCTTACATTTAATAATGCATGGTTTACTAAATAAGTACTTTTAACATCTAAACAATATTATTTCATCTTTTCACTAAAACAGTTAAGAGATTTGATCAAATCACTTACTTTCTTCAGGGAAATCACCCCATATTTTAAAATCTTCCGTGAATTCATCATATACCTTAAGGATTTCATCAAATCTCTATTTTTATTATTCCCCTGTGACATATACATGAGACACTGCGTTCAGTTGCGAACATGATCGGCTTACCTGATTCTTGTCGAGCTCGCAGTTTTTGTACTCTTGCTCACCCTCGTTCTGGAAAGTGACAATAACGAAACCGACGAAGATGTTCACCATGAAGAATGCTATGATAATGATGTAAATGATGTAGTACGCGGCCACTATCGGTCGAAAATTATGAATTGGTCCATGATCCTCCTTGTTAGAGTCGATCGACACGTCTAGTAATCTGTAGGGAGAGAAAATGCTAAGCGGTGTGCGCTGCAGAATACTTTTTTAACTTGTTCTTTTTCCTTTTTTTCTTTTACTCGTGTTTACAGGCAACCATTGTACAACACAATTTATTGGGAACATGGTGTGAAAATTGTGGGTGCTCTTGTTCAACATGGTTTCGATAGAACACAGTCTAAGAATTACAGAAATTCTTGCAAAGAGTAGAAATCTAAATCTTACTTAACCCATTAAGGACCAACGTGCATTAAACTGCTATCTTCAACATTTTCTCAGTCAATTTACCTCTTTAAATTTTGTTTCTCAATACTACTCGTTCGCAAAATTATTAATCAAATTTTTGGAACTCTCTTTTATAACCACAAAGATAGAATACAAAATTTAACAATTTAAACTAACTGTAAACAAATTGCAAAGAAAATATTGCATTCATGCAACGTTGGTCTCTAACGGGTTAGAAATGCTTAGCATTACAGTAGCTTTAAATATTAATGCTTGACTGAAACTTGAATTCTTAGTTTGCTTTTCAGTATTGAAATGTTATAAAAGGTGTAGGTTAGAATTTTTATTTCTATGTAACGAATTTTTTAAATTCTAACGAATCTTTAAAACATGAACTTTTTCTATTTTTTAAACAAGATCTCAATTTTTGTATGGTAATATTTTATTGAATAGGGTTTGTTTGAAATGTCGTAGAAGTCTAAATCTTACTTAACCCATTAAAGATCAACGTTGCATTAAACTTCTATCTTCAACATTTTCTCAGTCAATTTATCTCTTTAAATTTTGTTTCTCAATACTACTCGTTCGCAAAATTATTAATCAAATTCTCGGATGGAATACAAAATTTAACAATTTAAACTAATTGTAAACAAATTGCAAAGAAAACATTGCATTGATGCAACGTTGGTCTCTAACGGGTTAGAAATGCTTAGCACCATAGTAGCTTTAAACATTAATGCTTGACTGAAACTTGAATTCTTAGTTTGCTTTTCAGTATTAAAACGTTATAAAAGGTGTAGGTAAGCACTTTTATTTGTAACGAATTTTTTAAATTCTAAGGAACACTTTCAGAGAACATATATTCATGATAGCTCATTATCCAAAAAAGTATCTGTATTTAACAAAAGAATGAATAAATATACTCCAATTAATTTTTCTAAATTTTCACTTGTAACATATAAGACGGAAGAACCAAGTAACATACTATTAGATATCTGAAAACGTCCGAATTTTCTACAATATCTTTACCAGAATAATACAACAATAATCGTGGTATCTCTGTATCATTATTTCCACATTATCGCAGTAAAAAATTACGTTTAGATCGAAATGCTTATAGCCATTAATTCAAGCAATGCAATCTTTTAGTTTCATATCGCATTTTATACTGTCAGTATAGGAAAGTTCAGTGTCAGACGTGGCAGCTAACGTGTTAACCCTCTATGAGCCCGTGTAACTTTCAAGTCACATGCTAATTTATTGAAATTTTAACAAATAATTTGCTTTTTTTTTCCATGAGAAAAAATATGTGTACGCATAAAAATGTGTACACATATTAATTCTATAATGTTGTATAATGTAAAATTGTTTAAACTAGAAAATTTCTTTTTATCTGCATATATAAGATTATAATTGTTGACTTTTCGTTCCATCAATTTTTTTATATTTGAAACAATAATTCGGCCCTTAGAAGGTTAATCAGATAAAAAATAGATACTGAATGATGTGTCAGTTTGCTCTAACTTCGTCTATATTTGGATTTCGATTCCATTGCGAAACAAGAAAGAAGTTCATGCATGTAAAACATGTAGCAGAGTGTTACTTACGACGGCCAGCCTTCGAACGTGGACACAGTGAATAGTGTAAGCATCGCTTTCGCGACATCGTCGAAATGAAAACGATTCTGGTACCAGTTTCTATCTTTCATTACTGGTTTGTTGATGTTACCGTTCTCAAACTCGAGATACGTACCCCTAAAAGTAATAGCGTTATGAGTGGCAGTAATAGTGTTATGAGTTCATCATTTACGGTAATGTTCTGTTTTATTCGCAGAAATCGTCAATATTGTCGCTGCTATGAGTTAGTTATTTAAAATTATGGAAAAAGTTCTTTGGAAATTTGAGTTTCTACAGGAGAATCGTTCAAATTTCAACCGATGAGACTAAAAATTTTAATAAATCTTTACTTCAGCTAGCGTATTAAAATATATATTTATATGTACATTGTGTATTTATTTTTCAGACAATTAAAGTTTTATTTATAGTCCTTGTTTTAATACTTTTTGGGTGAATTATAAAAGTTTGAAAATCGACAGTTACAGTTCTCATAAAAGATCGTAAAGAAGATTATTTAACTTTTAGCAAAAGATTAGATGTACGAAAAATATAATATCTTAACACTCGGTTGTCACTATAGGTTGAAACGATCCAGAAGTCAACTGAAGAAAGGTGTATCTTTAAGTTGTAACATTCGCGTTTCGATCACAACTACTATCCTTGGAAAACTGCAGACTTATTTTCTACTTATTATTTGCGTACAAAGTTTTAAACAGAATTATTTCTTATTCTGAAATTCTTCTTAAATTTTTCCTTAATGCATCCTATCCAACATTAAGACACTGACAATTTCTACGTGAAGAACGTGTTACTCAATACGGTCCAGCATAACTGCATAAATAGAGTTATTATTAATGTTAACAACCACTGTAGCTATCTAGATTTTTTTGGTTCTTTTTCTACTTTTAAACAAAACGTTAATCAACTGATAGCCTCCTACGATTAATCATTATTGCTTGTATGTATATACCAAAGGGTTTATTTCGATCCGTATATAATGACAATAAATAATAAATAATAATAATTACTTCATCTGTTATTTTTTCATTACCAAAATATATTCTAAGAACTATATTTCAAAATCTTTCAAATTCAATATCTTTGCCGTTTTATAAGTAGCAGCTGAAAATTAAAATAAGTCTAACGTAGGTATGACAACAACCGAGGATTAATTTGTGTATGTAATATTGCTAGCAATATTGAATGAAACGCAAAACGTCTTAACTGTTACAATATAAACAATTTGTCGATGTGCAGCAACAATAATGAACGAAGTCTAGCGTTCGAGTCTTTTATTTGCATAGGAGACAGCGATATAATAATAACAACTTACTGGCATTCCTCCTTCGTCATCTTCGATGCATCGGTACAATGGAAAAATTTGCCCTATACAACATAATAATTCCGTTAATGCAAAGAAGCGGATCGCTGACGATTGGAAGATACGCGCAACAGTTCAAAAGCTGCCAAACGTGTCGACGCTCCTGTTATACGTTCGTCCAAGCATTCTTTAGCTAAAGCAAGTACATTTAACGCATTGAATGCCATGCCAGTTTTACAGGGTTTGCCCGTGACGTCACGATGAATTTTCTATTGTACGATACATATAATTTAATTTAATAATTTTAATAATAATTTTAATAATTTAATAATAATAATTCTAATAATTTAATAATAATAATTTTAATAATTTTAATAATAATAATAATAATCTTAATAATAATAATGTTAATAATAATTTTGAAAATAATAATTTTAATAATAATAATTTTGACAATAATAATTTTAAAATAATAATGTTAATAATAATTTTGGCAATAATAATTTTAATAATAATAATGTTAATAATATAATATTGAAATATTACCTACAACAAAAAAGTTATAGTGTGTAACTATTTTTAAATGTTTTATACTGCATTAATTTCTTCACAGCATTGCATTAACGATGGTAATAATGAAAAATTGATAAGTATTGACATTTGTCCAAATTATGCAATTTCTATCAATCTGGACGCCTCAGTCACCGGTGACCCCCGTGACATTCAATGTGTTAACACTTAACTGACCGTATTGAGAGATTTCCCATTTTTTCCTTAATAAAGAAATGTCATTGATACTATTTGCTTTTGTTATTAGTTAGTCTTGAACTAGTACTGTTCCCAAGTTCTCCAAGCTACAATTTTTAATAAATTCAACATCAGCTCAGGACCACCTAATAACCAAAATAAATAGAATCAATTGTAGCGCTCTGTTGAGGAAAAAATGGGAGATCCCCCCATTCGATCGGCTAAGTGTTAAAATGGACCTATGCCTGGCTCGTTCCGTGTATCAAGAGTGTCGACGAAATCAGCGTATCGTTAATATCAGCCATTCTCTAGAGCGAAGTCAGTATAGCAGCGAGTGATTGAGCAAAGTAAAGGAAAGTTCAAAGAAAAAACTAAGAGGTGACAGAAAAAGCAAGTAGGTTCATTCCGTACAGCGTGCACATATATAATGTCCATATCACATAAATACATGTACAAAGTATGCCGTGGTGGAATCGAGAGTCCAGAAAATCGTTCTTGCAGGTCCTCGTAACGAGCGACGGACACGTTAAACGTTAAAGTGGGTCACAGGTCGAGCCATCGAGAACAAAGCTCGTCGAAGCATCGCGACTCATCGCTTTCTCGCTATCACGGGCAATCGCCAGCCGAATCTGTCCAATTCATCGGCGGCCGTTTCACGTTTTCAGGAGTTTCGTTCGCGGGCAGAGATCTTCCAAGTTCAAATTAGACTCGATTGCGCATGGAGAACCCTACTCGTCGGGGGGTTCGAGTAGAAGATTTCGCTTTTTACAGTCGGTTACGTCTAGAAAAGGAGCCCTACCTGGAAACTGCCCGTGCGGATCGAGCACCTACAGTGGCTCCAAAAAGTATTCATACACTATGTTACAAATAAATTCGTTTAACCCTGAAATTCTGAGTCTGCTAGAAGTATTTGATAAAACTTTGTGGGTATGTAGATCGTAATGGTATACGTATGAAGTAATCTCCTCTTTTCATCTAAATACCATTTTAACGGGGTGAAACCAGCGTTGAAGTTTCTGATTGTGAGTTTTCTCTCATTTTTTAAAGATAACTTTGTAATGGTACTTGATGAAGCAAAACCTTACAAATAGAAAATGTTTAATTTTTAATACTCTATCGCCCTGTAATAAAAAAAGAACACAGAAAAGCCTGTATTCAAAGCGTGAAAAATCGCTGAAATTTTGAGATTCGTTATCAGCCCCTTTAACCACTTGCGCTACGATTTAACTTTCGGTAGCCGAGCCACGCTCTACGATATAAAGTGTGATAAGGCGTTACATTGACGCCGCACTGCGTCTGCGAGCGCAAATCTTTAACCAGTGCATTAGCACGTTGGTAGGGTCTGACAAAGAATTTACACGGATATGAATAAATATTCACAACAAAAATAAAATTTTATCAATTAATAATCTACTTTTGAATGGTAAATTTCAAAACAATTTGGAATATGTAATGCCGCAAGGCATTTCTTGCCAACTGTTAGCCGATGTGGCGAATACGTCGTTTTTGTTTCTGCGACAAATACCTATCGACGTGGTATACACGTCGCTGGCGGTTTTGGAACAAAAGCATCTCGACGTGCGTGGCACGTCTTTATAGCGCAAGTGGTTAAAAGATATTTTGCTGCCAAAAAATTGCTCCATGCAGAATACACCATGCTCTGTATACACATAAAGCTTCGTTGAAATCAGAATTTCAGAAGTAGATGAATTTCCTTATAATACAGTGTACAAACACTTTTTGGAGCCACTGTAGGACGAAATTCTCGAAGCTATACACGGATTGCTCTGCCACGGAAGTGTGTGTGTGTGTATGCGCGTGTGAATGTGTGTGTGTGTGTACGTTCAGAGACGAGGAAGCCGAGCACTACGATTCGTTCGAGTTTCCGGATAAGCGTAGGAAAAAACACCGAGTGCAGCGTGGGTTTCTCCGCCGTTTCTCTCGTCCTGTCCTCGAAAACTGCTCGATATGACGTACGTGTATCGGTCAAGGATGCTTGTTCGTTGGTTCCTCAGCGAACCACTGAACAACGTCCATCGTTCACACAAGCTGTGATCGGGAACGACTTGCAGAGAACGAGTTGCATGCATAACCTCGTGCGAATCACGCCATGAGATTTTATGCTCGCTCCAGTTAGCTTACACTTGCAAGTGACTCTAAACCGTGCTCGCGATGCCATTCGTAACTAGGGGTGTGAGGGTAAATTTCACTGAAATCTCGAGTACCGAGCTTCGGGTCGGGTCGGGGTCGAGTCGTTCAGAATCCTGAAAAACTGTAATATTCATGTATCCGAAACTAATAAAGATAATTTAGATATCACAAAATTTAAGCGAAAGATTATTTTCTAAGGATGGCAATATTGTCACAGCTACAAGATCTAGATTGTTAACAGAAAGAGTGGAGCAATTATGTTTCTTACATTTCAATTTGAAAATAAAATTATATTCATATTTTCCATGATGAGATATTTAATTTTCTTTATTTTACATTTCATTATGATGTAAAATACGATGGCTTGTGCGAATTCGAAAATTTTGGTGGATATCTAAGTTGAAAAATTATTAAGATACTTCACATTCATTGTCCTTAATAAGTTCCTAACTGTACGATATTGTTATTAGATTCCAACCATTAGAAATCACCTTTATTAGATTCAGATACATGAATATTACAGGATTCTGACCCGAACTCAACCTGAGTTTAATTTCGGATACCCGATTGCACAGGAACTCAAACTTTACGAACTTTCGGGATCCGACCCGATCCAACCCCACATTTCGAGGACCAGCACATCTCTACTCTTAACCCTTTCGCTACGGGCAGATTCTTCGACGCGCTACTTCCGCTAAGTAAGCCAAATTATAATTGCAATTGCTCGTTATTCGTTCAATACCGCGGCATCTTACGAAGGGGGGCTGTAGAAAGGGTTAAAAAATTATCGCATAATGCAATAATACTCTTCACTCAAATTTACGGGTGACTATAGTCACCGTTTTTACGTAGTGATCGTCAGTCGTTGGGTGACTATAGTCACCGTTCGTAGCGAAAGGGTTAATCCGTTTTGCGGATCATCGTCTACTTCTTAACACATTGCGGACGGATTACGAGATATTTCGTCTTTTCTGTTTCAGCGTTGGGGACCGCTGACGAGATATCTCGTCTTGCATGTTTCGTCGTTCGGAGCCTGTGACGAGATATCTCGTCTTTCATATTGCGTCGTAGGAGGCCGTTGACGAGAAATCGTACAATTAGTACGTGATAGTCAAAGGTAATTTTCGGTAATTTGTATCGTGAATTAATTATTTGAAACCCTGAAAAACAAAAAAGAAAAAATTTTCGAAAAACAAGAAATTTCACGACAAGATGTTGCAAATTGGGTAAAATCAACGGAAAAAGAAGTGAAACTAGCTATGTTTGCAACCTTTGTGGTGTTCCACTTTACTTAGTCACATGTTTTATTGAGTATCATACTTTGAAAAATTTTAGTTTGTACAAATTTTTACTTATTGAAAAATATTAAAGAATCATTCACTTTTAAAGTTGCTGTTGAAAATAAATATTTCATGTGACAATGATTTTTAACTACTAACAAATTATCACTGATTTAAAAATATTTGACGCAAAAGAAGACCCGGCTACTGGGTATGGTTAGTAGTAAAATGTCTGGTCCGCAATGTGTTAACCCTTTGAGCGCTAAATCCTCCCGGTCGAAGTGCTCAACGTGGATGACACTCTATTAACAATTGTGTTTCTCCAAATGGGAGATCGGAAAAATTGACAAACGCATATACGCGTCCATAATCCACGGGATTAAATTTCGTTAGAGACGCATACATGCGTCTATAATCCACGCGAGTAACTTTTGCCAGAGACGCACATACAGTAGTGGACAAAAGTTTAAGACTGAAGAGTCTGCAAAAATAAGAAATAACATAATAAACAAATTTTTTGATTCGTATAAATTAATAAACACTATGCTACTCTATTAACGATCCAAATGAGTGTATAGACAATATCTATAAACCATGGCATTCTGTTCTATAACACTTTCTCGTCTTAAACTTATGTCTGCTACTGTACGTGTTCATAGCAGTCAAAGGGTTAAGCAAACTTTCTGCCTGGCACTTCGAAAAACGGGCCAACTTTCAAAACTATTCCCGACGAAACTATACACTGGATTTTTGTTCAAATTTCACACGTATTATGTACAGCTCAGAAGAAGTCACCTGAGAGGTAAAAGGACAAGAGGGATACTTCGCTGGTATTTAATTCTTTTTGTCAAGCGACGTTACGTGATTCGATTCGTCGATGTTATTATATTTTGGCTAATGAATGTGCCTTGTATCCATTTTTTAACCCTTTGCACTCGAGAGTAATAATACTAACTTCGAAGATTCTCAAATGGAAAATATTTACTAAGACTCACTTATAATCAAACGTCATTTACTTTAGTTAAATAGTATACTAGAATTTACATGTTTGATTATATAACCCTTTGCATCCGAAAATTTTCTAGTTTGAACAATGTACTAAGGTATGATTATTTAACACGTTCGCGGACAATAAAAAGCTCAGTGGAATGCAAAAATAGACACGCGACTTTTTTCTAAATTAATTGTGATATCCGATATGTGATTAGACATATTTTGTAAAAACAGTCGGAATATCATATTTTAACAGTTACAGTAGCGGACAAAAGTTTAAAACCAAACGGTCAAAGAAAATAAATAATTTAATTAATAAGAAATAACTGTATAAATACAAATTGTATTCTATATTAATCAAGGAATAGTGTTCTACCATAATGACGATAAAAATAAGTATATGAATAATATTTGCATATCGTAAAACTATATTTTACATTGTCCTGTCGTCTTAAACTTTTGTCCGCTACTGTATATTCAACTAATGCTATAGCATCCACGACGATATTTGAATCGAGGTTATATAAAATTAAATCAATGATAATTGGTTTTAAAATTTGAATGCTATAGCATTCACGTCATTCTGTATCACAATCAAAATGAATGTTGTAGCATTCACGTCCGCAAACGTGTTAACCCTTCGCGTCTAAAAATTTTTAAAACCATTATTCAGTGACTAACAATTGCTTCTTCGAGCACAAAGGGTCAACAATATTTTACACTCCTCGTAACGACGAAATACTGTTACAGATAAAAATATGTCTGACATTTGCTGAGAATCTGATGTTACAGTTGTCGTCAGAAGTAGTTCCCGAAGTTTGAAATGCGAAGGTACGAAGTACTAAAGCAGAAAGACCGAAAGTTCCTTTTCGAGAGGCAGCTAAGGTTGAAAGCATCTCTTATGGTAGGCTACTTGCAAGTGTAAAGCGACGAAAAAAAAGAGGTTGAAAGCTATTAGGCCTGGTGACGACGCATGGAAAAAGACAAGGCTGTTTGTGGTTTCGGTGTGCAGTACACGTTAGGCGAGCATGCACTACGGCGAAAGCTTCATTCTCACATCTACAGCGAAAACTGCGTGTCTATCTGTTAACAAATGTGTCCTCTATCCAGAGTTCGACGGCTATGATGCATTTCTTGAACTCTCTGAGAATCAACGTTGGGTTGACGCAAAATTTCATTTTACGCTATCTTCTCGGTTATCTTACATCCTTGAGTTTCGTTTTCTAACGTTATGGGCATGGAAAATGATTGATCGTTAACTAAGAATACATTTCCTAATTATTTTTTAATTATTGTTTATTGTTTCGTCTATAAATTGGTCTGAAAGTTACCATTACGAGCACCTTCTTCATCTTTTATCCTTTCTAACATATAAATGTGAAAACTGCGATAGATTGTATTATTTTTATTCTATTTTCTTGCGATTACACTATTCGTTCGTAGTTCTGAGTTAGACAGACTCCATATCTGCATTAGTATCCAAAATTTCGTGGTTAAGGGTTAACCCTCCGTATACTGTGCCGTAGTCACCAATGTTTCGTTGTTTTACGAGTAGTAACGCATACAATTATGTGACGATCTCTTTGTTATACACACACATTATAAATCCACAGTAAGGCTAAATGCAGACTAACAAAAGACTTTTTGACCCACGATCGTATGTCTTTCCTTAATTCTTCAATTAACACTTTACCGACCGCTATTGGTTCAACATACGCACTACCAATCGTCGCATTTGGCGTAGATTTATTATTAAACGATATTTTTATCACGCAATTAATAGTTTAAAATTTCTTTGCAATATACATATGATATCGCTTAGAAACGTGTTACCTTCGTATAAAGGAACGTTATAAAATTTACAAACCGAGTATACAAAAAGCTGTTTAATAGGCTCCCGGTCGGTAAAGTGTTAACACTAGATTTACAGGACCTGTCAGTTTGACAGATTTTGGATTTCATCAGCAAGATTTGTAAAGGCAATTACTATTATTTTTAGCAATTCTTATTGACTTTTATTGATGGAGTGTTGCAAATATACCCTAACCTATTTCCCTGTCAGCTCTGCAATTTAAAATTCTGCGTGATGTACAGTAGCGGACAAAAGTTTAAGACGACAGGACAATGTAAAATATAGTTTTACGATATGCAAATATTATTCACATGCTTATTTTTATCGTCATTATGGTAGAACACTATTCATTGATTAGTAAAGAATACAATTTGTATTTATACAGTTATTTTTTATTAATTAAATTATTTATTTTCTTTGACCGTTTGGTTTTAAACTTTTGTCCGCTACTGTATACCTATTTTTTAACGTATGTGCATTACAAATAGATATACCAAAAACGTCCATAAATCTAGTGTTAAAAAACAACGAAAACAGATGTACAGTTGTGCGGCAAAATGTCGTTCGTTTGCATCAGGCTTAAAGGTAGGATTCCACTGAGGCAACATTATGCGACCTGTAACATGCCATATGTCATCCAATGTCACTTATTTTTCATGTGCATGCCTGTAGCATGTCAAAACCCTGATGTCGCATCGTAGAATTGTCACCCAATATCGCAGACATGTTCTCTCTAATGTTTCACTGAAGCAACATCAGTATGTTTTCGGAAACAATAGCTACAGTGACTCGAATTAACACTAGATTTATGGACGTTTCTTGTATATTTATTTCCAGTATACATATACTAAGGAATAAGGTATACATGAAACAGAATTTGAAATTGCAGAGCTGAGAGGAAAATAGATTTGGGTATATTTGTATCGCACCATTGATAAAAATTAGCGAAAATTGCTAAGAATAATAGTAATTGTTTTTGTAAATTTTGCTCATGAAGTTCGAAATCTGTCAAATTGACGGATCCCGTAAACCTAGCGTTAATATTTGGACATCTTGTGACAACGTTGTCAATATTTAAATTATTATAACTTCGTGAAAAGATGTCGCACAACGTTGCGACCAGATGTCCGAATATTAATTCCAGTCACTGTACATGTTGCCTTGCTGAAATTGTGCTTCATAACATGCGTCATTGATGCATGCTACATGTCGTTTAAATGTTGCTTCAATAGAATTGTTTTTTGTCGCATTACTGCCGCATGTCATATGTTGACTAAATGTTGCTTCAGTGGAATCATGCTTTAACCCTTTGACTGTCACGCCAAAATCACATGTTTCGCTCACGACACCACGGAAGTTCTAGATGCAATATTTCATAGAAATTAATCTTTTATTTTTGATGTTCTAATAAAAATTTTGTATCGTTCAATGGGGCACTTTTTACTCCAAAGTATCCTCCAATTAGTAGTAATGTTCAAGTTGCACTAACCGTCAATTTTTATTGAATTCTTACAATGGTAAACAGTTGAAGACCACCGTGACGTCATAGAAGAAACCGTGGCCGGTCATATATGACCAACGTGGCAGTCAAAGTGTTAACACTTAGCCATCTGTATGGGGAAATCTCCTATTCTTTTCTCTGCCATTGATTCTATTTACTTTTGTTATTAGTTAGTCTTGAACTAGCGTTGTTCACAGTTCATCAAATGCATTTTCTGCTCTTTCAGAAGTACAATTCTTAATAAGTTTGTGGAGTCTTTTATTTGTATTATAATACACAATTTCGTTTGATGGACTGACTAACCAGCTGACTGATTAACTATCTGAGTGATTAATTGACTGAGTGTCTGACTATGATGATTATCTATCTGACTGTAGCTGATTGTCTCTGTGGCGCGCCCAGGGAAGTTTGGCTTTTACATTCCCTGAACGCGTCAGGAGGAGGAAAATGTGGAGACATGCAAGGGATTTTGCGAGTGTTTTCCGGATTCTAACGAGGTTGCAATCAAACACCCGTGGTAATGAGGGTCGACTAGCCGACTGAGCCAAAGGACGGGCCGACGTTCAGGCCCTGTTGTAAAGTGTTTGATGCAGCCCCTTAGAACACCCGCAGAGGTTCCATGTCACCACAAATTCCAGACTAACTAATAACAAAAGTAAATAGAATCAATAATAGAGGACAGAATGGGAGATCTCCCCATTCGGTTGATTAAGTGTTAAGAGGTGTCGAAACAGGTCAGTTTCTTATAATGTCCTGTAACATGTCGATGAGAGTCAGAAATGACTCCGACACATGATTCTGCGAGTCGCAGTACTCGGAGGGTTAAACGAACTCTGAAAGATTTCTTTTTACAGCCACAACGTTAAAAAATAAAACTCGTGTGAATCGATCGAGAACGAATCGCAAATAAAATATTGCATCGACACAACGTTGACGCGTAACGGGTTAAGTAGGGTGGTGACGAGTAGGTGTTACTCTCGGTGAACGGCCTAGCCCCGGCAGTACTTGTTGGCGAAGCGTTAAATCGTTAACAGCGTGTCACCGTGCTCGAGGGTGTTATCGAGAACGCATGGGACTCTCTGCATAGGGTAATATTGGTAGCAACGATGTATCCTCGGCTGTAGGTTAATCAATCGCCGTCCCAGTTTCATGCTCGACGTTACGATCTTGAGCAACGTCCCGATAACGTATTATTATTGGCTCGAGGAGGAGAGCAATGACCAACGGGAGAGGAAGATCGCGCCTTGAGAAAATCGACGGGAAAACGGTGTATGCGGTAACATTTTTTTTATAACTAATTACCAGATCACACTCCTTTCATCTCTATTTATAACCAGTTTTGTTACAACATAATTTTGCTGGATAATTTGTTATTCTGGTGTAGATCTGGTATAACCCTCGTATTCTATTCGGATCTACACTGCTAAATAAAAGTTTCGGACTATTTCTTGGTTTTCAGTCATGATAAAATTATATAGCGTAGTTTTTGTTAGTTTGAAGTGAAGCTACTTAAAAGTCAAATTGATCAATTCCATGGAATGAAATATAGAAAAAATGTATATTTAGGTAATAATATTGAATAATTTACGGAAAATCGAAGTTAATGAATTCGTCTACAGAAAAGTTCAATTAATACAGTGATTGCTAGATCATTTGGCTACGTAAAAGCCAAATTAATTGACTCCATAAGATGAAATATACCGAAAATGTATATTTAGGTAATAATGTTGAGCAATTTACGAAAAATGAAGTTAACGAATTTTTTCTTCAGAAAGGCTCAATTAATAGTGATCGGTAGATTTGAAGTTTTATAAACTGCAAGTATTTTACAGATTACGCTATTTAGAGGGTGAGATAAATCTCTGTTTAAACTCCATTTCATAGAAATTAAAACTTGTACACCAAGACGTAGTCTAATCTAGTAACCAATAGCAGTTTTCTGCATTTTTAAAGATTTTTAACCCAAATATTTTCTATGATAGTACTATCCTAAATTGTCTGTTCTTTTTTCTAATTGTTACATTTTTTAAAACATGTAGTAGTCCTTAACTTCCGGTCAGCAGTGTGTATGAATCATTGGTATCTTTAAATTAGCAAACTTTTCTAGATTAAACTACACTGGAAACAGATGTTTTGGCTCTGAGTATTCGTATACAGTAGCGGTCATAAGTTTAAGACGACAAGATGTTATAGAACAGAATACCATGGTTTATAAATATTGTCTGTACATCCATTTTGATCGTTAACCCTTTGCACTCGAGAGGTGACTGTTAGTCACTGAATGATAGTTTCGCAAATTTTCAGACTCTAGTTAGTTTGTTTATTATTCATATTCAGAGATTAAATAGTCATATATGTAAATTTTAGTGTATCACTTAATTAAACCAAATGATGCTTAAAATAGGCGAATCTTAGTAAATATCTGGAATTTGAAAATTTTTGAAGTTAATATCATTAGTCAATTAACAGTCACCTCTTGAGTGCAAAGGGTTAATAGAGTAGCGTAGTCCTCATTAATTAGTACAAACCACAAAATTTATTTATTGTATTATTTCTTATATATGAATTACTTTATTTTTGCATACTCTTCAGTCTTAAACTTTTGTCCGTTGCTGTATGTACAAGTACTTTAAAACACCGGAACAAGTGTTCCACTAAATTTGCTAATAAAGTATACAATCAATGACTTATAATCTTACAAACAGAATACGAGGATAAACAGTTTGTGCGATTGACCCCTAGCTTCGAATAAAATTGCGTGAATACACACTTCATACGTTAGAATCTAATTGCTCTCGTTGCTGATATTCACCTTTGTAGAGTCGAAGAAAGACTGGGACAAAAGTAGATGAATCGAATACATCTCTCGATGAACATTACGACTGGGCAGCGTGGAACGCATCAAGAAATCCAGGTTACGAGAAACAGGGCCAATTTCGAGAGCAGGGACAAAGGCGAGCGAGGCTCGAGAAGATGAAATTTTTGTGGGGTTGTCAAGCCGTGATCGGGGAGCGGCGATTTCTTCGATTCGCAAACGCAACAACCTGCATTTCGCGAGGGAAACTCGCGTTTCCGGACCGCGCGACTCGAGGGCGTTCGATGCTTCCGGTTGCAACGCGAGGTTACAGTCCGTCTGTCACAAAGGTAGTCCGCCTATGACCAGAAACGGCCAAAAAGAGAAATCAAATCGAGAGAAGAGAATAAGAGCAACGGAAAGAAAATAGAGCTGAAGAAGAAGATGAAGAAGAAGTAGGAGTAGAAAGAGAAAGAGAAAGAGAGAGATGGAGAGAAGATGATGAAGAAGATAAAGAAGAAGAAGAAGAAGAAGAAGAAGAAAGAAGTTCTCGGTTGGCTTAGTTTAAATTTTCTAAGTGGTGCTGGTTGGCTTTACCTTAAACAGCTGTACCCCAATAACAGCGAACATGAACTGTAGGAGATAGGTGACCAACATAATGTTGCCAATCGTTTTAATGGCGACAATCACACACTTCACTACGTACTGTTTACGTAGTTGGTTGAGGGCAGGTGAGCAGGGCGAGCGAGCACAGCGGGGAACACGGGATCGTGAGACAGACAGACAGAGAGAGAAAACAAAAAGAATACAAAATAGCATTAATCGGGAGGTTCGGCCAGTTTCGCTCGTGGAGGTAGGTATTTTAATGGGGGCTCTGGGGCGGGGGCATCAGGGAGTTGTTATTTCTGTGCACGTTATTTCTGTATACAGCGCTGTCCGGTTATATGGCCACCGCGCGGGATCGAGTCGTGGCCATATATCTGGAGAGGTTCCTTTCAACGTTATCCGACTTAATCGTACGTACTCAGTTCTAATGTCTTACAGAATTCATTCCTTATGCGATCCTTAATTCCAGGAATCGGTAACTCGCGGCCATATAACCGGACAGCACTGTAATTCGATTGTTCCGCGATTCGTTCCTCGTTCGTTGCTCGCGTCCCTCTTCTCTCAACTTCTGATCGTCTTCAAAACGTTTTCGCGATCTTTTGCGAGAATCGCATGATTTCTGTCCTCGTCGCTGCATCAGCGACTTACATACAGTAGCGAACAAAGGTTTAAGACCAAAGGATCCAAGAAAACAAATTAATTAATTAATTAATAAGAAATAGCATGATAAATAAAATTCGTATTCAATGCTAATCAGTAAATAATGACGATAAAAACAAGTATACGAACGATATTTGCATATCGTAATCGATATTTAAGACCATGTTTTGTATTGTCCCGTCGTCTTAAACTTTTGTCCGCTACTGTACACGTACATACCGAGACGACATCTCGACCGATCTTTTTTTTCGCGACACAGTCACACGTTTCCGCGTCTCGTTCTCCTCGCTTCCTGTTTCAGCGAGCCTTTTTCCCTTCTCATTCGCCTTTTTGCTCAGTCTTTTTTGCTTTCTCTTTTCCTTTTTTAAAATCGTGAACTAAGCCCTCGCCATCCATCCAACCCACCAGTACTCGATGTTTTTTTCTCGGCAATGCACCAATGGGGCCCCGTACGAGATTACGTGTTCTATCGTCGAGTCTAATTTTCCGAAACGTTCGATCGTAACTGTCTCGATTCGTACTTGGATTTTTGAGAAATTTCGTTCCCTTATTTGTTACCGGAAAAATCGTTTCTCCGATTGGCGATTCTCTCATTTCGTGTGCACTTCGCGTTGGCGCGAACGAGCTGTTTCACGTTTAATTGCACGCTTTTTATCACCACGTAATTTCTTTTAAATTCAGTGATTTTTGTTGTCAGCCATGAGAGAAGCTATTTTGTGTAAAGAGAGAAGCTACTTTACTGTAACCTTCTATGGCGACCGTTGAAACGTTGAAAAATCTGAGACAACGAGTGATCTGAAGAATCTGAAATATTAAATGTTAAACGTTCTTTTTAAGAAGGTTAAACTTTTACACAAGCCAGTCTTTCATGAATAATATCAAACGTGCTGAGTTTGAAAGAAATGGCGATGATATCGAGGCAGGAAGTGTGCAGTTTGACGTGGGAACAGCTCGTACACTGACGTCAGACTGGATGCAGTATTCCTTATTTGAAATTATTATTTAATCGAACAGGAATTTAACCCTCTACAACCCTATACGACTATATCTTCCCTGATTATTGATTTTACTATATTATTACTATATTATCACTTTATTACTAAGAGATGATCAATTTCCAATTTCACCGTCAAATGACTGAGAAGCTGATTACAAAAGGGTTGAACCATCGATCTTTCTGACGACAGTGTACACGATTTGTTAGTTCTTGAAGAGTTTGACCAGAACTTTCTTTGGTTAATGCAAGCGTTGCGTTCGAGATTCGCGAGCAAACCGCAGAACGAAGTTCTTCCGGTTCTGGTGACAAATAATTTGATCGACAGTTAAAAGGATAGTTAGTATTGCAAACATGTTACGTGTAACGGACACCTTTTGGGGTACTTAACACGTTCGCTCTCATATATTTCTCGCTACTTCCACAGTACACCGTGTATCCTCACACTTAAAGTGTACAAAAGAATCAAACAAACTAAACGGGTCATAAAATGTGTCACGTATGTACGACACTAGTTTCAAAATATTAAATAATAAATTCATACCTATGCATAGTATACATACAGTGAGGGATAAAAGTATTCGTACCCTACGTTATAAGGTAATTCATGTAATAAAAAAATTTTGATTTCAATGAAAGATAGTTTATTTGTAGAGTACAATGAAATGTATACGAAGCAATCTTTTTATCAACTGAAAATCTCTTTACGAGGGTGAAATTTGGTCCCTGAAGCGTCAAATTTCCCTGAATTAAAATCACAACTTTGTTATTACGCGAATTATGCTGTAACATAGGCTACGAATACTTTTGTCCCTCACTGTACATCAATTTCAGTACGTTTGAAATTTTGTGCCAAGGTGGTAGCAAACGTGTTAACCCTTTGAGTACTGAATTATTTGAAGATTTTAATGCCCATAGGACGAATTTAATATGTAAAAGTAATACAAAAATAATTATTTATAAATAAATATATAAATGAAACAAAATAAAGATCAATGCCCACTGGTGAGGGTGCCGCAAACATCAACGTCTGCTTCTTAAATTCAAATGACGAGGCTGACTCGTCCACCGTAACTTCGCCCAAGTAAGCAGATGACAAGTCTCACTCGTCAAATGTACCCAAAGGGTTAACGTGTCTACACATTGTACACCTACAACGATACGTTAACGCTACACGATTCGTTCGTGGAAACCACGCGAGTTTCGTCGATAAAATGACTCATTGGATTGCTTTTACGATGTATCTCCACCCTCTCGCACAGCTTTTCAACTGGAACTTTCAATACGCGAAGGACGTCTCGCGTTCGTCCTTGTTTCGTGAATTGCCACGTGGAACACGGATTCCGACAGACGGTTGATTAACACTAGAACTACCGACGATTATAGTGTACTTATTTGCATGGAACAGATCAAATTGAAAATGACATGAAAAACTATCGAATTCACAGGAAATAAATCTTAATTTATACCTTCTGCAGAAAATCATAGTAAATTTTTAAAGCTTTACCACAGTGAATTTATAAGATTACTATGAATAATCAAAAATTGTGTCATTTTGACTGCTCTGGGAGTTCTAGTGTTAACTCTCCGTGTACTGTGCCGGAGTCACCAATGTTTCGTTGCTCTACGAATGATAACCCATATAATGTCGACGTTATTTATGTCAATCGTGAATTGACGATCACCTTGTTTCACACACATCATAAATTTGCATAATAAGATGCACTGAAACAGACGACACAGATCAGTTTCTTATAGTACAGTAGCGGACAGAAGTTTAACACTAGAACCACCGACAATTAACCCTTTGCGCTCGAAAGGCGACTGTTAGTCGCCAAATGATAGTTTCACAAATTTTCAGACTTTAGTCAGCTTGTTTATTAGTCAGACCAGGTGGTTAAATAGTCGTATATGTAATTTTAGTATACGACTTAACTAAACTAAATGAAGTTTAATATAAGTGAATCTCAGTAAATATTTTGCACTTGAAAATCTTTCAAGTTAATATTGTTAGACTTCTAACAGTCACTTCTTGAGTGCAAAGGGTTAAAGAATACTTATTTGCATGGAGGAGATGAATTTGAAAACTACATGAAAAAATACATGAATACATAGAGAACAAATCTTTATTTATACCTTCTGCAGAAAGTCATAGTAAATTTTTAAAGCTTTACCACAGTGAATTTATAAGGTTACTATAAATAATCAAAAATTGTGTCATTTTGACTGCTCTGGTAGTTCTAGTGTTAAAGCTAAAGACGTAAAGAGTCAACGAAATTAAACTAACTAATTTACAGGGTGTTAAGCTACTTGTGGGCCAAAATGAAAGGGGTGATTCTAGGCTTTGAGATAAGACGAAAATAAAGAATGATGAAATTTCCTTAAACGCTTCATTAATTAGTTACTAACAATTAAAGATTGCGCAAAATTAGACAATTCGCCTTCCACTGGTGTCTGTTTGGCTGGCCACGCACAGGCGAACTCAAGACCATATCGATATTAAACGTGAACGGAACGATCGCGATTTAAATGCGTGTGGGTATCTTTGTGTATTATCTGCTTTAAAAGATCATTGATACTCTTTACTTAAAAATTCCAATGGGCAAGTTTTGATATGCTCTAGTGGATTTTGCGAGTAAGTAGGTTTAACCCCTCAATGCACAGTTTTTTTTTTTTTTTAAACCGGCCAAAAGAAATAAATTTTTTTTAATGTAAAAAAAACACAATTTAAAATGTCTTGGCAAGAAAATTAAAAAAATACAAAAATAATCAAAATTTTTATTGTCGTTCGAATTATCTCGAATGTGCACAGTTTGGCCAGTTTAGGGGTTAATGTCATTCAACGTTCATTCAATACTTTTTGGAAGGTGACCGAAGTTTTGATTTTGCATCGCCCGTCGATCGACTGACAAATAAGTTTTCCTGCACTCCACGAGGTAAGCGTTGTAACTCCATACGGTCCTGAGTTCGCCTGTGGCCAGTTAAACGGACGGCAGTGCAAGGCGGATTGCCTAATTTTGCGCAATATTTAATTGTAAATAACTAATTAATGATGCGCTTAACGAAATTTTGTCACTCTTGATTTTCGTCTCATCTCAACGCCTAGAATCACCCCTTTCATTTCGGCTCACAAGTAGCTTAACGCTCTGTATAAGGAATAGCATGATAAACAAAATTTGCATTATGCGCCGATCAATAAATAGTGTTCTACCATAATAACAACAAAAATGAATGTACAGACAATATTTGCAGACCATAAAACTACGTTCTATATTGCCCTCTCGTCTTATACTTTTGTCCGCTACTGTACTTTGTATAATATCGATGAGAATCAGAAATGACTCCGGCACAGTTCTGCGAGCCGCAGTACTCGGAGAGTTAAAGCTCGACGGTTTAAACGAAAGGAAGGCGTGCATCCTTGAAAGGAACAACGGACACGAGTTTCGATGATTAACCCTTTCGCTTCGAGTGCCGCTTATAGGCGGCATCTAAATATATTTTATATTTTAATAATTTTATACTTTAATAATTCTGTATTTTAATAATTTTATATTTTAATAATTCTGTATTTTAATAATTTTATATTTTAATAATTCTGTATTTTAATAATTTTATATTTTAGTAATTCCGTATTTTAATAATTTTATATTTTAATAGTTCTGTATTTTAATAATTTTATATTTTAATAATTCTGTATTTTAATAATTTTATATTGTAATATTTCTGTATTTTAATAATTTTGTAAGTCTTTTCGTATTAAAAATGTAAATATACTTGTTACATTAGATCAACGATCGTTTTATTCAGTACAGTTATTATTTAAGACTTAGAAAAACGCGCACTGTGGATAGTTCTGGCGCGTGCTGTCGTTCAATGACGGTACTTCGGCGGACTGGACAGCCGAAGCGAAAGGGTTAAAACGACGGCGATCCATCGACACGTGAATCGCGGCACGTTGATGTGTGACCACCGAGGAGCGTGTAACGACAGGCGATCGATAAATCGCGATTCTATGCGTTCGACTACATTGCAGATTTGTAGAAAATAAGTATTTGAAATGGGCACAGTCGTGAATAGGCTGGGTATTCGTATGCAAATTTATAGTTTTATGAATTTTGAAATGAGCACAGTTGTGAATAGGTTGGGTATTCGTATACAAATTTATGCTTTTATGAATGCGATTATGGAAATAAAATTTGATTAGAGATTTGTTTCACTTAATCTAATTTATGCTATACTTGAGATACTTTACATATTTTTGCATGTCATGTGCATTTCATAGTTTTTTACTACGTTTAAATATCCGATAAAAATGGAAAAATCCACAGCTTGGTAGTGAAATATAAAAATATTCGAACACCAGTGTAGTTCTAACTTTCATACTTTGTATATGTATAGGTAAATGTAAAGGAAACATTAAAATTGTCACGTTAATCAATATTGTAATGGCACTTTGCATTTTTAGGTTGTTAAACATTAGAATGGGGTCTTTGTGATTTGTAATAATTTTACCAAAATTAATATATGGAAACAACCCTGTAGAGATTTAGTGAAACACTTTTAGAAGCAGGATTCGAAATTATGAAATTCGAATACTGAAAAGGAGTGAAAGAAGTTACAGATTTGTTATTATTTTGCAATAGAATAGTGAAAATCAGTATTTTATGTGGGATTATGAAGTCCTAGTGTTCAATTGTAGAATTAAAAATTGAAATTTTTATAGTGTTTTTATACTTTTGGGATTGATCGTACCTATTTTAACTACTTATTTTTCATAGCTCTGTTACACGATTTAATTCTCTCTAACGCTAATTAACCCATAACATACCAAGAGATGTTCTTAAAAGGTTCCATCATTTTTTATTGATT
This sequence comes from Tetrapedia diversipes, assembly GCA_033822845.1. Classification (NCBI taxonomy): domain Eukaryota; kingdom Metazoa; phylum Arthropoda; class Insecta; order Hymenoptera; family Apidae; genus Tetrapedia; species Tetrapedia diversipes. The sequence continues at coordinate 374,551 of JAOPTO010002142.1, forward strand.
TGATTGTAAAAATACCTTTTAGTTCAACGAAAATGTCATTAATGTATTGTGGCTAGAAAGATTTATTTTGCATATAAGTGTCTCTATTTTTATTATTTTTTTTTATCATTTATGCGTATCACTCATTTTTATTTATTTAAGAAAAGATGCTTGCGCTCAAACAATACCGAATTAATTAACTTATTAATTCCCGAAAGGAGAAGAAAATAAATTATTATGTATACAGAGAAAAGATGTATTGAAATTTTACAAGATTTTCTGAAAGCTTCTCATTTTTCTGACAAAAATTATCTTAGCTATCTGTTTTCCTTTACCAGAATATATTTAGCATTTAAAATAAGGAACATAAAAATGTTATCAACGATATATTCTTATCCGTTAAAAATAAGCATCTAGAAAAACGTGCATTAGGTCACCGAGTGACCTTACCTTGGTACGTTAAAGGTTAAACGAAGCAACGACGGTAAACTATACTACAAGTCATCTAAATTGCTCTCTAACCTTCCTGCAGCGTCGAACTTTGGCTGCTAACAAGACAAACACTTCCGGCGAGTTTCAAATCAATTTAATTCCCATAAATCAATCTTAACCCAAGCCTACGCTATGTAACAAAATACTGTTATATAAAAAGCTTCATGTAACCTTGTTACGTTATAAAATCACACGAGTTTTTATTTATTTATCCCTGTTTTAAATAAATTTCTAAGTTTGCTTTAAATGTCTACGTTAGACGAGATAGAGTTCTTAGAAAACGTAATCCAGAATTAATTTCAATATTAAGAAAGCCCGTGACTTACAAGTATATAACATCCCTGTGTACGATAAACAAAACTCGGTATGAAGAAACAAAAGAAAATTATAAAGCAAGGAACTTAATCAACAAAACATTGAAAACAATATTAATGAAGTTACCTAAACAATTACTTGATTTTACCCAAAATTACTCCCTCCATCTCATTATAAACGTTATGAGAGTTACGTCTACGCTAAATAACGAAATACTGTTATACAACAATTTCTAACTCTGTTATATAACAAATTTCTCGAATTTCTTACTTAGAGTAAGATGGTAATGAATTAAAGAAATATGTTATATAACAAATTAGCTTCCAATTCTGTTATACAACATTCGAAATTGAAATAATATGTATTTGAATGAAAGAAATGTGTTATATAACAAATTAGTTTTCAATTTTGCTATATAGCATGTGAAATGAAAGAAATACGTATTTAAATGAAAGAAATATGTCATATAACAAATTTATATTCAACTTTGTTACATAACATCAAAAATTAAAGAAATACGTATTTAAACGAAAGCAATATGTCACACAACAAATTTATATCCAACTTTGTTACATAACATATTCCTCTAATTTATTACTATGCGTAGCTGTTTCTTGCTATATAACAATATTTTGTTATGCACTGTAAATGCAGCTTAACCCTTTCAGTACCGAACGACGATATATCGTTGCGTATGCCATGGCGCCTAACTATTTGCATCACGAGAGAGCTCTATCTCAAAATTAATTTATAAAACGTTAAAAATGTTTCAATTTTTTCTTTTATTCCGTAATATGCTTCTTCTTGAATTTTGTAAATATCATTCTTACTTCCGTTTTTACGAGCTTTTTCCCAAACCTTAGCAAATTCGTTAAATTTTCTCGGTACTAAAAGGGTTAAGATCTCGTACCTTTTTTTCCAAGTTTTATAATGCCTGACGTTTGGCAACCCTATGTAGTCCTAGCTTTTGGGTTAGAAGAGTATGAGAATCGAGAGAGAGTGTGCGAAAGCGAGTCGAGTCGGTGTGTTCGATCAACGATAATAACGGCGAACGTGACCCAGGCCGAAGTCGGAAACCCTGCGATTAGACCGGACAGAGAAATGCCGTGATGCTTCGTTTCATGGCCGATTACAAGACGATCGACAGGGCGAAGGATGCGCTCGACTCCGCTTGTTCTATGGATCCCGGTCCAGAATCCCGGTCGATGAAACCGACGAAGTGTCACAGGACTGTCCTTTCTTTCTTTCCCTTTCCGTTATCTTTCCTTTCCTTTCTCTCGTGTTAATATATAGCAACACACACCACTGCAACGCTCAGCCGGCACAAGCATGCAATTTTTAAACAATCCTCTACTACCGATCTTAACCACGCAGTCTGCATGAGTTTCTCTGTTAGTGTCGTGTCGTGTCGTGTTTGCGATCGTGTTGACTATGGAGCACGCATGTGTGTACACGCGGCACGATCAACCATTGTCGAATTGATGTCTCCGTAGTGAGCCAGCACCTATCATCCTCTGGTTCACCTGTCGTTTCGTTGCGTGAAGCGACAGGTGGACACGCTTCGATCTTTCGCTTGGAGCATGATGGCGTTCGACAATGGCTGCTCTCATCTCTCCCGTGTGTGTTCGAGAGACGACGTGTTGGTTGTTTAACCCCTTGACTACGGCAAACTTTGATACGCACCATACGGCAGGAATTGAGTTACGATGTGTGCTGAGAACCTTTCGGGTGTCAGAAAGCCAAATTGTGTTAAACGCCTGTAGGCGCTCTCAGTGTCAAAAAGCCCAACTGTGTCGAGTGCCTATAGGCGCTCTCAGTGACACAAACGCAAAACTTCTAAGCCCCTATGGGCGCCCACAGTAGCCAAGGGGTTAATCTTCCGATAGAATCTCGAGCAATGAAGATAACAAGAGAGACGATAAAGTGGGGAGAGAGAGAGAAAGAGAGAGATAAAAAGAGAAGTGTGTGTTGTGTGTATGTGTTTGTATGTGAGAAAGAGAGAGAGAGAAAGATAGAAGAGAAATGAGAGAAAGACGGAGAGAGAGAGAATGAAAGAGAAAGAGGAGTGTGAAAAAGAGAGAGAGAGAGAGAGAAATAAAGTCTTGGGTGTCCATACGAAAGAGAAATAAACGAAGATACGAAAGCCAAAGTCGAAAGATCTAGGGCCATAATAATTGATTTTGCGTCAACTGGTTTCCTCCGAAACGTGATAACACACAAATGTATACGCACACATACGCACACGCGCACTCACGCACGCACGAGGGGTGTTAATGTATTCGGGGAGAATAATATAGAGGAGCGATTCCACAGGTCGACACGATAAAAGAAGTTCATGTACAGAAATGCCAAACGAGGCTTACTTTGCACGTTACACGCGATTTTACTTTATGGTATAAACGCCTGAAGGAGAGAAATCCGCCTTACATCGCCGCATACAGTCGCTCAGATAAAAAGCATATTTGCTAAGTATTAAAGACGATGTACTCGAATCACTGTCTAAAACGCGTAGAATCGACCCTCTGAATCAAGAATAATGAAATTAAGTTTGAAGCTTTGAAATTTAGTTACAAGGAATTTAAAAAATCAATCTATTTGCGCCTAACGTTAGGCAACCTGAATGTATCTGCTACCGTACAGTAGGGGACAAAAGTTTAAGCCTACGATGTAAAACATAACTTTATGGTTTGCAAATATTGTTTATCTATTCATTTTTATTGTCATTATGGTAGAACACTATTTATTGATTGGCATAGTACTCAAATTTTATTTATACTGTTATTTCTTATTAATTAATTAATTTATTTTCCTTGACCCTTTGGTCTTGAACTTTTGCCTGCTACTGTAGGTCAGTGTGTGTGCAATAAGTCTCAAATTATAATGCACGTGTAGTTTTAAGATATTCGTTAATATCGATAATTTTACGAAGGATGAACAATCTCCGTGTCTTATTGTCAGTTATAAAACAGTCTTTACTTTTAACTCATAGCACTGTCAGTAACTATTGCTTTGAGGTAATAAAAAGAAGTTTATCTATGAAAATGTGAAACTAGGCTTGTTTTGCATTCCATAAGCAATTTTATTTTGCAGTGAAAACCCTTCTTGTTTTCTTTTTCTAAATTCATTTTAGATGTTTAAGGCGTCATACTTTTTTGTATTTCCATTGACAATTCGCAACATATTTGGATGTGTTAGTAAATATTTACGGTATGTATGCTAATATTAATTATTTCCATGTTTTTGCACTAGAAAAAGCATTGATTCTCTTTGTTTAAAGATTTCATAGGATGAACTTCGAAACGAATTTATGAATTCCATAAAAGATTTATTATATTAGGTTTAGTACTTATTTCCCGAATTCTGCGAATTTTCCAATCATTGAAATTATTTTTCATAATTGTTCTAAGATTAAATGCACACTGTCCCTATTAACTAATGCATCAAGTTAGTCTATCGTTAGATGCAAAAAAGCCGATTTTTTAAATTTCTTTATAACAAAGACTTCAACGCAATTTTGTTATTCTTGATTTTTCGTCTTATAGAATCACCCCTTAAAATCTTAGAGCTGGTCGTAAACACCCTGTTTAATGATCACGACAGCGATCTTCCATTCAAGTCTGTAAGTATTCCGAGTTGTCGTTTCATTCCACCCCCCCAGTCACATGTCTGCTATATGAATGCTCGTTACACTACTTCGTATTGGCATGCCGTAGCATAGAACAATGTAATACATTTATATATGAAGACCACAGGGGAAAAGTACGGTAAGTCCATTTTTATTGATTTTCATGTCATCTGGCGGCTGAAAGAGGGGAATACTTTAGTGTGACACAGTTGAGAAGGGGAACAAACCAGACATGGTCCAAAGATACAAGGTTTTTAAAAATAGACGGACAAATAACACGTCAAGTCCAAGTGAAACAGGAAAACAACTTAATAAGTGCAAGCAAGCACACACAAAACAGATTTATATTTTGGAACCAATCTCAGACGATAAAATGATAATTCAAGGATAATCCGGGAAGTGATTATTAGAAAAGATAACTAATTAAGGGAGGAAGCAAATAATTTTATCGAAAGAAAAAAAAAACATTGTGGAATAGGTAAGACAATGATAATTAATTCCTTCGAAATTTCGAAGAGAATGAGAGAAACACGTGCTTGATCACAAAATGAAATAACGGTACTGTTTTTGGAATACGAGATTTGCTGAGATCGTATCGAATATTAAAATTACTTTCCGTTAAAAACCGAAAAAATGCGACTTATTGTGTTTTTCTCGTGTGGTCCTTACAAGTACATAGTATAGGGTAATTCCAGGTAAGTTACCATTTTTTAAAGTTTTGTTTCATAGTTACGGATCAATCGTGCTAATTTACAGTTCTTCGTGCACTGTTGTCGACTTCCTACTAACTTTTTAAATTATGTAACCGGTTAATATTAATTTTAATTGCAATTAAATTTTTATCACACGTGAATAGTCATAAATTATTAGACTAGTAGTCATAAATAATTTTGAATACTTCTTTGCTATTGTATTCTTAGGTCGTTATATAGTTACCTTTTTTTTCAATTCTAAAAAAAAATAACTAAATGTTTTCAATCAGTTTTCAAATCGATTTTTAACAAATATTGCATTACAGAAAGTTTGCAAGACATTAGTTATAAATTTTTAATGGCCAATTTAATTAAGGGTGAAGTAATTGTCCCAGAATTACCCTACATGTATAGACATTTGCTATCCAACACAGAAAGTGAAAGAATCCGCCTATCGGCGGGTTTCTATTACAATCATCTCTCCTATACTACTACGATAGTTTTGTAGCGTGAGGCACTTTTTGAGAACACTATCAGAAACACAAAGAATCTCATTAATAGTCACGCAACAAAAATGCACTTCACTACGAACGAGGTCTACTGTCGATGATCTCGCGCTGGATCGTTCGTCTCGAAAGCGAATAATATGCAAAGAAAAATAAAACACCCCGCGCCTCTCTTTCTCTCGTTGAAATCGCTACTTCGTTTATTCCCAACCGATACGAAGCGACGACGGTGACAGTGTCGATCGATGAAAACGAAACGATGAGAAACTATAAATTATACAGGGTAATCCTGTCAACTGGAACAAGTGATACCTCTTTTCCAATTGCAATTAAACAAAAATGTTAGAAGAAAAAGATGCGAATGCTTCAAAAAGGATTACACTTGCAGGACCATATCTTTTTTACAAATGCAACGATATGTTTATGTATATTTTGTGGTGGCACAAATAATGAAAACGTGTTTTAATTGTTTAGCAATTACTGAACGAAAAAAATTATTTTTTATTTCCAATTATTATTTTTTTTAAGATTAACACTGATTTTTTTAGAAATACTGCAACAATTAAAGTGACATTATGATTTATTTATTTCATTGCGACAAGTGACACAGAAAGTGATATTTCTGATTTCAGGAATACTTCAAATTGGTGTGAAAATGTGTTCTTTTAATTGTATCAAGATTGACAACCTACAGTTCATTGTACCATTCTCTGCATTATTCTCTGATGGAGCTTATTCTATGTATTAAAAAATGTCATTATTACTGTAATTATTATATTAATGTATGGCGTATTTGACTAATTCTTGATTCTGATAAACACAACTATGATAGTATGTATTAAAGCAAACTAATATAGTTCTGATAGTTATATTTGACTAATTCTTGATTCTGATAAACACAACTCTGATAGTATCTATTAAAGCAAACTAATATAGTTCTGATGGTTATATTTGACTAATTCTTGATTCTGATAAACACAACTCTGATAGTATCTATTAAAGCAAACTAATATAGTTCTGATGGTTCTTAGAGTCTATCCTTTTTCGAATCATAATATATAAAACAATAACTGTTAGAAACCTACAAACTGTGTCAAGAAAGGTAGTTCCAAAAATGCGGTTTAATTTTAACGACTCAACTTTCTGTTCTAACAATTGCAATTGGAAAAGAGACACTACTAATTTCAGTTGCTCGTAAACTCCCTGTACCGTTTCTCAGGCTAAAGATGGCGGCGATACGAGCCCTCCCCCCCCCATGCAATAACCTTTTACGCCAACAAGATGGCGGTGTCTTCTCAAAGTTACCCGAAGTAATTACACAAATCGAAGCAAATCAAGCAAAACTCGAAGCATCGTCAAAGGTAACCCAGGGAGAGAGTTCGGTTATTGGATGTCAATCAGCGCGTTAGTCGTTCATCTAAAATCTACCATCCCGCGAATCGAGGCTCGCTTTCAAAGGAGCTGTAGCGTAAAAGTGTTCTTGGATGGGGGCGATCGTTCGATCGTTAGATTACACGTAGGCAAGTAAGTGTATATGTTGTAGGGAGATGATAAAAATAGGGATTTGATCAAATCTCTAAGGTATATGATCAATTCACGGAAGATGTTAAAGTAAGATAGATAAAGGCCCATTAAATGGAAATAACATCGTGGGGATCGTATTAGATATAACAAATAATTTATACCAAATTGGCACTTTAATTGCAATTATAAAAGATTGACTACTTAGAAACGCTCTTCAAATAGCTGCTACAACGTTTACCGAAACAGTTCCACAGATTAACCACTTGCGGTGAAAAGAAATTCACGGTTGTGCGTGCTAGAAGAGTCGAGCGTAAATCGCTGCGAGGCGAGTTCACGCAACGTTCGACGTGTTCTAGAAGAGAATATAAAGACGCATCGACTGATGATAAAATTACATATGTATGAATACTAAATTTCTTTATTAACCCTTTGTACTCGAGGGCTCCAGAGCGGAGCCATTTAACCCTTTGACTGCCACGCCGAAATCACATGTTTCGCTCAGGAAGACACGGGAGTACATCGCTAGATGCAATATTTCATAGAAATTAATCTTTTATTTTCGATGTTCTAATAAGAATTGTTAATTGTTCAATGGGGCTCTTTTTACTTTAAAGTGTCCTGTAATTAGTGGCATTGTTCAAAATGCACTAACTGTCAATTTTTATTCAACTGTTACAATTGTAAGCAGTTGAAGCGCTCCGGTCACCGATGATCACTATGGCGTCATAGGAGAAACGGTAGCCGGTCATATCTGACCAACGTGGCAGTCAAAGTGTTTGCTAGTCTCATGACAAAGCTCGCAAGGTTCGGTCAGAGTTGCATCTTCCTCGTACTATGTAATAAAGTATTATAGTATTTCAAATAAGAGTGTATTTTGTTTAGTAATATGAACCCTTTGCACTCGAGGGCTTCAGAGTGGAGTCATTTAAAATTTGTCTTCAAACTCGAGGGCTTCGCTATGGAGACAATGCAAATAACTTTCAGTTCATAACAGAAGGACGAAGACAAATCGTGTATAGGATATTCTGCACTTGGCTTTTTTATATATCATAACATTTGTATCCATAATCAACAATGACTTTTCTTTTAATGCGTATGTCATTTACTTCTACGTGAATACGATCTTTGCACTGAAATTGCTTCGAATTACTGGTAACATGAATGAAAAAATATTTCGAGTGCAAAGGGTTAATAATTTTGCTGAGTGTGATATTTTTTAAAACAGCTTAGAATGTGTAACGCTACAAGACATTTCCTACACTTCCACGTAGTCGACGTGTGTAACAAAAGCACCTCGATGTATGTGACACGTCTTTCCACTGCAAATGGTTAACCTAAGTCTGCGTGAGATCGCAAGAAGATTATCCGTATTTGGAGGTCAAGGGTTTAAGAAGTATTCCTGTGAAAAATCTAAATTACAATGTAAAACAAAAAGATGTGCCTATAAAAAAAGTAATGTACTTTGTAACTCGAGATGCCACAAATCAACAACGTGTTTCAATAAAAGTGAATAAACATTATTGTTTATTAATTACATTCACGAAAAATGTTTAAAATTTCACTAACAATTTAAAAATATAAGCTTATGAACCTATTTCTTTTGTTAATTAGTTTCGAATAAATAATTTGTGTTTCAATGAATATTGTTGTATTAACTATTTTACATTTAATAATGCATGGTTTACTAATTAATACTTTTAATATCTACACAATATTATTTCATTTTTTCACTAAAACAGTTAAAGGATTTGATCAAATCACTTACTTTGTTCGGGAAAATCACCCCACAGAGTTGTTATTTCAACATTGTTAACCCTTTCGGTACGGGAGCCGGATATATCCGGCATCCATCTGGTGACCTGTGTGGACGAGCGCCGTATATATCCGGCATCCACGTGGCAATCCGTGCCACAAATAGTATAATTGATGTAATTGATAGAATTTTATATAAATATCTCTTAATATTAAAGTTACAAACAACACTTGGAAAAAAGCATTGTTTTATTAAGTATAGATCTTATATAAGGTTAAGAAAGTTTTCTAACGAACTATTACTGTGCTATCTGTGCGTTTTCGGCACGGCATTTCGTACAGCGGGAGTGTCGCGGCGGAAAGAGCGCTCATACCGAAAGGGTTAATTGTAACATTGTGAATTGATCGTATACCTTAGAGATTTGATCAAATCCCTTAACTGTTTTAGTGAAAAGATAAAATAAATAAGTTAGGATTCGCACAGCTCTATGTTTCGCTTTTTACCACTTCCCTTCACCTCACTGCACCCCTCTGGCGTCCGTGTCGACCAGTGCTCAAACATTACGCGAGGAATGTTGCGCGCATTTTTATCATTATTTTCTATATTTTGAGTTTTATCAAGTACCTGCCGTAGAAAAATGAGTTCAAATATAGAAGAAAATTAAACTCTGACCGAATTTGTATCTGAAGAACAGTTTAACCCTTTCACGACGGGTGTCGTATATATTCGGCAGTCACTAGATGCATCACAGCAGCTGTCTATATGCGGCAGTTATTTATTGGTTCACAGAGACTGATGCTAACCATACACGGAACAGATTTGATTGTTAGAGAAATAAAGCATTGTCGAATTGTGTATTTATCTCAGTCTTAAAACTTTTCATACTAAAAGAGATTATTAAAAGATAATATATAATAAATAAATACTATTAAAATCATAATTATATTATTGTTTTATTTCAATAGAGAAGTCAAAATAAAGCTAGTACACGAGTTAGGCAACGCATAAAATGGCTGGTGGCAGAAAAATTATGGTTCAGTTGTACCGTCGCAAAAAGTGACGAAGTATGGTACAAGCGTACCTTCGCGAAAGGGTTAATGAAACTATCGCTACATTATTTTAACATCTTCCGTGAATTGATTATATACCTTAGGAATCTGGTCAAATCCCTATTTTCATCATTTTCTTGCGACATATATATACATGTATACCGGTGGGAAGAGAAAGAAAAATCGTTTGAGGGAAAGAAGAAACGAAGGTGGTTCCAGTGAGAAGGTTTCGGGGAAAAAGTGTTGAGACAAGAAACCCAGTAATGATTAAGTTACACGCAAACAGCATGTTTCAAAGGGAAGGTACCCAGAGGTGCATCTGTCGGAAAAAACAACGTCTGCTTCGTGCCCGCACCTCTCGACGATTATTTTTCTTTTGTTCGGTCTGCCTCGCGCGCGAAACAACTGCGGCCTTGTGCATATCATCATGTGTTTCGAATCTGGAAAGCTGTTCGTGGTCGAGAACGCCTGATTTTTTCGATTCTCAGGCAACGCGAACGAGGGAACTTCGAGGGCCACGAATAATCGTCGAAGAAGGTGGTCGGGATGTCGAGCAAAGGCGTACCGAGGTGGTAGACGAATTGGTAGTAGTGACTTTGGTGATGGTGAATTATTCTGGCGTTGCATCAAACGTATGTGAGGTAATGAATGAACGAGAATGATGAAATTATATGTATATAAATATAAATACGTATGTACACACACACATGTACACAGTTTGTTTGGAAAATTCTTAGATTTCTTTTTTGTAATAAAATATAATAATAAAATAACTGTCTTGGTATTTTAACAGGCTTTTAACATTTATCGCTATTCTCTCTGAAATTATTAGTGATACATGACGTCAAGAGGAAATTCTGATCAGCGAAAGAAAAATAGAGCTAGGAATTGCGATTTCATTTTAACCCTTTGCACTCGAGGGCTCCACTATGGAAACAATGCAAATAACTTTCAGTTTATAACAGAAAGACGAAAACAAATCGTGTATAGGATATTCCGCTCTTGGTTTTTTTTTTATATTATAACATTTGTATCCATAATCAACAATCATTTTTCTTTTAATGCGTATATCATTTACTTATACGTGAATACGATTTTTCCACTGAAATTACTTCGAGTAACTGGTAATATGAATGAAAAGAAACTTCGAGTGCAAAGGGTTAACTTTACTTAACACTTAGCCAACCGAATGGGGAGATCTCCCATTTTTTCCACAACAAGGGTGCTGCGATTGATCCTATTTACTTTTGTTATTAGTTAGTCTTGAAATAGTATTGTTCACAGTTCGTCAAATGCATTTTCTGTTTTTCCAAAGTACAATTTTTAATAAATTTTATTAAGTGTATTATAAAGTGTGTTTAGTTAGGTGTGGCACCGTACAGTTAGCTAAATGTTAATAGTGAAGTGTTAAAATGTATCAGAAATGTTTGAATTAATGTAATTTATGCATAAGTAATATTGATTAAATATGTAGTCTGATTACAATTGAAGATCTACTGTTAATGGACTATAACGAATCACTTTCTCAAAATGACTTGATACGTAACTGAATTTGTATCGAAGCTAAAAATAATTTCATTTACATGATAATTTGTCGTTACAGATCTTAACTCTAAGCCAATTTTAGGCCAAAAAACAAACAATAATTTACCGTGCAATTATTCTTTGTTTTTAAAAATTCAAAGATGTGACGAATAATATAAGTTTCTTTCAGAGATTTAAGAAGCAAAGCCTAAAACCATTTCGAAAACAAAATTCTCTGGAGTCATTCAAAGAAATTTGACGCGGTCCAAAATTATTTATTGAAAAATGCACCGATTAGGTGAAAACTTAATTCATAAAATTTGTTTATTCGCGAAATTTCTGTTTCTATCGAATGAATTTCAGAACTTTCTGCACAAACTGTGTATAATGTACACGTACATACATACATATATGTATATATTGGATCACAAGAGAAGGCTGTAGGGTCTGAACAGACTGAGGGTCAAAGGGCTATCGTGGTTTGGTTGTATATTATGCCACTCTAGTGTACTACGAGAGGTTCGAAGAAATGTCCCAGGTCCGTTTAGTGTGCGGGGCCTGGCAATCCTACCTTGAACAGCTGTACGCCAATGACGGCGAACACGAACTGCAGGAGGCTGGTGACGAGGACTATGTTTCCGATAGTCTTTACCGCTACGATGACGCACTGTACTACGTGCTGGGTTTAACATTAATCATAATGTAGATCCGCTCTTTTACAAACGTGATTACGTGTGCCGAATAATTTATTACGTCGGCTATAATTCGTTCCTTTCATCACTTTTTTTTCTTTACTTCCTACTACTTTTTTTTCCTTTTTTTTATCGTTTCTTTCGTATCGTTTGCCTTTATTAAGTACTACTTTCCGGATCGTACAGGAAATTTCATGCAAGGCGAGGTATCACTGATTTTATAACATAAATTATGGAGCAGTCAAGATCGTGAGCTGTTCGCAAAAATTTCCTGCGCGACGCGGAAAAATCGAAACGATTAGATCTTGCTAAAAAACCGATACGATCGACGCGTTTATTTTCCAAAGTAACCGTGAACAATGTATTGGTGAAACTGAACGAGTCATTATTTTGATAGCTTCTTACAGAAAAATATTTTTATACGAATACTTTCACGCGACTCGAGCTGAACTGAAACTGAACGTTACTTCGGTATCAAATGTTACTTGTATTCGTCTACTTCGAAGCGTGTGCTATAACGTGGGACCGGTTTAATAAGTTTGCTAATTGCTCACGGATAAATAAACAAAGAAAGATACCTTTAGTCCCTTGGCACGATTGATGGCGCGCAGAGGCCTCAACACACGTAACACACGGAGGACCTTCACGACAGAGAACGCGCCGGAACTGAAACAGAAATCGCGAAATAAATGTTTCTCTCTGTTAATGATAATATATAATATATAATACATATAATAAATAACAATATATAATATATATAATAAATAACAATATATAATATATATAATAAATAATAATATATAATATATATAATAAATAATAATATATGATATATACAATAAATAATAATACAAAATATATAACATATATAATAAATAATAATACAAAATATATAACATATATAATAAATAATAATACAAAATGTATAACATATATAATAAATAATAATACAAAATGTATAACATATATAATAAATAATAATATATGATATGTATAATAAATTATAATATAAAATATATAATAAATAATAGGATATAATATATACAATAAATAATAATATAGAATATAAAATATATATATATATAGTAAATAATAATATATAATATATAATATATATAATAAATAAGTTCAGAGTTGAACGATTCTTACCTGAAAGACATAGAGATGAGGGAGGAACATACGACCAGAAGATCAAGCAAATTGAACGCCGATCGACAGAACGCACCGTCGTGTATAATAAAACCGTAAGAGATCATCTTCAGCCAAATCTCAATCGTAAACACCGTGGTGAAAAAATAGTCGAAATTTAGTAAAATCTGCGAGGACAAAACCAGAGGTAAATCAAATATTTTAATAAACATTAGTCGCTGTGTCTATTTTATATAAAGTGAATGTATGAAAATAAGAAAGAAGTTCATGTAAACGTATGTTCTGAAACTTTATCAGAATACAATGCAGTTTAACTTTAGTACATTTTAATAGCAATGATTACTTTGGTTTTATTCGTTTATTTTCAGTTTGATACTTTCTCGGATCATTATTTTGTTGATGTAGCTTTTATTTATACAGGACGCACTAAGCAACACTTACAAACTATTTGTGTGATTCTAGTAGAAAACAAACAAAATGCTTGGCTGTTATACTGCTATTATGGATGTATGTGTGTACAAATATTTCAGTATTTCTGAACAAGTTGAACAATCTGTAAAGAGATGTGTCTATATATTAATCCTTTGCACTCGAGAGGCGACCGTTAATCACCAACTGATAGTTTCGCAAATTTTCAAACTTTAGGTAGTATGTATATTAATTAGACTCAGAGGTTAAATAGTTATATATGTAAATTTTAATATACCACTTAACTAAACTATGTAACGTTTAATGTAGGCGAATCTTAGTAAATATTTCGAATTTGAAAACTTTTGAAGTTAGTATCATTAGACGACCAACAATCATCTCTCGAGTGCAAAAGGTTAATATTAAATCTTATGGAGAACATTTCAAGTACATGTTCTCTATCCATCCTATTCATATTAATATTTGTTTCTAAACATATGCTTACACAAACCTTTCTTCTTGATTCGATGCACAAAACGTGTATCTAAAGTTTTGTTCAATCTTTTTGAATACAGTTTATACAGTAGCAGACAAAAATTTAAGATCGAAGAGTTAACGAAAACTAGTTAATCGATTTATAAAAAATAGCACAATAAACGAATTTTGTATTGTTTGTTAATCGATAAATATAATTATAGGTATATAATATATATATATATATATATATATAATTATAGGTATATAATATAAACCTTGGTAACGATAAAAATTTATGTATAAACAATATTTACGAACCACAGTACTATGTTTTATATTGCCCTCTCGTCTTAAACTTATATCCGCTATTGTATATCTTACCTGATTCCTATACGAAGAGGCGCTCAAAGGATCTTCGGCTGCCAACATGGCCGACGATATCATAATACACACGAGAATGACATTGCTAAAGTAACTGTGGTTGCACAGCCAATGACAGAACACTCGAAATCTGAAACATACGGGATAAAGCCACGTCAAAAAGAAAACAAGAAAAATAATCTCAAACGTTGTTAGTGTACAAAATTAGTTATTCCATTGAGCTACATTATACAGGGTGTCTGTTGGTATATGTCCTGTATTTAAAAAGAATTATAAAGAATAAAATTGAATACTATAAGAGGATCATCATTTCCCACGGTCTTACTTTTTTTTAATAAATACAATGCTGATACATTCTTTTTTTAAATCAAACTACGCTTTTTGTATACATTAATTGTTTGAAACACTCTGCAAATAAAAGTATTAGAGTACAATACCAAAAAGATTAGTATTTCATTTGATAATTTTTCAATTGTAACAAGTTAGTGGTTATAAATATTATAAATGTATTATGTTATACAGTAGTGGACAAAAGTTTGAGACCAAAGGGTCAAAGAAAATTAATTATTTCATTAATAATTAATGAATAAATAGTGTTTTACCATAATGACAATAAAAATGAACAGATCAACAATATTTGCTAACCATAAAATTATGTTTTACATTGTTCTCTCATCTTAAACTTTTGTCCGTTACTGTACACGTTACGGATCAACGATATTTGACTGCTTCAAGACATGAACTTGATCGATATTTAAGTACTCAGATACGTTAAGTTCAAACATTAATAACGAGAAAGTACGTTTAATAGAAGTACGTGCATCGAAAAGCATTATATTTATTACATGTTCAATTAAAATACAGTAAATGGCTGAAATCTAACGTATACCTATTTGTCTGTGACAAAATGAAGAACGCCGAACCAGCGGGGATCGGTTGTGTCTTCGTAGCCATGTTGAATTCAGACATTCTCCGTGGTCTGGCCGACACCCCCTGTCCCGTGCCATCGTCTGAACAAATAATTTCGTTAATGGTATCACAAAGGGTGAATTCCCCTCAAATGGTAACGTTCAACGAGGAAACGAAAGTGTACCGTGCATCTCGTTGTGTTCGACTTCCTCTTCCTCCTCGACTTCCTCGTCGGATTCTATGTTCAATCGTACCTTGGCGTGTGTGTTCATGTCATCGCTTTTCTCCGACCTGTAGACCCATTTAGCAGTGAATATCGGTATTGTGACGTCAGAAAAACGACTTCTGAAAGCAGCTTTTGTCGCTTCCGACCAAAGTCCCTAACTGTACCCATGTTTTAACACATTGGAGACGGTATGCGATGAAAAGCATATAGCCAGAACTCCGGCATATTTTGTTCAAATTATATAAATAAAAAATGATAATTTTGAAAATACAGTGTAACATTTATTAAGTATAATACATTATTAAAAATTGATGAGCAGATACAGGGTCTTTGGAAGAAGTTGGGAGAAAATTGAAGGGGTAACTCTATGCAACATTCTAAGACGAAAATCAAGTGTAACAATATTGCGCTAGACGCTTTGTTTATTATTAGGTCGAGTCATAAGTAACTTCCGTTTTTTTATCAGACATTTATTTTACTCTCATTAAATAACAAAATTATATTAATTTATGTATTCACCACTATTATATATAACCTTCTCCAATCTTTCCGGCAGTTTATCAACTCCTTCCTTGTAAAATGTGATTGGTTTGGACTGGAAGAAATTTTTGACAGCCTGCCTAACTTGCTCTTCAGAACTGAAGGTTTTTCCATTCAAAAAGTTTTATAAACAATCGAAAATGTGGTAGTCTGTTGGGGCAAGATTCGGGGAGTAAGGTGGATGTGGTAAAACAGACCATCCAAGCTGAAGAATTTTTTCTTGAGTCACTCTTGTTGTATGTGATCGCGCATTATCGTGTAAAAGAATGACGTTTTTGCGATTGACGAATGCAGGACGCTTTTCATGGAGTTTCTCTTGCACTCTTTGCAACTGCTGAAAGTATCTATCTGCAGTAATCGTTAAATTTGATTTCAACAATTCCTGGTGAATTATTCCTTGACAATCCCACCATACACACAATAAAATCTTTTGCCATGGATATTTGCTTTCGGATCTGATAGGTGTGTTTGATCCTTATCAAGCCACTGGTCTTTTGTGGACCATATCCTCATAGGTAACCCATTTTTCATCGCCTGTTACAATCTTGTTTAAAAAAGGTTTCATTTTTACCCGTGAGAGCAGACTTGTGGCAATTGACATGCGATCTTCTTTATTCTGTTCACTGAGATTATGAGCTACCCATACTCCTAACTTGCTGACTTTCCCTAATTTCTCCAGGTGACGGTTAACAGTTGATTGTGATATATTCAACCTTTCTGCTACACCTCGTATTGATTAACGTGGATTTTGCTCCAATATTGCTTTTAAAAGGTTGTCGTCAAAGTCAGAAGGACGTCCCGCCCTCGGTTTGTCTTTTAAGGTCGTATCTCCAGAATGGAATTTTATAAACCAATTTCTAACTGCCCGATCAGTTATTAGTCTTCATCATATACACTGCATATTTTTTCAGCTGTTGCCTTAGTACTATTGCCTTGTTTAAATTCCTGATGCATTACATGACGAATATGTACTTTTTAACTTTCCATTTCAGAGATTAAAAAAAAACATGTATCACACAAAACAGTTCATGAAAGACTAACTAAAGCCTCGTCTATATAGTGAAAACAAAAACTTTTTGTCATGGTAACTCATAGCAGGTAAACACGAACGATAGATTCTACTTAGCTGTATCGGAAGTTACTTATTACTCGACCTAATAGTTATAAGCAACTAAAAGAACAGGCTATTTTACGCCTGAGAGCAGGCAAATGGGGCAACGCGGTAGGTGACGTCAATGACTACGCAGTGATGCTCAGAACTGCACACAAATCTACGCATACTTGAGATTTTTGTAAAAATTCAAGTTTTCGATTAAGTTGAGAATTAACTTGAAAGCAGCATCTAATCTATAACTGGTTTCTTTTGCGAATTGGTAAAATTTATCCTTCCTATTTTCCAATTCTTTCTTTTTTACCCATTTTGAATTATAAATAATTATTTTCAATATTTTATAGAAAAACTACTTCAAGTGAAATCGTACATTTGGTTAAGTACATTTACAACACGTCCTCGAGTCATTAATTACACATAATATTACCTCGTTCACTTTGGATGTATAGTAACGGACATAAGTTTAAGACGAGAAGATATTACAGATCAGAGTACCATGGTTTATAAATATTGTTTATACATCCACTTTGATTGTTAATAGCATAGTACTTATCGATCAGTACAAAACACGAAATTTGTTTATTGTATTATTTCTTACAAATAAATTGTTTTATTTTTACAAACCCCTTGGTCTTAAACTTTTGTCCGCTACTGTAAGTACTGTCTGTTGGTAAGAAAAAGGTTAATGGGATGACGCAGAGGTAAAGGAGTTCCATTACACGGTGTTACACGATCTGATTCGTCGATGTTTATCTTTTCGACCACTAATGGAGATACGTCTACCCTATTTTTATAATAATGTTAAAAAAGGTGGCTAAATAGGGACATAACCGGATTCCTTTCATTAGCCTTCTCGTCAACGCATAGTGTTACATTTGCCCTTTCCGTTATACGAGGTTTACAATTCTGGACCGTTTTCCTCCAATTAACCCTTTGCGCTCGAGAGGTGACTGTTAGTCACCAAACGATAGTTCCACAAATTTTCGGATTTTAATTAGTTTGTTTATTAGTCAAACTCAGAGATTAAATAGTCATATACGTAAATTTTAGTATATAACTTAACTAAATTAAATGATGTTTAATATAGGTGAATCTTAGTAAATATTTCGAATTTGGAAATTTTTGAAGTTAGTTTCATTAGATAACTAATAATCACTTCTCGAGTGCAAACGGTTAATACCGATAATACGTGAGTTCTTGCTTTATGATTGTGTCAGAGAAGGGCGCTTTACGAAAATACTTTTGTTTTGTTTTATACTTATGTCTTCATATTTTTACTCGTATACAAAAGGATTCATGCCCATAAATAAATAAATAAGTAAATAAATAAAAAATTTGGGATTTAACATATCTAAATGCCATATTGTTCGTTTTAACCGTAAAACCAGGTCAATTATTTTTCCATATTTTATGAATGGCACTCTCTGCTTACTGCCTCTGATACCATACGATACCTGTGTATTCTTTTTTCAAATAAGCTGATTTTTCATGCTCACTATCATTTCATAGTTAATAATACCTTCAAAACGTTCGGTCTTATTTATTTTCAAACATTTCTCCAATTTAACTGTACCCTTTACGTTCTATAACGCTCTTGTGCGACCACTACTTAAATATGGTTCCATAATTTGGTTTCCATACAGCAAACAACACGCATTATTTATTGAAAACGTCCAACATAGATTTTTATGTCTAGCGTTTCGCGTAACTGAAAATCTGATGAGTATCTTCGATTATGATTACCATTGCATATAATCTCAACTGAGGTTAACATTATTCCTACCGACACTTCTCGTATACCTATTGCTACCGCGACAT
Organism: Tetrapedia diversipes; assembly: GCA_033822845.1. Lineage (NCBI taxonomy): Eukaryota > Metazoa > Arthropoda > Insecta > Hymenoptera > Apidae > Tetrapedia > Tetrapedia diversipes. Next base: position 393,721 of record JAOPTO010002142.1, read on the forward strand.
TGCCACACAAGACAGACTAAAAATTTTTCTCAGAAAGTAAACAATGAAAAAAGAAGTAAATATTGAAAAATGTATTATACGTATATTTGAGAAAAGGTCTAAAGTTTAAAGGTGATTCAAATACGTTATATACATGAAATTGTAATCGAAATTTTAAAAACGGTCATTTGTCCGGTCGTGATAGGAATAATCGACGTCACACGATCTCCAATCTCCTATTTATATATAAATTTCTGAATAACATCATTATCTCTCCTTTCTTTTTTATTTTTTTTTGTTTACGTGGAGGAAATCTTCAGAAAGATCCCCCACCACCTTGTGGAGATGGCGAGGTTATGTAGGATTCTTACCTACTAAAACCTCCACGGTGGCCTAGTACAGCGAAATGGGGGTGCACCGGGAACCCTGGAAGAACACTTCCAGTGCTCCCCCTCGCCTTTGTCTCGATTGAGACCCATCACTGCCGATCATTATCTCTCCTGACATCCCTTCTTCTTTTAACCTTTATTTACCTATTCGCGACTTAAGAAATCATAACTAATTTCTTGCTAACCAGCATCGAACACTATATGACTATTATAACTGCTTAAACCGCCTACACGAAACCGGTAATAATTTTTGTAAGGTTATTGATTTTTTCGATAGCTCTCTTTTTCCTTTTAAAAACTCAGCAATTATAGCGGTGCATAACTAGTAACTCATGAATTTTTTATTATTATTATCTTTTCTCATTTCCTTTTTTGTTTTTTCCAGTTCTTTTGGGTGTTCATCTTACACTTGTGTGATCTACTTTTATTTTCTTCCTTCTATTATAACAAAGGGTTTACCCCGTTGAAAATAAATAAATAAATAAATATTATCTAAGAACTTTACTTCGTTTTACGTACACCCGAGTCCTACTCTCTCACTAAATAATAAAAGTAAGAAGCTTCCAATACTCTTGAGTTCTTTTGAATCAAAATAGACCAAGCAAACTCATTCAACGTTATTTTCCCTGAAAGAACCACTTACGTTTCCGTGTCCACAGCCGCCTCATAATCCTCCATCGTTTCGTTCGGATCGTGCTCGAGGTCGGTTCCGCCGCCCTCGTCCTCTGCGCCGGTTTCTTCACCGCCATCGTCATCACCCTGTTCCCCGCTAATTTCGTCCCTGGCTGGCGATGCGCTGTGAGACTTATTCTTCTCCGCCTGAAACAAATTCCAGCACACCTTTCGTCAAGCTCCCGAGAATCGATACGCCTCGGCTGCTCGAACGATGTTTTCGAGTAACGCTTCGATTGATTTCGGTCAGAAGATCATCTGGCCTGAAGTTTATTTAACGGCAAACAGTTTATTAATAACACCAAAGACGTTGACTCGATGCCCTATTTAAAGTAGGAGAAACTCGTGCCACGGATCTCTCGTCGAATTTCATCGCGCATCGGGGCAGAATTAACCCTCGCCGGGTTAATACTCCGGAGAGGAGGACTATCGATTTTTCATTAACCTATCGAAAAATCACGAACGATTAAACTTTAAACGCGAGAAGGCTGTAGAGCCACGCGATGACACGTCGCCCGTGTGTTCCAGCGTCGTTTGTTCAACGGTGCTCTCTTTTCTCCGCCCTTAGCGCGGCTTTCACGCTCTAGCTGCCCCCTCGTATTTATATAGAGCCTTATTACGAAATATCGCAAAAAGGGAGGAGGCCGGGGCTGGGGACAGCCGGCTGCAGAGCTAAGGGCCAGAGAATGGATAAATAGGAAACTAACAACGGGGCGGTGAATGTTATCCGATAACAGTTTTAATTCCAAACTATTGGTATTCGATCGCGACGACCTCGATGTCGCGTTCGCGCTTTGTACCTACCAGCGACACGCGCCACAACAGTTAACACGTTGACGTGCAAGTAAAACGGAATCTGATGCGTCCGAAAAATACTATTTAACCCTCTATGGGCTCGTGTAACTTTCAGGTCACATGCTAATTTATTGACATTTTAACAAATAATTTGTTTTTTTTCATGAGATGGCGAATAAATATTAATTATATAATGTTCTGTAATGTAAAATTGTTTAAACTGGAAAAATTTTGTTCCTCTGCATATATAGGATTATAATTGTTGATTTTCCGTTCCATGAATTTTTTTATATTCAAAACAAAAATTCGGCCCACAGAGGGTTAACGCATTGTATGCCGGTGGCATCTGAGGCATTTAAAACTGTAGGTGAAGAAAATATTTAAAATTTTATACATTATTGTGAAACACTAAAATTGGTTTGCATATTCATTATATGCAATTTAACGATAACGAAAAATAGAAACAAATAAATCGCCAAACAAAAGAATGTTGTATTATCGCAAACCCGGCGCTAAAGCAACAGACTTCCAAACCCGCGTTTTCGCGGGGCCAGCATACAATGTGTTAACACGTTCGTCGCCACGTCACCCATACGTAGGTGACGCTCTTTTTCTTCAAGTTAAATAGGATTTTAAATTGGAATTTTAAAAGGAATTCAATGGAATACGCATTGAAGTATAATATATATTTAGGAATGCGATCGAGTGGATGCGAGTTTGGAAAAGTTGGAAGTGTACTTGAGTTGGGCGATTGTCGTGCGAACGCAGAATATTTGGGCTCGAATGTTTCTAAGGCGTGAAAAATGAGAACTTGAGAAAACAATGCGACTGAGAAATTCTGGGTGGTCGTGACCGAATGCGTGGAGTGAGAAAGGTTGACAATTAGAATGAAAGGAAACGAGTGTTTGGAAGAATATATGACGGGGAAAATGCGAGCGCGGGGCAGAAAGTATTGGACGAAAGGTTTTGATTGTGAACGTAGAAAGAGTGTTGAAGTTGCTAAGTTGTAAAGTCGTTTAAGTTTTTATTGTTAAATTGTTTTAAATATACTTTTATTAATTCTTTAATCGCTTCACTTTTATTTTTTACACCTGAATTCCATCTTCCGTTCTACGAAATCCGTTTTATAGAATTTTCCTATATATATAAATATAAAATACATAAAATTAAAATAAAAAGTTAAAATTTTTGCAGTTTTTATATTTCCTTTTACATCAGTTTTCTATGTAATCGGATTTGGGCCCAACGAGAAACTCAGCCAAATCACACTGGGCGACGAACGTGTTAATTTGGGTCAATCGAACAATTACCTGCAAGCTTAGAAACAGAATATTTTCTTTTGAAATTTGCACTGCTATATACCTAACATTCAATCGGGTTGATATATAATATGTATCCTTTTATTTCTCACCTTCCGGTTTTGAAAGACTTTCGATTATCTTTTACATTTAATTTTACATTTTACCTTTTACATTTTGAAAACTTTTGAACTTATGAGCTTTTAAATGTCTGACTAAACTAAACTAAGTTAACACTTTGAAAAAGAAAAACATAACTTCCGTTTTTGTATTGATTATCTTAACTATTTTTTCTTATACATCAACTCTTACATTTAATCTTAAGCCTTTAAGGTCCTGCTGCTATCTCTATTGCACTTTTCTTTGGCATCTGTTTTTTTATTATTTATTCTGTTGGGTTGATATATAATGTTAACACTTAGCCAACCGAATTGGGAGATCTCCATTTGTTCCTTAACAAAGAAATTCTATTGATTCTATTTACTTTTGTTATTAACCCTTTGCACTCGAATTTAATATGACCATGGATTACCGCCAACTCGGAATAAATTTTTTTATTCAATCAAAACAAAACTTTTTCAATACGTTATTAGCATACTTAGCTGTAACATTTCATGAGTATAATTAAAAAGAATGAAAATTCCACAAAATATTTATTTATACAGATACAAATTTTTATAAAATACATCCCAGCAGAGCAATCCAAAAATATAATGTTCATACATTTATATTTACATACATGTACACAAAATCATACTTTAAAATCCCTTGTAAAATGTATGATGTCGCATACGCTGAGACATACGAGTGCAAAGGGTTAGTTGGTCTTGAACTGGTGTTGTTCGCAGTTCATCAAATGCATTTTCTTGCTTTTTCAAAGCACAATTTTTAATAAATACAAAACTAATTAATAACAAAAGTAAATAGAATTAGTGGCAGCGCTTTGTCGAGGAAAAACTGGAAGATCTCCCCATTCGGTTGGCTAGGTGTTAATAGACAATAATTAAGTAACAGTATAAAATAATAAATTAGTAGTTCTATAAAGTATGAAACATTTCAGAAACGTCTCAGAGACGTCAAAGTCTACAATGGCATATGAAATGAATGACATTTCCCAGACGTCATTGTATGTCAAGGGGTTAACATGTTGAATGCCACGGGGGTTACTGGTCACTGGCGCGCCCAGATTGGTAGAAATACATAATTTGGACAAATGTCAGTACCTATCCATTTTTCATTATTACCATCGTTAATGCAATGCTGTGAAGAAATTAATTTGTGCATATAAAAAGACATGTCCAGACTGACTAACTGATTCATCATCGGAGAGCCTAAACTACCGAAGCTAGAAACATGAAATTTGGATAATGGATTCCTTTTATGACGTAGGCACCCACTAATGAAGGATTTTTGATATTCCACCCCTAAGGGGGTTAAATAGGGGTTGAAAGTTCGTTTGGAAATTCGCCGATTTTGAAGTAAACACTATGAAAACTAGTATTTAACTTTTTGGTTAGAAATAAAGAAACATGTGTTTCAACGTGTTTGGAAAATCAACCCTCAAGGGGGAACAATAGGGGTTGAAAGGTTGTTTGAAAATTTGCCGATCTTGAAGTAAACACTATAAAAATTAGTAAGTGTTTAACTTTCTGGTTAAAATTAAAGTTAAGGGCTTGCAAAATTGGACAACTCTTGAAAATAGTTAAAATTGAAATTGAAGTACTACCGCGCGGGCAAAGCCGTGGGCAACAGCTAATGCAGTATGAAACATCTAAAAATAGTTACTGTAACTTATTTGTTATAAGTAATATCTCACCAGTATATGTATCGTATAATAGAAAATTCATCGTGACGCCACTGGCAAACCCTGTAAAACTGGCGTTGCATTCAACTTATTAACCGTTTGAATGCAACGAAGCGCTATCCCACTTCTCTTATGTTTTACCAAAGCTGTAGAGAAGCGTGTTCGAGCTGCTGTTTGTTACTATAATTTTCGCAATAATCGCGAACGGTGGTGTTCATAATTAATTTCGATTTTTATTAATATTAACATTTTTATGCAATTATTAACATTCAATTGTACAGAAATATGCACAAGAAATGGTAATGGAATTAAACGATCCAATTTAATTCGTGCTAAATGTAAAAAAGGACTTCATGGAATTTGTGCAGAAAAACACTCTTGTAATAAGTGAAAATAAAAATTTTTTTTACTCAAATTACTTTTTACGTAATAATTAGATCTAATTATTGCCGTTTTTATTATTTTCTAAAAAAAATAACTACGCATTTGATTCTGCACTTTTAGCATATACAGGGTGTTACACATTTTTCCGTACACACTTCAGCAGTGTGTTCTACTAGCAAAAATAAGACTAAAATGTTATATAACAAAAATCCATAAATACTTTGTTAAGACGTTATAACAGAAATATGAAATTCGATGTAAACGTTGTTGAATATATATCTATATTTCCATTTCAAAATGACACCCGCCTTTTTTGAGACATTTTTGACATCGACTTGCTATTGAATTTATTGTTGATTTTAGTTGGTGATGATTTCTTCGAATTTCTTCGCAAGAGATATTGATTTTTGCAATTAATTCATCTCTTTATAGAACACGCTGTTGAAGTGTGTACGGAAAAAATGTGGAACACCCTGTATACAAGAAAATTCTTTAGCATTCAAACGGTTAAAGAAGATCGCACACGATTTTCAGCCGTTTAACGACCGATTACGACCAATAACTGTCGTGTTAAGGAATCGCCCACAAAATGGCGTTCTCCTCGCGTCTAAAATATCTCAAAGCCGGTTAAGCTTCTTTCAAGGTTACATGGAAACGTTTTAACCGTTCAGCGGTCCATCTACCTTTGAGCTTTAAAAAGCAGATAAACTTCTCGTAACAATTTTTCAGATATCGTGCACATCAGTTTGGAAAATGTAACGTAAAAACCAAACCTACTTTCTTCTTTAATATTACATCGGAACTCTGTTTATACGAACCTTCTGGGAGGGCGAGAGAGTCGGATTAAATGTCTACGTTGATGAAATAGAAGCTCACCTTTATGATTACTCGTTCGGATAACAGGAGCACGCGTTTGTATAAATAAATATCAGTAAATATCTGGTTTGAAAAAGGCCAACTGATCAGCTATTGTAAAAATTTTATTGATATAAATGGAATTGAGTTTTATTGCTATAAATTGAGTTCCACTAAATTAAACAGATTTATTGAGATACTTGACCTAATTTGAATTGAATAATTAACGACTAATTAACCGAAACCGTTTTATATTTTGCGCAAAGTTAAGTTAAGTGAATTATATTGCGTTAAATGTTTCTCAGTTTTTTTATTTTCTTTTTTTATAACGAACGTAAGATTTGAATTAGCATGTAGCAGTTAATTATAATTTTGAAAGATTTACCAACAGATTCTGTGAAGAACATTAATAGAAATGAACGAATCGGTAATAATAAATACGGCGTAATTTACCCTAACGCAAGATGTCAATTCTGTCACAGAATTGCTTAATTTTACGGAAAAATTGCGGAACAGACACTTTTAAAACATTTTCGTGTTTTGTACGTCGAATCTATTAATACCGCGAAATTTTATGACTTGTCAGCGTTAATGCGCCCGGCTCACTATTTATTTTCGCTTCGGAAACTGTTAAAATAACAGACGTTTCGATAGAAAAGCTACCGCGATAGCACTTTCAAGAACGCGCCAACCGGAATAAAAAGTTTATTTTTATTTTAATTAAACGAACGTAAAAAGTTAACGTGCTCGACATGAAAAAATGTTCTAACAAAAACAAGAGGTTGAAAAACCAATATATAAATGTTAAGCGGGCGAAATTAAACCCAGAGAATTCGTTAATTAATATACTATCAGGTGAATCGACTTCATAGCACATTAATAGAGACCACCACCCTAATTAATAACGAAAGAAAAAACGATGAAGCTCGTGAAATACTGATACACGAATAACTTCGACGTTGTACACCGTTAAAATATGGTTAATGGAGCGTATAACAAAATTTTAAGCTACCTACGAACATTAGTGGACAAAAACGAACAATAATCGAAGCAATTGAACATTGTTTCTTCGTGGTTACAGGAAAACAATATTTCAATCACGGTTTAACCCTTAAATGCATGATTTTTTCTTTCACTTTGAAAAAAATATATTATGTAGACATATACATGCTAATGTAGGGAAAAATAAGGAAGAAATTTTTTTTACAATTTTTTTCTAGTAATTTATTAACCCTTTGAGTACTATGGACGCATATATGCGTCCGACGAAAGTTGCTCGTAGGAACTATGGACGCATATATGCGTTTGTTAATTTTTGTTTTCCCCGACAACCTTCTGAGAGTGCTATGGGCGCATATATGCGTCTGACGACAGTTGCTCGTGGGGATTATGGACGCATATATGCGCTTGTCAATTTTTGTTTTCCCCGTTAATCTTTTGAGGGTGTTATTGGCGCATATATGCGTCTGACGACAGTTGCTCGTGGGGATTATGGACGCATATATGCGCTTGTCAATTTTTGTTTTCCCCGTTAATCTTTTGAGGGTGTTATTGGCGCATATATGCGTCTGACGACAGTTGCTCGTGGGGATTATGGACGCATATATGCGCTTGTCAATTTTTGTTTTCCCCGTTAATCTTTTGAGGGTGTTATTGGCGCATATATGCGTCTGACGACAGTTGCTCGTGGGGATTATGGACGCATATATGCGCTTGTCAATTTTTGTTTTCCCCGTCAACCTTTTGAGAGTGCTATGGATGCATATATGCGTCCGACGAAAGTTGCTCGTAGGAACTATGGTCGTATATATGCGCTTGTCAATTTTTATTTTTTCCGTCAACCTTTTGGGAGTGCTATGGACACATATATGCGTCCGTCGAAAGTTGCTCGTAGGAACTATGGTCGTATATATGCGCTTGTCAATTTTTATTTTTTCCGTTAACCTTTTGGGAGTGCTATGGCCGCATATATGAGTCCGACGAAAGTTGCTCGTAGGAACTATGGACGCATATATGCGCTTGTTAATTTTTGTTTTCCCCGTCAACCTTCTGAGAGTGCTATGGGCGCATATATGCGTCTGACGACAGTTGCTGGTACGGACCATGGACGAATAAATGCGTTTACCAATTTCTTCGATCTTTCGCTTATTGCAACGCGATTGTCAGTGTAAGTACAAATAACATTGCAACCGCCGTCCACGCAGAGCACTTAGGCCGAGAGTATACAGCGCTCAAATGGTTACAAAACCTGTTGCATGATTGCAACACTATGCATGTACTAGAAAATTGTGAATATTTGTAGGAATGCGATCGAGCGGATGCGAGTTTGGGAAAGTCTGAAGAGTACTTGAGTTGGGCGATTGTCGTGCGAACGCAGAATGTTTGGGCTCGAATGTTTCTAAGACGTGAAAGATGAGAACTTTGGAAAACAGTGTGACTGAGAAATTGTGGGTGGTCGTGACCGAATGCGTAGAGTGAGAAAGGTTGACAATTAGAATGAAAGGAAACGAGTGTTTGGAAGAATATTTGACGGGGAAAATGCGAGCGCGAGGCAGAAAGTATTGGACGGTGAAGGCAGAAAGCTTTTGACTAACGTAGAAGAAAGGTTTGGTTGTGAACGTAGAAAGAGTGTTAAAGTTGCTAAGTTGTAAAATCGTTTAAGTTGTTTTGTTAAATTGTTTTAAATATATTGTTATTAAGTTTTAATCGCTTCACTTTTATTTTTCACACCTGAATTCCATCTTCTGTTCTACATTTTATAGAACATTTCCTATATATTTATTGGTTCATAGAATATATGGTACGAGAGTGAGGAATGGTTGTATGGTTGGATGAGTGTGGCGAAAGCATGTAAAAGATATTGTGTATAGATCTTAAGGTTCGAATGTGGTGATGAATGATCTGTATTATTTATGTATGTCATGGTTAAAAAAATAAGAGAATGTTAAAAATAGCGAAAGTGTTTGTTTGTGTGTGTTTTGTCAATATCATGTTCTCGTTCTCATTCATTATAAAAAATTAAATAAAGTATTTTCTAATTCTCGTTCCTTTTCACTCACAAAAATAACATTGATAAAAATACAAATGTATTATCTCAAAACAAAATAACTGTACTGAAAAAAATATATTAGTGCAACAGAAAAAACCAGTTTTATACATATTCGTATTTGAAAATCAAATAATTACACAGCAAAACAACAATGCAATTACACCTATTTCAGATTTTCGATAGTTCTCAATTTTTCAATGTCAAGTTGATCACATTTGACAGTCTTGAAAGAAATAACTGCCACATTTATAAATAATAAAGTATAAAAACATTAATAAATAAAATTATATCATGTGAATAGTGATGATTCTACAACAGTATGCAGTAAGCGAATACTAATGACATTGTGTTGGAAATTGAATACAGAAATACTACGAAGCAAAAATTAACAATAAACCAGCTTTCTCTTACTAACTTTCTCAAGGGCTTCTTCCAAGAAGCTAAGCCACATCTGGCATTTTAGAAAGTTCGAAAACATCGAGAAACAGAACAATGGGGCTGAAGGACCCGGACGGGGTTGTAAGAATTTCGACCACTGCGTTCTGCTAGTCTTGTGACAAAACTCGCTAGGTGCGGTCAAAATCGCCCTTCCTCGTGCTATATAAAAGTATCAATAAATTATCTAAGTATTATTTCACAAATAAGAGTTTATTTCATTTAGCAATATAAAACCCCATTCCCAATACATTGAGTTCGTTTGAACGGTATTGCTGTAGTATTACAACGGTATGCATTTAAGGGTTAACATAGACACATGCCCGTAATTATGGGATGCGTTGAATATTTGCGGGATAAAAGATCGAAAACACGTAACGGGGAACAAAAAACAGGTCGAACGACGTCGAAGTCGGCGTCGGCGTTGGCGTCGGCGTTGGCGTCGGCGTTGGCGCCGGCCGAGGACGAGGCCGAGGTCGAGACGCCGGTGATTACGAGCGTCGGTAAACGAGCTTTCCTATTCGATGCTCTTTGAGAACGATAAAACGACCAATATTCTAGTCTTCTACGCCCTTACAGCTAAGGAAAAGCAACGGCCAAATGTTTATTCCCCCCACGCGGTGACATCAGCTTTTTTCTAAATAAAACGAGGTCTGCTTCGTACAGGCTGGACCACGCAACCGAAACGCGTCATTCCTCCCTCTTTATTGGAACGAGAGTAAAAACTTGACGAGAAGAAAGTAAATGATTTAAGGAGCACGAAGATGGATGTTATTAACCCCCTGGCATACAATAACGTCTGGGAGACGTCATTCATTTCATGTGCCATTGTAAACTTTGACGTTTCTCCGACGTCAAGATGTTTTGAAATGTTTCATATTTTACAGAACTACTAATTTATTATTTTATAATGTTACTTAATTTCTACTACATACGTGTAGGAATATATTTTACCCTTTTTAACCTCTTTACATACAATGAAGTCTGAGAGACATTCATTTCATGTGCCATTGTAAACTTTGACGTTTCTCCGACGTCAAGATGTTTTGAAATGTTTCATACTTTACAGAACTACTAATTTATTATTTTATAATGTTACTTAATTTCTACTACATAAATGTAGGAATATATTTTACTTTTTTAAAACCCTGGGCATACAATAACGTTTGGGAGACGTCATTCATTTCATGTGCCATTGTAGACTTTGACGTTTCTCCGACGTCAAGATGTTTTGAAATGTTTCATACTTTACAGAACTACTAATTTATTATTTTATAATGTTACTTAATTGTTACTACATAAATGTAGGAATATATTTTACTTTTTTCAACCCCTTTACATACAATGACGTCTGAGAGACATTCATTTCTTGTGCCATTGTAGATTTTGACGTTTCTCCAACGTCAAGATGTTTTGAAATGTTTCATACTTTATAGAACTACTAATTTATTATTTTATAATGTTACTTAATTGCTACTACATAAATGTGGGAATATATTTTACTTTTTTAAAATCCTGGGCATACAATAACGTCTGGGAGACGTCATTCATTTCATGTGCCATTGTAAACTTTGACGTCTGGGAGACGTCAAGATGGTTTGTAATGTTTTATACTTTAAAGAACTAATAATTTATTATTTTATAATATTACTTAGTTTCTACTACATAAGTGTAGGAATATTTTTTACCTTTTTTAACCCCTTGACATACAATGATGTCTGGGAGAAATTTATTTTATGTGCCATTGTAGACTTCGACATCTAGGAGACGTCAAGATGTTTTGAAACGTTTCATACCTTACAGAATTACTAATTTATTATTTTATAATGTTAATTATTGTCCATTAACATTATATTTTTATCCTGATTAAATGTTATATAGCAATGCAAATTTTTAAATAAAATGTTTTGTTTCTAAGCTTGCAAGTAATCGTTCAATTGAGCCAAATTAAATTCTTCGGACACATAATATTCCGTTTTATTTGTATGTCAAGGGGTTGAAACCACCTTTTTAAGTGGAAACGCGTAACTTCTTTTTATACAGATTAAATCTCCTTATCATTCTGTATAAAAAAGTATCAAGGTGAAGGGATCGAAGTGTGATAAGGTCGTTAACCTTTTGCACTCTGAATTATTTTTTAATTTTGTTGCCAATAACTCCCTAGTATTTTAGGTACTTTATTTGAAATTCACTTTAAAGGACAATTCCTCGAGTGGTACTTATTTTTTTATTAATTATATTAAACATAGCACTGAAGCTTTGTTATAATTTATATTTGTTTAATTTCGTTGATTCTTTGGCCTTAAACTTTTGTCCGCTATTGTATTTAAAATGGTACTTTAAAAATGTCAAGTGAATGTGACTCGACACAGGAGTTACTGTGATAAAAACTGACTCCGAGTCACACTCAACAAAGGAGTACAAACGGTTAAGCATTTAATATGTTTATTAATCCTGCAATGGTGTCTATCAAGTTCTGTGTAATTTTTTCACATATTTGGGACGAGCAAAGAATTCTGAAAAACTTCAGTGAAATATTCTCAGTTTAATCTGTAAAATTCGAATATTCAGAAAAAGTTAAAGAACTTTCATGTTTACAATTATTTTGCGATACAGTGATAAAAATTAACATCTTGTCTTGGGTCACAGAAGACCCAGTGTACCGTCGCAGGGTTAAAAAATGATAGAAAGACTAGTGGTGACACTTGGTGTTTAAATTAAACAATGCTTGTATCGAAAGTACGAAAAATTTCACGGTTAATTTCTAGGGAATCCTACGTTTATTATGTAAAATTAAAAAAACACTCACCTCTTCTTCGGCTTCCTTCTCTATAGCAGTTAACGACTCGGCATCCGCAAGATTGTCAACAGCGATGGCCAAGAACACGTTCAACAGGATATCTGCGGTGTTGCTTTCGTCAAGGATCATTAAACTGGAGCGAGACAGCATTGATTGTGTACGAACTGATCGCGACATTATGTAGAAATGCAAATTTGCACGCTCGAAAGAAGTTAAAGTGTTTGTAAGTTTTTACGTAAATTACTACTCGACTAATTTATTGGATTCTAATAAATTTAACCAATACTGTATAAATTTAATTGTACTAATTGTAGTATGATCTGACTATATCCTTCAAAATAATCACTATTTAGTACTACAATTAATGCATATATTAAATTTATTAGATCGTAATAAATTTAATTATTATTCTATAAATATTTTTTTATTGATCACGACAGATTTAATCGCTACTGTATAAATTTGATTGTACTAATTACAGTATGAACTGACTATATCCTTTAAAATAATCAGTATTTAGTGCTACAATTAGCGCATACATTAAATTTATTTGATCGAAATAAATTTAATTATTATTCTATAAATATCTTTTTATTGATCTCAACATTTGTATATAAATTACTACTCAACTGATCTATTCGATCGTAATAGATTTAATCGATACTGTATAGGTTTAATTCTATTAATCATAGTATAAATTGACTATCTCCCTTAAAATAATCACTATTTAGTACTACAATTAGTGCATACATTAAATTTATTAAATTGCAATAAATTTAATTATTATTCTACAAATATCTGTTTTTTAATCACATTTGTACGTAAATCACTACTCAACTAATCTATTGGATTTTAATAGATTTAAACGATATTGTATAGATTAAATTGTACTTTTCATTCGCGCCCATTTTCGTGTAAAAAAGGATACAGTTACCGCATATAAAGAGAATGATGAAATAGAAACAGGCAAGCATGCCAAAGCTTGCAACACCGCCATAGGCTCTAATACCATCGTACATAACGGCGTTCCAATCTTCACCGGTCAATATCTAAAATCGAACGGTACGGAAACGAAGATATAGTTAGGTTTATGTGCCTTTAACCCCCTGGGTACATTTGACGACTGGGTTGCGTAAACTAGGACGAAATTAAACGTGCACATTTTTGTTCATGGCAAGAGTGATTTGTAACAGTTGTAAAACGTTTCTTCCAGTGTTTCAGTGAACCTTGCTTGTTATGGACTACCCCAAAATGTCAGAAATAAATAATATATGTTGTATCGTAAGGGTTTCCTCGAAACAGAAAGGGGATCAGTGTCGTATAAAAAACCGAGCTGTAGAGTCGTAAAAAGAGCTGAGGATTAAATATGCGTGGCAGAGTTGAATTATAATTTACTGCACACTGTATATTTTTGCCATTGTTCATATTGATGATAATAATAAATTATCTTAAGAACCTTTATTCTACATACATTTTACGAAAGTGATAACGAAATTTTTAATATTCCACCCACAGTATTGAAGCAAAGATGCCTTGTTTGCTATTCTCATCAAATTAGGAAAGAGACTACGTGTCAGTGCAAACAGTGTCAAGTACCACTATATTTACCCACTTGCTTTGAAAAATATTGATAATTTTCTTTTTGTGATTCCTTGAATATTTTTTGTCATATCGTTTCTTTTATAAATTTAGATTCGATTTACAATACTAATACTAATTACTGTGTACATTATATCGCTCGAATAAATGAATTCTCACACAAAATCTACTGCCTTTGTATACTGTTCCGCATATCAACAAATTAATTTTAATTATTTTGCTGATAAAATTAATTAATAAAAATTAATTAATTAATTTTCGTTCATTCCAAACGCAAAAATTTCTTCAAATAAATTTGTACCCAAGGAATTAAGAACGTGATGAGAACATTCTTAAAAATTAAGAAACTCACCTGAAAGACGGTTAGTAAACTTTGCCAAAAGCTGTCGAAATTATGACGAGGTTTGTCCTGTAAGTCACTGAAATTAAATTTTCCACCGAACACCTGCGAAGAAACACAGAAACATAAAAGTCGAGATGCTTGACGGTGGCCGTGGTCGCGAGCAATCAAGAAAGAACAAAATCGTACCTGCATGCCTAGGAGGGCGAAGATCACGATAAAAAGGAAGAGTAGAAGCAACAAAGACGCGATCGATTGTATCGAGTTTAACAGCGAAGCCACCAAATTCGATAACGACCTCCAATATCTACGAAACAAACGTTCATCGATAGAATTAAGCTGTTTTATCGTTGTATAGGTATTACCAGGACTGGGGAAAAATAGCAAATATGAAATAGTAAATAAAATGTAAATATTTTTATTTTCTCATGTGTGTAGTTACATATGGAAATAATATTGTGAAATAAGTATTTAATTAAAATATAGAAAAATAATATTTCATCAATTAGTAATATTTCACAGGATAATATTTAGAATAATGGTATTGCAACTAATAGTATTGCAAACAAGAGGTTTTTATCCCTTAGCTTTTTATGGTACCATGTACCATTATTATGGTATTATGATGGTATATATTATGGCATTATGTACCATATTTATTCAAACAGAAGATAGCGAGTGACAGTTGCGAAATATATTTAGTTTTAAAATTTGTGTGTTTTATTTTCAGTTCATTATTTTCTAAATTTGAACCCATGTGTAAGTAGTAAATACTATTTACTCATGATTTAAACATTCAACGAAACAGTATTTTCAAATAGTATTTACTTATGCAATTATTTCAATGTTTACTATTTTATATCAAATTATTTCAAATTTTCCCCAGCCTCGGGTATTACTAAGACATCGTCAATAGGAGCCCTGCATGTTTTCTAACGAAAAGGATCAAGGAGAAACAGGGATCTGGAATTAATCATGGAAATGAGAATGTACAGTAGCGGACAAAAGTTTAAAATTGAAGGATCTGCAAAAATAAAATAATTCATATGTAAGAAATAATACAATAAACAAAATTTCGTGTTTTGTACTGATCAATAAACACTATGCTACTTTATTAACAATCAAAGTGGATGTATAAACAATAGTTATAAACCATGGTACTTTGTTCTGTAATATCTTCTCGTCTTAAACTTATGTTTGCTACTATAAGCATAGTGAAGAGGTAGACAGAAAGTAGTAGAACATACATTAACACTATTCCTACCACGACCGGTCAAATGACCGCTTTTAAAATTTCGATTAGAATGTCATATATACAACACAATTGAATCGTCTTTAAACTTTAGACTTTTTCTCAAATATACGTATAATACATTTTTCAATATTCACTTCCTTTTTCATTGTTTATTTTCTGAGAAAAATTTGTAGTCTGTCTTATGTGGGAATGTCGCAGTAGGAATAGGTACACGTGAAGTGTCGGTAGGAATAGTGTCAATACATTCTGATGGTGCATACTGAAACTAATACTATCTCTGGCGAAAAGTTTTCGATCAGAACGAGCAATAAGAAATTATGTAGAGATACTATAACTTAATTCATTCACTGCCAACTACGAGATATCTCGTAGTTTGTGCTGCAAGCTTAAGTTAATTGCAATTGATAATGGAATAAGTTTATAGCCTGGAAAGGATGAACGAATATTTTATATATTTTTTTTTTTAAACAACAAATCTAATATCACTTTTTATTGCCAAAATAATGACCTATATTTTTTTTAAAATGAAATCTTGGTGTTCAGAGCAATAAGCTCTAAATTTGTCTGGCAGTGAATGGGTTAAGATGTATAATTATATGGTACAAATATAAAACACGTAGGAAAGTAGTAGAGTAACTGGTTGGTATTAAAATTAACACTTTGCACTCGAAAGGTGACTGTTAGTCGTCTAACAATATTAATTTCAAAGATTTTCAAATACAAAATATTTACTAAGATTCGGTTATATTAAACTTCACTTAGTTTAGTTAAGTCGTATATTAAAATTTACATACGTGACTATTTAACCTCTAGATCTGATTAGTAAATAAACGAAACAAAGTTTGAAAAGCTGTGTGACTATCACTTGACGACTAACAATCGCTTTTCGAGCGCAAAGGGTTAATATAATTTTTGTTCATTACTGAGACGAAGACAACGAGAAGACAGTGGTAGCTGAAAGAAATTATTTGGTTGATAAAAGTCTTGAAAAAAAATTTTTGTTCGTGATTGAGATAATCACTGAAAAGTGTATCAACTTTATTAGTTAAACACTTTGACAATAACAGAGTAGAGAAAATACGGGGTACAAACAAAATTCCTGAATCTTCTTCACGACTAAATACTCTTTCCTAATTAATATTTTACTCCTTCGTTTTTGTTTCCTTCATAATAAGCGAGAATTTAAATTATTCTTGTATTCATTTTATATTACACCGATTTAACTACCCCAAGTATTTGATACTTGTACCATCTCATTTTGCATTTCAGAAAATATATCTAGTACTTTTAGATAGTTTCGTATCTTTGTATACGGTCGAAAACTTTTTGCCACGGGTAGTAGAGGACCTAACATATTTAGCATATAAGTAGCGTCTAACGAAAGTCTATCTCAGAGGCTAAGTGCATGTAAGGTATAGAAGAAAAAATGCAAAAAGGCATGGAAAAAAGATACATCTCTGAAAAAATAGTAAAGAATAGATAGAATGATAAAATAATAGGTTAATTGTGTCGATTAACCCTTAACGAACAAATGCATTTTTCTAGAATAATGACCAATAGATCGAGGGATCTTTATGAAATTAATTGCTTTATTTCCAAAGTGAGAAAAATTGCATAATTAATATTGCTTTATTGGATTTTATGAAGATTTTCAGTAATAATAAGTATATGAACAGATATGTCCATACAAAAGGATACTGAAGTGAAAATTACAGAAAAATAATGGAAGCTGAAATAAACGAATAGATGTATGTATATAATGTATAGATTTGCATACATTTATAAATTTATTTTTTATCGAATATACTAAATTACTTATATCTTTTTTGGGTATGATACTTCTTCCAACAGTTCCCTATGTGGATACCAGGATTTTTAGTACAAGTATCGCAAGTATCACATTATACCGCGTCTATGACGGCATTTGTTCGCTAAGAGTTAAATTAGCGAGGTAGAAAGTAAAAGAGAATTGTTAAAGAAGAAAACGAAAGAAAGAAATGAAAAGGTAATATGTGTACTATTAACCTTTTGCACACCTTTGTGACTCGGCGTCAGTTTTTATCACAGTAACTCCCTATATCGAGTCAGACTCAACATTTTTAAAGTGCCATTTTAAATACAGTAGTGGACAAAAGTTTAACATCAAAGAGCTAATGAAATTAAACAAATATAAATTACAACAAAGCTTGAGAGCTATGTTTAATATAATTAATAAAAAAAATAAGTATCACTGAAGGAATTCTCCTTTCAAGTGAATTTCAAATAATGCACTTAAAATACTAGGGAGTTATTGGCAACAAAATTAAAAAATAACTCGGAGTGCAAAGGGTTAAAAGAACAGTTTATAGAGTAAAGTTCAAATAAAGCACCTAAAATACTAGGGAGTTATTGACAACAAAATTGAAAAATAATTCGGAGTGCAAAAGAATAAGATAACAGTTTATAAAGTAAAGTTTAAATAAAGCACCTAAAATACTAGGGAGTTATTGGCAACAAAATTGAAAAATATTTCAGCATGCAAAGAGTTAACATAACGAAGAATGAGTGATGTTTTATAATTTAAAGTTAGATTTTTCATAAATGGACGTTGCTTTGGGATCACGAATGCTGAAACTAATTAGTAAGTATAACGTATATTTGGTTATCACCGTGAGATTCCAAAGGGTAAACTTACTTTGTCACCTTAAATACCCTGAGCAACCGGACGCAACGGAGAACGGAAACGCCAAGCGGTGGCATCACGTGAGTGTTCGTCAGAATCATCTCGGTAATCGAGCCGATCACGACGAAACAATCGAAACGATTGAACAACGAAACAAAGTAACTCTAAACAACAACAATAACAATGAACACTTTATATTCCTATGATTTGCATTATTAACCCTCTATGGACCCGTGTAACTTTCAAGTCACATGCTAATTTATTGACATTTTAATAAATAATTTGTTTTTTTTTCATGAGATGGCGTGTACATATTAACCCTTTTAGTTCGAGTGCCAGATATATCCGGTATTTTGTAAATATATAAATACCTAAAAATATGTAAACTGTAATTGGTCTAATGTTATTAGAATAACTATTAGGTGCACAAGTTAATTTTAGTCTTTCATCTTTCGGTGATGATAAAGGCTATTTACAATTTGAATATCGTAACGGTATTTTTGGACTCTTATAGTACAGACATCTAGCTTTCCAAAACATTATAAAACT
Source organism: Tetrapedia diversipes (assembly GCA_033822845.1). Classification (NCBI taxonomy): domain Eukaryota; kingdom Metazoa; phylum Arthropoda; class Insecta; order Hymenoptera; family Apidae; genus Tetrapedia; species Tetrapedia diversipes. The sequence continues at coordinate 412,586 of JAOPTO010002142.1, forward strand.
GCTTGATTGTGTTAACATAATCTAGGTAAACAATAGTTTAAACGATGGCTTGCAGCAAAGAGCACATTCGTCATTGTGTGCTCTTCGCACTCTAGTTAAAACAAAAATTCGGCCCATAGAGGGTTAAATTACAGCGATAGACGAAACTTACTTGAAATCCTAAACTATACATCTTCAGCATCATCTCCATAGAGAACAGAGCGATGAAAAACATATTTGTGATTTCTATGCATAAGTAAGAATAGTTTAATGTTTTAACTGATAGGATAACGGTGTCTCGATAAAAATTTGAAAATAAATAATTCTGTCTGTTACATGGTGACAGGTCGCGTACCTTGAAATTCATCCAACCAGTGCGGTTGATTATAGTGCTCGGTCGCCAAAACACCGGTGTTCAGAAAAACCAATACTATGATCAACCAGTAGAAAACCTGCGACTTCACAGCCTTTCTGCAGGCTCTCCTCATTCTCCTGTTCACTCTGCGAATTTCCATTGCAAATTTAGACGATAAAAGACGAGCAAGTGAGCAGTGAAACTCGTTGTTTCAGCAGAACAATTGCAGATTTTGCTTCGAGGACTTGCCATCCCCCACAATATTCATTATTTTATGGAGAAAGAAACTTTTTCAAAAACTAGAAATTAGATCTTTTCCTATTTATTTGTACGTATATGCCACCGTCAACAAATTAACTTAAAAAATTATTTAATAAATTGTTTTATTCATTTTTATCAGGTGAAATTAATTATTATTAACCCTTTGCACTTGAGAGGTGATTGTTAATCTTTTAATGATACTAACTTGACAAATTTTCAAATGCAAAATATTTACTAACAAGGGAAGTTTGCGAACCCGGAAATTCAAAAAAATATGAAACTTGGTGTACAGATAGAGTAAATCATCCATAATACATACCTATTTTTTGTTCGTGCCCAATGTCACTTTCAAGGGGTGATTTCATCCCTTAAAGAGAATGGAAAATTATCTTTCTTCTCGAATATCTCGAGAACGGTGAGAGATATTCCAGGACAAAGATAATTTTACATTTTCTTTAAGGGGTGAAATCACCCCTTGAAAATGACATTGGGCACGAACAAAAAATAGGTATGTATTATGGATGATTTACTCTATCTGTACACCAAGTTTCATATTTTTTTGAATTTCCGGGTTCGCAAACTTCCCTTGTAAGATTTGCCTATATTAAACGTCATTTAAGCGATATACTAAAATTTACATATATGACTATTTAACCTCTAAGTCTAACTAATAAACAACCTAAGTCAAGTCTGGAAATTTGCGAAATCATTTGGTGACTAACAGTCACCTCTCGAGCGCAAAGGGTTAATTAATAATGAATTGATTTTAATATAATTGAAACCTAGTCGCAACTTAATACTAATATTAATTAGTATTATTAGTATAATTATGATATGGTCAATTATATTTGACGATTCGTAGAATTAAATAACTAAAACTAATATTGATGAAAAATCTTGGATAAAACAAGTGATATATCTTACAAAGTTTTTTATTTGGCATTTATATCGCATAACAGGCGACAAAACCTTCTTTGTTATCAATTATATTTAATTTAAATATTCAATTCAAAAAGAGCAGTCAGAAATGAAAATAATTGACTTTTGTATCAACGCCTACGATTTTACAGTGAGTTTATAAACAGCCCCGTTATTTACAATTCGTACGACTTCAAACGAGGAAAATTTTCAAAAATTGGATTGACTTTGATCGGTGAAGAATAGCAAACACAACAAAGAAATCATTCGATGCACATCCTACCTGTCAAAATCTCGTTTTTTCCTCCTCCACACAGATTCCTGTTGGACCCCCTCCTCATCGCCCTCTAACTGATCTGTGCTTTCCATTTCGTTATGCTGTTTGGCTGCAAAAGACAACAATATTGATCTTTAAAAAGTAACCTATTCAGGTTTCTCATTAGAACTGATATTCTTAATACGAGTCTCATCGTTCAACCGTGGATTTTTATGCAGTTATGGAAAACTTGAATGTGCAAAAAGATACAGAATGTATATGTAGGGCATATTTATTTGCTGTTTTGTATAACTGATACTGTATAACTATTAGATTGAATGTAACTGATAGATTGAATGCGATGGATCGAATGTATAACTGTGATTGTGTGACTGATAACTGTGACTGTTAACTGTGACTGTGTCGCGCCCAGGGAAGTTTGGGTTTTATATTCCCTGAACGCGTCGAGATGGGGAAAATGTGGTGACATGGAAGGGACTCTCTGCGAGTGTTTTCCGGATTCTAATGAGGCTGCAATCAAACACCCGTGGTATGACGATCGGCTGGCCGTTTGGGCCTAATGACGGGCCGATGTTCAGGCCCTGTTGTAAAGTGCTTGATGCAACCCCTTAGAACACCCGCAGAGATTCCGTGTCCCCACATATACAATATTAACCCTTTGACTGCCACACCGAAATCATATGTTTCGCTCAGGACGCCACAGGTGTACACCGTTAGATGTAATATTTCGTAGAAATTAATCTTTTAGTTTTGATGTTTCAATAAAAATTTTGGTAATTATTTAGAAAAGGGGAGGGGGTCTCGTTGATTTCAACGATTTTTGATTACGTTGTAGAAATCAATATTTTGAACAACTTTTTCCTACACATATAACCGCCGCTCGGCCTTAGTTTCTGAGATTATTGCAAAAATCTATTGCTACTACTACAATGAGTCTTGCCTGTAGCTATGTGACTGTGGTAGCGTGTGTGGAAGCGAGTCGCCGGTTGTTTATGGTTTCTATGCATACATCGAGGCGACCGGCAATGGACGCGTATAACGGGTGTGTTTAAAAACTCGATACGAGTAGCCGGCAGCCTCGCGGAATAAGAGAGCCTGACCCAAACCTTACTTAACCCCTTGACTGCGGAGCGCTCTTGGACGAATCCATCAATATGGACGGCGAGTTTTTCGCTTGTCAGTCGCTGTGACTTGTCCACTGACTAGTGACCAAAACAGTACCCGGAAATTTGATACCATTCTTAGGGTTTAAAAAATAATAATGGCAAATAATAATGGCATATTTAATTGCTAGGTGGCATAGGACATTTTGCACTGGAAGTGTTCTTCCAGGGTTCCCCGTGCCCCCCCCCCATTTCGCTGTAGTAGGCCACCGTGGAGGTTTTAGTAGGTAAGAATCCTACATAACCTCGCCATCTCCCCAAGGTGGTGGGGGATCTTTCTGAAGATTTCCTCCACGTAAAAAAAAAAAAAGGTTGCATAGGACAATAAATTCCATGTTGAATTAATCGGTAAAACAGTAATAAAGGTGTTATCGTAACAGAATACAGAGGGCGTATATTTACGCCATTCGTATATATTGATGGATTTGTGAGGGCGTATATATACGCCTGTAGCAGTCAAAGGTTTAACCCCTTGATCTATAACCACGAGTCAGACTCGTGGTAAAGAATTTGTGCCACAAGCGAAAACTACGAGTGAGACTAGTGGTGAGGAATTTGTGCATAAGATGTCGAGTATTATTCGAACAAACGGTTACAGCTATTTCACATCGAATACTTTTCCTTTCATTGTAACGTCAGTATTTTGTTTTTTTTTTCATTTACTTCTGACGAAACTAGGTGATGTTACTTTAGTTCCCCGTAAAGTTTCGTTACGTTTACACGTTTCAAATATAACTCCGTATGTTACGTGGTAACAATATTCATTTCATATTCATAAAACTTCAGCCGAAATTCAAGGGTATATTTGGAGACATCATCATTAAGGCTAAATAATACCCTTTCAAGCAAATGTACTTATTGCCATGCCAGTTTCGGGTTCTTCCCATTTTTTCTATGTTCCTTCGACTTTTTTATGTTCCTATCTACTTCGAAATAATCAATTATTTTTATCAACTGATCGATTGATTATGATTGCACCCTAAACGTCTTAAAATTGATTTTTATTCCGAATTTAAATTAAGGTTTTTATATGTTGTATTTACTTATGGATTGAATTTTCAGTGAATACTAATTTTAATTTTTTTTTTAATAAAAATAAACTGTTTTTGTTTTATAAATATATAATATGGATTTCATTATTATCTTTTATGGACGGTTTTTTGGGAAAATATTTAGAGTTTTTTCATCTTACACGATTTTTTAAAGTTCTGGAACATATCTACAAATTTACCATATGTCGCACGTATTTTTTTATACAATTTTTATTGCACGGTTTTCTAAGTAACGTGTCTACCATGTAAAAAAACAGCTGGGTGTATTTGCATAAAAATCCGCAGTCTACTCGTCATTGTTCTGTTTTTGATATATGCTGAACTTTTTATTTACGTCAGTTAATGCTTTTATTATTAATAATTAAATTTTAAAGTTACTTTATATCGAAGTACCTTAAACTAATAGACATGATATTTCCTAACCAAGTGACTTTCGATCCACCCTTTCTCCGTACAACTAATTAGGTTTGGACGAGGAGTAATTAATTCTGTTAGTGACTTTTATTAGCGTCATTTAGTGTAGGGTAAAACAAAGTAATACTCCCCAAATAAGAAAATATTTCACTATTATGTATAATATACGCAATTAATTACATAGTTAAATGTTAATTAATACCATTATATATAATACAATTAATATCTGCTATTGCACTTAAATAATAGTGAAACGTTATATCAATTGAAGAGTATTATATACTTATTATTATCCCGCTTGTAATAAAACAGCAAAGGGTATGATATAATAAGGTATCTAATACAAGACGTATAAAATGCTATACAAATTTATCAACGTTCCTTCAATTCACGATAATTATTTTTTTATATCTTGGATATTCATTGTTTAAATTGACTAGGAAAAAAAATAATTTTATCTTGTCTATTAAACTTCAAAGGACTACACAAACAATTCAGGACTTTGCAATTAAACGACCTCAATTTCATTTTTACCAAGATCGGATAAATCAAAAATTAGTATTTATAAAACCACCGTTTTGCTCCCCAAAATCTCGGGTAAGTCGCTCGATTAATTATCGAATTTACAACAAATTGCAACTAACGATGTAAAATTTTTTTTATATGTATTACACGTCAATTAATTAATAATTAATCAAATAGTAATAATTAAGAAAATATAGAAGATGTAGCTGCAGTCCCTTTGCTGCCATATCCAATTCTACGTCTACATTTGTTATAAAAAAAAAAACGAAGAACAGAAAATGAAAGAAAAACAAAACGAAAAAAATAAGCAAGATTTCTCACAGGTAGAAGACGTACTCTTTCCATCCTGCATTTTCGGCTCGTCGGTTTCTGGCTCGATATCCTCGGCTTGCGTGATCCAGTCCAGATAACCCCTGAGATCGTCCTCGATCTGTTGCTTCTCCCTGAGTTTGTGGAAGTCACCCCTCGCTTTCGCCTTCTCTCTCTCCTTGGAGAACTCTCTGCGTCGGACAGAAAGGTGTACGCGTTGGTGTAACATAATTAGAGACATCGAAACCCCTTCCCCCCCCCTCCACTCCCTGCTCGCGTAATTGAAACGCTCGCGAGAGCGAAACGGAAATCGGGAGCCGCCTGCGACTTCCACACGGGGAACAAAACGGAACAGGCTGCGAAGAGTGGGGAGGCTTGCATTTCCTTCCCTCGGGGCACGATACAAGCGAACAACCTTCGCAGATTTCCGCTCTGGTCTCCGTTTCGCGGAATTCGAGCGGCTCTATCGTTTCAAAGTTGAAACGAACGCAAGTTTGACCGACATAAGGGCTGCTACGCGACATAACGGTCGACAGACGAAAGAAGTGATATTTATATTTAGAAATGGGGGAGTACGAGACAGTGTATGAATCGATATTGTCAGAGGCGAACGACGTGAAAGGACAAGTGAACCGTGCAGGATAAAATGGAAAAATAGGGAAAAATAGGTTCTTATATATTAGGTACAGTAGCGGACAAAACTTTAAGAGCAAAGAGTTGATGAAAATAAATTAATTAATTTATGAAAAATTATACGATAAGAATAGTGTTTTACAATAGTAGCAATAAAAATGAATATACAGGCAATATTTGCAAACTATAAAACTATGGTTTACATTGTCCTCTCGTCTTAAACTTTTATCCGCTACTGTACTTAGGGGAGATCGCGAGTGTTTGGTAAAGTACTTGAACTCTTGAACCGAACAGTTGATATTGTTCATATACAATGATCGTTTCAATTATTTGTTTTCAATTGTTAATCCTTAAATGCATGGTGGTCCCCACAGGGTACTAATTACATAGTCAGTCATAAAAAAAAAGTAGAGACATCTTGCTGGTTTTTATATAACTATATTCAATGATTAATGCCTCAGCTACCAAATGGGTTCGAGACATTTATCCCGCTAATACTGAGCTTATACATCATTTTACTTGACTATCTCGTCTATTTGCCTTATTTTGGGTTATACCCAACTTGAAGCCATAAAAAATACTATAAAACTATGGTTTACATTGTCCTCTCGTCTTAAACTTTTATCCGCTACTGTACTTAGGGGAGATCGCGAGTGTTTGGTAAAGTACTTGAACTCTTGAACCGAACAGTTGATATTGTTCATATACAATGATCGTTTCAGTTATTTGTTTTTAATTGTTAATCCTTAAATGCATGGTGGTCCCCACAGGGTACTAATTACATAGTCAGTCATAAAAAAAAAGTAGAGACATCTTGCTGGTTTTTATATAACTATATTCAATGATTAATGCCTCAGCTACCAAATGGCTACGGGTTCGAAGCATTTATCCCGCTAATACTGAGTCTTTACATCATTTTACTTGACTATCTCATCTGTTTGCCTTATTTTGGGTTATACCCAACTTGAAGCCATAAAAATGTTACGTATATTTCAAAATAGTTTGCTGATTATTTTATAATTGTTTCTTAGCATTATTATAGAAAGAATAAACAATAATTTAATTTTTCTAAATCATTACTTTTTATATAAAGGCTTTCTGTATGTATGCACCCTGCAGGGTACAAACCCTTTTTGTTTTTCTGTATATGTATAATAAATAAATCATTTTTTTCATTATTTTTGCTTATTTATTTACAAACTTGCTGACATAAAAACATTTTTTTATTAATGAAATGGTTAAATTGTGCATTTAAGGGTTAAACAAAAGTATTCGTACCCTATGTTACAGCATAATTCACATAATAACGAAGTTCTGATTTTAATGAAAGTTTGTGTTCGTGTAGAGCGTAACGGAATATATATGAGTCATTTTTTGCCGACAGAAAATCTCTCGGTAGCAGAAGTTTTCGAGTTTTCATTTTTTAAATACCGCTTTGCTTGGAACACTTTTTGCAACAGAGTAATAGAGCACCGACAACTGAATATTTTTTGCATGAAAAATTTTGCTCTAATTTACAGAAAATAAATTTCGAAAGCAAGGTTAGAAATATGCAATTGCACATAAACTTTCTGGAATACATAACAGCGTTAGATAAGAGCTGTTTCGAACAACAAATGAAAAAATAACGAACGAATAATGAAAAGACCAGAAGAAGAAAGTAGAGATGCTTCTATCCTAAATTGACGTATAGAAGGAAATATTTTATTTTAAATTTCTATTTGAAGTTTGAGAATCGAAAAGGTCGTTATTTTTGTGAACGAATGAACGAATAAGAAATTGAAAAGAATTAATATTTTATTTGAATAATACAAAATACCAATACCTAATTATGCATATACTACCAGTCAAAGATTTGGGTTCGCTACTGATTTCACGGAAACGAAAAATTTAACAAAACTCATCTCAAGATATTACCTTAGAAGAAGCTCTAACCCATTCACTGCCAGGCAAATTTAAAACGTCTTGCCCTAGGTATCAAGATTTTATTTTAAAGAAAACACAGGTTATTATTTTGATGATAAAAAGTAATATTAAATTTGTTATCTTTTAACAAAAATATTGTTATATAAAATGTTCGTTCATTCCTTTTAATAATTCCTAATTCAAACGACTATAAACTTATTCCGTCAATGACCAATTGCAGTCAATCTAAACTTGTAACAAATTACGAGATATTTCGTAGTCGGCAGTGAATGGGTTAATCAGAAGTCTATCGACTTGTAGATACAAATTTTAAGCCCATATGAGAATTAACAAAAGATTCAATTTAGGTAAAAACTGTAAAGCGATTCCAAGCATTTGGCACTACGATAGTGTATAATAAACATTGAAATATTTGACACTTACCCAGACAACACACCGAGAATCAGATTCATCACGAAGAAAGCTCCGAGGATGACCATAGAGATAAAATAGATCCACTGCCACGAGCTTCCCATCGCGTCTTCGATCTGAGGAAAACAAACAGGTACACGGATACGAAGAAATGAGACTGAACGTCAATTCACATTACACGTTCAAATACGGTCCGTATCCAATACGACCCACTTCGAACAAAAATATTGTCCCTTCAAACATGTTCCGTTAACAACAGAGTCAAATCAATTCAGACGAAATAAGTCCATGTAGATCAATCTCGTATCACTGTCAACACTTTGTCAGCCACTTCTTTTCGCTAGTGGTGATGAATCTTAAGGGGTTAAATTTTTTAAATAAATTGTCATGAGTAATAATTTAAGAACATAAGACTATGCAATAAAAATGGTGTAACAGTTATCTTAACCTCTATGGGCCGAATTTTTGTGTTAAATATAAAATAATTGATGGAACGAAAAATCAACAATTATAATTCTATATATGAAGATGAAAAGAAGTTTTCAAGTTTAAACAATTTTACATTATAGAACATTATATAATTAATATGTATACGCCATCTCATGAAAAAAACTAAAATTATTTGTTAAAATGTCAATAAATTAGCATGTGACCTGAAAGTTACATGGGCCCTAGAGGGTTAATGCCTTTTTTAATAATAATTATATTGTCACTACTTATATTACGAACGATTGCATAAATATCGTTGGAAGTAGAACCTGCGTGAATCCCGCCGACGGCAGCGTAACGGCGATTCGATAAATGTGCGGCCGGCAAAGTGTTAACAACAGAATTAAACAAATTCAAACGAAACAACACTGACTCGCATCAAAGAACAAAAGCATAACGGATTCGTTGAGTTTCAACACGCACCGACAGCTTTAGCCAAAATGTTCCCGTTAACCCTTTGACTGCTATTGTTGAGTATATGCGTCTCTAGCGAAAGTTACTCGTGTGAACTATGACGCGTATATGCGTTTCTGGTGAAAATTACTCTCGCGTGGATTATGGACGCGTATATGCGTCTCTAGCAAAATTACTCGCGTGGATTATGGCCGCATATATGCGTCTTTAGCAAAAGTTACTCGCGTGGATTATGGACGTGTATATGCGTCTCTGGTAAAAATTACTCGTGTGGATTTGGACGCGTATATGCGTCTCTAGCAAAAGTTACTCGCTTTAATTATGGACGTGTATATGCGTCTCTAGCGAAAGTTACTCGTGTGAACTATGACGCGTATATGCGTTTCTGGTGAAAATTACTCTCGTGTGGATTATGGACGCGTATATATGTCTCTAGCAAAAGTTACTCGCGTTAATTATGGCCGCATATATGCGTCTTTAGCAAAAGTTACTCGAGTGGATTATGGACGTGTATATGCGTCTCTGGTAAAAATTATTTGCGTGGATTATGGACGCATATATGCGTCTCTAGAAAAAGTTACTCGCGCTAATTATGGACGTGTATATGCGTCTCTAGTAAACGTTACTCGTGTGGATTATGGACGCATATATGCGTCTCTAGCGAAAGTTACTCGTGTGAGCTATGACGCGTATATGCATCTCTGGTGAAAGTTACTCGCGTTAATTATGGACGTGTATATGCGTCTTTGGTGAAAGTTACTCGCGTAGATTATGGACGCGAATATGTATCTCTGGTGAAAATTACTCGTGTGGATTATGGACGCGTATATGCGTCTCTGGAAAAAGTTACTTGCGTTAATTATGGATGCGTATATGCGTCTCTAGCAAAAGTTACTCGCGTGGATTATGGACGTGTATATACGTCTCTGGCAAAAGTTACTCGCGTTAATTATGGATGCGTATATGCGTCTCTAGTAAAAATTACTCGCGTTAATTATGGACGTGTATATGCGTCTTTGGTAAAAATTACTTGCATGGATTATGGACGCGTACATGCGTTTCTGGGGAAAGTCACTAGTGTGAATTATGGACGAGCATATGCGTCTCTGGTAAAAATTACTTGCGTGGATTATGGACGCGTATATACGTTTCTGGCGAAAGTTATTCGCATAAATTATGGACGTGTATATGCGTTTGACAATTTTTCCTCGCTCCTATTTAGAGCAACACAATTGCTAATAGAGCGCCGTCCACACGAAGCACTTCGACCGGGAGTATTTAGCAGTGAAAGGGTTAATGTCCAATTGTGTTCGAGCCGCAACGCTATCTAAAAGAAAGAATAGTATCTTTCTTCGTTTCACTAACTGGATTTTTTGAAAACGAAACGTGTTGGAGTGGATAATACAAATAGATCTTGAAACAACGGATTGTTGGATAGTTTGGTGATTCAGTGAAAACTGGTCTTACGCTGTAAAGGACATCGGTCCAGCCCTCGAGCGTAACGCACTGGAAGACCGTTAACATGGCCAAGCCGAAGTTGTCGAAGTTCGTGATACCCCAATTCGGGCCCTCCCAAAATTGCTTGCTACAATAGTACTCGGGTCCCACGTTGTCGCACTGGAAGCCGCCGGGTCCGCAAGGAATTGGGTCGTCCATGATCGCGTCTGCGAAACCATTTCACAAGAAAAGTTGTTACTGTTTCAATTATTAGTGGACTGCGGATTTTCAAGCGAAATTATGGTATTATCAACACCTTGAGTAATTGTGTCGTATGTACAGTAGCGGGCAAAAGTTTAAGACGAGAAGACAATGTAGAACATGATTTTATGATCTGTAAATATCGTTTGTACATTCATTTTTGTTGTTATTATTATAGAACACTATTTATTGATTAGCATAGAATGCAAGTTTTGTTTATCATGCTATTCCTTATAAATTAATTAGTTTAATTTCGTTCAATCTTTGGTCTTACACTTTTGTCCGCTACTGTATACAGTGGCTCCAAAAAGTATTCGTACACTGTATCATAAATAAATTTATTTAACCCTAAAATTCTGATTTCGATGAACGGTTTTAATGAAATATTTCATTACCCGTACGCAATGTGTTAAGTTTCGCGTAAATGTATAAAAATCCGTAGTCTGCTTATGATGTACAGTGGCTCCAAAAAGTATTCATACACTGTGTTATAAGGAAATTCATCTACTTCTGAAATTATGATTTCAGTGAAACTTTATGTGTGTACAGAGCATGGTGTGTCCTGCGTGGAGCAATTTTTTTTTGGCGGCAAAATATCTTTTAAGGGGGCTGATAACGAATCTCAAAGTTTCAGCGATTTTTCACGCTTTGAATACAAGCTTTTCTGTGTTCTTTTCTTATGGCAGGGCGATAGGGTATAAAAAATTAAACATTTTCTATTTGAAAGGTTTTGTTTCATCAAGTACCATTACAAAATTAGTTTTAAAAAATGAGAGAAAACTCAGAAACTTCAACCCTAGCTTCACCCCTTTAACCCTTTCCTTACGGGTGCCATAAGTATCCGGCATCCGCGCGACGACCTGTTGTAACGTAGGTTTATGCGTGGGTCCTTGTTTCAAAATTTACCATATCGAATTAAATTACTAAGAATTATAACTTGATGTTGTAATTACCATAAATTGTATTTTTATTTATAATAATAGCGAAATCTGTAAATATTAAAATACCTGAATATGCTTTAAAATATACTCATTTTCACGTTTCTCATATAATATGATGAAACAGTTGTTAAATAGCTCTTAAAAAAGAGTACATATAAGACAATTTCAAGGTAGTGTTGAACGACGTTTTAGCGTTCACCGAAGACTACCAACGTGCAATGTGTACACTTTTCGGCGCGGCGGCCCGTTCACTGGGGTCACTTCGACGGAGCAGTGTTGTATTCCCGATGAGAAGAAATACCGTAACACGAGGTTTATTTAAAAAGTTTATTCTTAAGAGTGAGGTCGAGCGGGGACTGTCGTGGACTGAACTCTAAGTGCTGGTGATCTGGAATCTGGTACCTTTAAATGTTAGGAAAAGTAGAGTGGTAGGGATGAGATAGGATGAGGAAAATTTGGAGTTCAAGGGGTACGGATGAGTTAGCGGCCAAAGGACGTGGATGAGTCAGTAGAAAGTGAGGGTTCAAGCAGTACAATGTTTGGAATAGGATGACTATTGGACGGATGACTGTTGCGATAGGATAGTTGATAGGAAGGAACGATAGGAATCCAACAGCAGACAGCCGTAACGAAAGGGTTAAAATGGCATTTAGATGAAAAGAAGAGATTAATTCATTCGTATACTATTACGATCTACATACCCACAAAGTTTTATCAAATACTTCTATCAGACTCAGAATTTCAGGATTAAACGAATTTATTTGTGACATAGTGTACGAATACTTTTTTGGAGCCACTGTACCATCTGCCTATCTTTCTTTTTTAGTTTGCCCGTGTTGCAACGTGTCATAGAGACGAACAGTTGGCAGCTGGCATGGAAACCGGCTCGATTACGCGTGTTATCGTCTCTCAGGCAGGTGTATATACGCGAATCCGCGGATTCTCGTGAATCAGCTGCCCGCCGTGAGACGCACGCGACCACGCAGGTCGCGCACCGCGTGCTAAGAATAATTAGACGTTAGTTGAATCATATCTAAAATAGCGTCGATGCAAAGTGTGTTTCGGGGTTAAGCCGGGAACTCCCGTGGCGTCCCTGCCAACTGTTTCTTAACCCATTTGCATCCAAGCGCGGAATAATCCGCGAGCCCGCGATTGTCTTCTATAACCGAGCGCGGAATAATTCGCGAGCTGTGACTTTTTTTCATTACCATTACAGATTATGGGTGGAAAGGAAGAAGTAACTGTGGCGGTACCCTGGAAAGCCTCGAAGGAAATATCGTAATTAAAACGGCTGTAGGGAAATGCCGACAGCCGATCAATAAACATTTTTACTACTCAATTTTACCTGGGCCTCGAACACCGAAAGTTCGAGCGGTCAACCATTTTTGTCCACGTGAAGTCTCAGGTTTCCTTCGATAATTTCTAGGGTGCCACCACCTGTACTGGAAGTGTTCTTTCAGAGTTCCCGGTGCTCTCCCATTTCGCTGAAGAAGGCCACCGTGGAGGTTTTAGCAGGTAAAATCCTGCATAACCTCGCCACCTTCCCAGGGTGGTGGGGTATCTTTTCGAAGATTTCCTCCATGTAAAAAAAAAAAAGGGTGCCACCACCTCCGCCGAAAGTACAGACAGCCCTTGGCGGGGGCTACAATATGTAGGAATGCGATCGAGCGGATGCGAGTTTGGGAAAGTCTGAAGAGTACTTGAGTTGGGCGATTGTCGTGCGAACTCAGAATGTTTGGGCTCGAATGTTTCTAAGGCGTGAAAGATGAGAACTTGAGAAAACAGTGCGACTGAGAAATTCTGGGTGGTCGTGACTGAATGCGTAGAGTGAGAAAGATTGACAATTAGAATGAAAGGAAACGAGTGTTTGGAAGAATATATGACGGGGGAAATGCGAGCGCGAGGCAGAAAGCTTTTGACTAACATAGAAGAAAGGTTTTGATTGTGAACGTAGAAAGAGTGTTGAAGTTGCTAAGTTGTAAAGTCGTTTAAGTTGTTTTTGTTAAATTGTTTTAAATATACTTTTATTAATATTTTAATCGCTTCACTTTTATTTTTCACACCTGAATTCCATCTTCCGTTCTACATTTTATAGAACTTTCCTATAATTATGGGTGGAATGGAAGAAGTAACTGTGGCAGTACCCTGGAAAGCCTCGAAGGAAAGATCGTAATTAAAACCGCTGCAGGGAAATGCCTACAACCGATCAATAAACATTTTTACTACTCCGTTTTACGTGGACCTCGAACACCGAAAGTTCGAGCGGTCAACCATTTTTGTCGCGCGGAGTCCCAGGTTTCCTTCGATAATTTCTAGGGTGCCACCACCTCCGCCGAAAGTACAGACAGCCCTTGGCGGGGGCTACAATATAAAAAGATCGTTTTCGGAAATCACACACACAGAGCCCTCTTTTCCAATAGCGGTATACCACAGGTCTGTTCAATCGTATTTGTTATTTGTTGTATCATTATTTCGTTATGTAGTATTTTGTTAATTATTAAACCGTTGAATAAAGCGTTACTGTTTCTTGTTGTCACTTTTGCCATTCACGCGCACTTACACCTCATAACGATAACTTTCTTTTAACCCTTTCGCGACGGCGCACTTCTACCATACTTCGCCATTTTTCGCGACGGCACAACTGAACCATACTTTGCCACCATTTTCTGTGTTGCCTAATGCCTGTACTAGCTTTATTTTCGCTGTTGAAATAAAGCAATAATATAATTATGATTTTAATAGTATTTATTATATATTATTTTTTAACAAACTTTTTAGTATGAAAAGTTTTAAAACAGAGATGATGATTTATTTCTCTAACAATAAAATCTGTATCGTATACGGATAGCATTAGCCTCTGCGAACCAATAAATGATTGCCGTATATAGACGGCACCCGTCGTGAAAGGGTTAAAGATTTAACCCTTATGGCTCCAAGTGTACCTCACAAGCACCACCAAAATAATTAATAATATAAATATTGTAATGAAAATTATATTACTTCTGAATTGAATAAAGATTGTTTTGAATGACTTTATTATCATTATTTTTCCACACGTTGTTTCATTTAAAGTCTGACACTTAAAAGCTTGCAAGCCAAATTATGACGAGAATAAATTGGAGTTGCCGGTCAATATTCACACTTAAAAGTAGGAGTATTAAGGGTTAATTCTCTGTCTGTCTTCCTTTGTTCCACTCGTTTTCTACCTTCTCTTTCTTTCTCTTCTTCTGTCTCCCTCAGTTGCTCTATAACTTTTTAACTCAATCTCTCTTTTGTTGAAGAGAGTGTTAACTCTTATAGCTCCAAATGTGCCTCTCAAGCACCACCAATATAATTAATAATATAAATATTGTAATCAAAATTTAATTACTTCTGAAATGAATAAAGATTGTTTTGAATGACTTTAATAATATTATTTATACATCCTTGTAGCATTTAAAGTCTGACATTTAAAAGCTTGCAAGCCAAATTATGACGAGAATAAATTGGAGTTGCCGGTCGATATTCACACTTAAAACTAGGAGTGTTAAGAGTTAACTAAACTTTATTTCTAAAGGAAGGTATATCCTTTTGTACCCGATCTCTGCGCAGCGAGAGGCAAGACTCGAATGAATAGAAGAGGCTAAAGGACACGGTTCGTTAGGCTCCTCTAATTCTTATACACAGCATGGTAATGGTGAAACACCTCACCCGTTCCTAGAACCTCATCAGAGCATAGCTCGACCTCGCACAAATATTTTTTCGAGGAAATTAATTTTTATTATTTTATTTCTAACAATTACCCCAGTCACTAAATATTCTTCATCTGTCACAGATCATAATTTTCATGTTTTTCCTTTTTTATAAAAAAATGTAAGATGCGATGTTTGCGATGTAGCATCATTGTGTATCGATCGATTTAACACTTTACCGACCAGGAGCCTATTAATCGGCTTTTTGCCTTCTTCGTTTGTAAATTTTATAACATTCCTTTATACGAAAGTGTTATATGTGTCTGAGCGATATCATATGTATATTGTAAAGAAATATTAAAGTATTAATTGCGTGAAGAAAATATTGTTTAATAATAAGATCATTATAGCAAAGCATCTACGCCAAAATGAGACGGTCGAGAGTATGTTGGACCACTAACGATCGGTAAAGTGATAAAAAGTACCATGTTAAATAAATTCCATAAACAATTCGCAAGTCATGTACTGCATATACAACCGACTATGAGGAGTGATACGGGCCAGTCATTAGTCGAACGTTGCTGATGCCTGAACAAAGAATCTAGTAGTACTTCATAACTTATTAACATAACAATATTGGATCAAATATGAATATCACGAGTCAGACTTATGGAATCAAATGCAAAACATCAGGAGTTTGACATGTAGGATGAAGATGGGGCCATACATACTAAAAATAGTTTGATGGAGGAGGTAACGTTTGAAACATTTGATTTTTATCTACCAGTTAGACCTGAATTTTATTGAGTTAAATGGTAAGGGGTTATGGTAAGCACTTAGTCAACTGAATGGGGAGATATCCCATTTTTTCCTCAATAAAGCTCTGCCATTGATTCTATTTACTTTTGTTATTAATTAGTCTTGAACTAGTGCTGAATTGATTAAAAATTGTACGTTGGAAAAGCAGAAAATACATTTGATGAACGGTGAACAATACTAGTTCAAGGCTAACTAATAACAAAAGTAAATAGAATCAGTGGCAGGGTTTTGTTGAGGAAAAAACGGGTTTAGACTGTACTCACCTGTGATATTGTGTCTGCACGTTTTATGCATCTTTCCGGAGAACAGCTCGAGGCCGATAATAGCGTAAATAATGATGACGAACAATACCAGCAGAGCGATATGAAGGAGAGGTATCATCGCTCTCAAAATAGAGTTTAGGACCACTTGGAGACCTGCACAGATTAAAAATTCGTCATTTTCCATCTCTCTATCTTACCAGACATCTGGTATCGAGATAAATAATAAGGGCACGTAGTCCGTCCAGAAATATGGCATGTTCACACAAATTAATTCATGAAGCATCGATATTAATCAATTTTATTGCAATTAGGATCGAATAAAACTTTTAGTGGCTGGAACTGATTGTAAGTAAAACACTAGTAGAAAAAAGATTGATATCCTTTGTTTTGGAAACTGAATTTTAAGTTTAATCTCAGTAATTTCGGCTGTTTTAGGGTCAAATGTCATTATTGGTTTGTTTTTAGTTCGCTCTCAAGCATTTAATATTAGGTTTACGGGAATCGAAGTTCATGAGTAAAATTTGCAAAAACAATCACTATTATTCCTAATAATTTTTGTTGAATTTTATTGATTGACTGATACGAATATACTTTATTCTATTTCCCTCTCAGTTCTAGAGTTTCAAATTCTGTATGATGTATACCTATTTCTTAGTATATGTATATTAGAAACAGATGCACCAGAAATGTCCGTAAATCTTGCATTAAAGTATGTGTTAGGTGGCAGAGAAAGTTCGTGACGATTTATAGCGAAAAGTTCAAAGGATAGAAACTTGTTTCAGATATAACTTCATTCAACAGAATAAAACATGGATACTATCTTTCAATGACATCGCTATTGCTATATTATTCTTATAAGATTCTTATTTTCTTGAACTAAACATCTTTTTCAACATTACATTTTTTACATTTTTACATTAACACTAGATTTACGAAAGTTTCTTGAATATCTATTTCCCATATACATATGTATATGTAGGTATACATCAAACAGAATTTGAAACTGCAGAACTGAGAGGGAAATAGATTTAGGTATATTTGTATTGCTCCATCGACAAAAGTTAACAAAAATTGCTAGATACTTATAAATGTACAAAAAGAAGTGTGGGTTCAAGGAACCCCCCCTTAGGAGTTCGCGTAACAGATCGAGGGTCAAGAGTTATAGGGTTAATACTTTAATAGTCGTTCACACAATGATGTGTGACGCTACCACCTAGAATTATTAACCGGTAACACAGTCTTTTGCAAATGTTTTTTTATTTTTGGCAGCATTTAAGTCTATATCAGCCGAAGAAATAAAACAACAATAATTTAAAATATCAGTGATAAAGAATGGTGTACGAAAGGATTGTCGAAGGGATTACGAATAAAATTAGAAAACCTACATATTTTGTGTGTAAGACTTGTCAAGTACCATTGCATCTAGGTGATTGCTTCAATAGTTATCACACAAGGAAAAAGTATTAAATTTAGAAATAACTTCAACATTTACTTCTTTCTTTTTTATTATTATTTTTTAATTATGAGAACAAGAATTTAATTGTTTTTAATTTTTTCTATTCTTTATCACTTTATTCTTATTGTGTTTTTTTTTTATTAAAAATGTATATGTTCGCACATGTTGAATTATTTCTTGAATTTATATAAAGCTTTTTTTAATTAATTCTTCAAAAATCAATATTTTGGTCCCTGACGAAGCGTAACTGCGTAGACGCGCGACCATTAAAGTGTTAATGTGTGTAACTTGGTAGCATGACTGTATTTCTGGATGAACCGTATGACAAACAACGTGTCGAGATGTCCGCGCACATCGAATTTGTTCTTTTGACATGTAAATCTTACTTGGTACTCCGGAAACCAGCCTGAGGGGTCGTAGCACACGGAAAGCCCTTAACGCTTTCACGTCGAAGCCTTCTTTCATGAGTGTCGTCAACACTATGCTCACCATTCTGTAAAGAAACGGTATGAAAATCAAATGACCCGTCCCGCGATCGAAACGCTCCTTTTATCGTCTTATGATGCGAATATTCGATTTTTTCCGATTTTCCACCTGCTTTCCCTCCGTTATCCTGTCGTCGATCACTGTCGCCGATAAAACACCAAGAAAAATGTTATAACGGTTCTGCCTGTTTATCATTTCAAACACGACACCGCAGGTAATCGAATTCTATTGTGACCAACATAAATTTTGTTTGAAAACAATTGACATGAAAGTTTATTCGATTTTGTCTAAACAAAAATCTTGTTCATGCACTGGTCATTAAAAAAAAAAAATTGATTTGAATGAATAAACTGCACCATCAAAAAAGGGTTTTCGTAAAAAGAAGTTGATCCGTTTAAAAAGGTTTTAACCCTTTGCACTCAAAAGGTGGCTCGACATCTTTAAAAAATTTCTAAACGCAGAATATTGAAGTGAAATAGTACCATTTAATGGTACGTTAAGTTTAATCCATATAAATAATACCGAAACTTTAATTAATAGGATAATAGTTAAGCCATATTATATAATTTACTTTATATTTTATATTTCTTAGTTTGTATTATATGATTCAGTATAGTTATTTATTTTAAATTATAGATTTTCTTGGTAAGCTGTGCCGAATGGAAGATATAACGAGAGTATAAAAAGAGTGAGAAGACATAGATTGAGGAAACGGATCTTTTTGTATTCCTTTGTAGAAATCAAATAAAGCATTAATAATAATAACAATAAATTAATACTGAAACTTTTAAATGTGACTACTTGCATCTTGAAATTTGTGAAAGTGATATCATTCGACTACCGGAAGTGGCCTTTCGAGAGCAAAGGGTTAATTTTAGCCAGAAAGTGCCCTATGATAAGACCATCGCGCGTTTGAATGTTTTTAAAAACGTTCCTTTAGGTAAGGTGACCATATATCCCGAATTTCTGTCCATTGTCCCGAATTTTTCAACAGTTAATTCGGGACGCCTATTGTCCTGGATTCGATTATTCTGTCTTGAATTGTCTCGAATTATGGTAATGTTACGAAACAGGAACTTAAGAAATTCACAAAATATAAATAACCTTCAAGTTATTTCCTAAATATATTTTTCATCTAATATAAGACTAAAATCAGAGATAAGACCAAAGAGAATACTCATTTTTATTTGTACTATTTGCTGTGTATTGTTTTATTCATTTTTGTTTCGGTATGCTATTAAAATATATTGTGATATGTACATTTGTATATTTATCTTTAATTTTATAGATTAAGAGAAGAAACTTGTGGCGTACATCACACAGAGGAAATACGAAGTGGAGAAAAAAGGTACCTGTAACCGAGGTAATAAACGGATCGGATATAGTTCGAAGTCCGATGCAGCTCGAAAGAACCTTTTTCTCACTCTCGTATTCCCCCCAACCTTAGAGGACGACGAGGCATCAGGCCTGGAAAACGCGAGTTGGGCAGGACATTCCTTGCTCGAGCGTCCCAGTGAAACGAGATCCGCAAAATAAAGTTAATATATAACCAGTTAACTGTGGCGCCTCCTTTTTAAAGCGCGCACTTATATGTGTCGTGAAAATTGAGCGATGACGAGTATACTCGTCAATCACAGAGTAAGTGTCGCTATTAAAATATTGGATCAAAAAGATGGGTTTATTATATAAAATCGACAATTTTATTACTAATATCTACTCATTTGGTTAACACAAACATATATTACATACATATTAAACGAAAAACACAAGAAAAATTAAATACATATAAAGATAAGAATTTAAATTCCTGTTGTCCTGTGGCGGACCATCCCTGAAGGAATCTTATAATAAATTAGCTTCCCCACTTTTGCGTTTGTCCCTTTTACGCTAACATCTAAAAAACGTTATCATCGCACATAATAAATTCGTTACGTGAACTAATAAGCTGTTTCAGCCGGTGCATGCGGGGGCGCATGAGTTTATCTCAAATTATTTATATTTTTTATTCGTTTGTTTTATTCCGGCCTGGCCTCAACATATTCTAAACATCTTGAAATTTGAGAATATGTTTTGTTTTTCTCAAAAATTACAATTTAAATAGCCAATGGTCACTACTTTATACGCATGACGAGTATACTCGTCAACACACAAAATCGTGCCACTTCTCCATGACGAGTATACTCGTCAATCACAGTTAACTGGTTAACACTAGGTTTACGGGACCCGTCAATTTGACGGATTTCAAACTTCAAAATGAAATATCTCAAAAACTATAGCAGTCATTAAAACCATTTTGCATCGTAAATTAATCATTTCATCCAAAGAATTTATACACACAATTTTGTTTTCCTAAGCTTTGTACTTTTTGAAATTTCGATGTAGTATACCTATCTCTACGAAACCCGTCAAATTGACGGGCTTGCTTATTTCATAGACAATCCTTATATATTTACTTTGTTCGTCAAATCATTCGTCCAATAATAAATATAAGAATGAAAGTAAAGTCTTTACTTTCTCCTCCTCCAATTCGTTATCTCAATCTCGTCTCAATAATATAAACTAAAGCGAAATTCTGAGATTCATACGGTTCGACAAAAAACCAACGATCCGAAAGATTATAAGTAGATACATTTGCGCTGATATCTGAAATATGGAACAAATGTATAAGTAATAGCCAGGCTTGTTATTAATGATTTATTTAAACGTGAAACCTAATATTGTTCAATTCAAATTTAATTTGAATAAATCGAGTTTTTAAAAAAAATACGTATTTTCGTTTACTCGTCAATTTGACGGGTGCTCGTAGAGATAGGTATATAAGAAACGCCCGTAAACCTAGTGTTAAAGTTGTACGGAGCATCCGAAAATAAATTTATTTTCCTTAACGTCCCCACAAATTAATTTTACGTTTCTCACCCCGTTGCCCTTCTGCCAAGGAAAGGCGCCCCGAATTTTATGTTAACACTATTCCTACCGACACTTCACGTATACTTATTCCTATCGCGACATTCTCACGTAAAACAAACTACAAATTTTTCTCAAAAATTAAACAATGAAAAAAGAAGTGAATATTGAAAAATACATTATAGGTGTTGGAATGTTCCGGTTGGAATGTTCTGTTTCTTATCGACCAGCCTTCTTGAATGTTCGATGCTTGTCGCAGTTGTTATCGATACTCATTGCTCATTAGAGCTCGCTCGCTACTTTATAATTGCAAGGTGATACCAACCATCTTTTGTCGCTCGTCTCTATACTAATGTCAACCATATCAATAGGTTTATTTGAGGAAAAGTATAAAATTTAAAGGCGGTTCTATTACGTTCTATATGTGAAATTCTAATCAAAATTTTAAAAACGGTCATTTGACCGGTCGTGGTAGGAATAGTGTTAAGAAATATGGTCACCTTACTGTTCGTTTACATCGTGATAGATTTCAAGAAATGCTACTCTTCCATGCCTTCGTCTTTCTTGCTACCTATACAAACTTATACATACGTTTTCAAACAATAAATGGGGTGTCTTATAATTTTGTCCATCAAAGTACCGTTTGCTGGAGATGGAACGCGAAAATGGGGAATAGAGAGGTTCCCATGCCGATTCAATGGCGTCGCAATATCACGGCCCATAGTCGACAAGGGGACACATGTGAAACGATTTCGATGTATAGGTGGCAATAAAATGTCGAGGGACAAGTCGAGGCAAGGATCTCGATTGGGAAATTCGAGCAGAGTAAAATGCCTGTTAGTGGCTCCAGTGATCCCGTAATCGAAGATTTACGACGGCCACGTGTACTTCCGGTGACGCGGCAAACTCAACGTGGGATTTCTTAACCGTTTGAGTGTGGCGAAGCGTTATCGTGCTTCTCTTATGTTTTGTCAAAAATGCGGAAAAGCGCGATTACGCTATTGTTTGTTACTATAATTTTCGCATTAATTGAAAACGGTTGTGTTTATATTAATTTCGTGGTGCAAGTTTTATGTGTAGGGTAATTACCTGCATTTTATGATACACCTTGTAATTAAAAATAGTGATTAAGGTGGACAAGAATTAGTGAATAAATTAGAATAAATTCCACGTTGAAACTGTTAAAAATGCTAAACTTGTATATAAATACTTTTTGCTACGATTCACATAAAACTACATATAGGGAATACCAATTAAAGCTAAAAGTAATTGTTTGCACTGAATACTTTGATTAGAAATTACTGAATATTCAAATTTAGTTTTTGGTCAAATTGACTAATTGGTATCCTCTATATGTAGTTCTATTTGAATCGTGGCAAAAAATATTTATATACAAGTTTAGTATTCTTAACAGTTTCAACGTAAAATTTATTCTAATTTATTCACTAATTCTTGTACACCTTATTCACTAGTTTTAATTATATATTTTTAATTACAAGGTGTATCATAGAATGCAGATAATTATCGTACACATAAAACTTGCACTACGATTCATATTAACAAAACATATGCAAATAAAGTTATTAAAATTTATATTTACTTATACTTGCATTTTATTACTCGATTATAAAAATAGTCAGTAAAATGGCACCACATTTACATTTTTCAAATCCTGATTTAAATTTTATTCCATAAACAACTTATAGTCCTCGTGTACTACATATTTTTATATAAATTTAAAGGACGTGCATTTTATTACTCGATTGTAAAAATAGTCAGTAAAATGGCACCACATTTACATTTTTCAAAACATGATTTAAATTTTATTCCATAAACGACTTATACACTGTGTGTATTATTTATTTTTATGTAAATTTAAAGAAGATATCTTTTTTTTCTATAGTCGGTAGCATACTCAATTAAATAAGAATTAGTCCCGAGTGAAACTATTAATTCGTGAAACAAAAAGCACGCGCTAATGATAGTACTTGCCGCTGACAACAATAACCATGAACTTCACGGTTCTCAGGCGTTGCAAACGCGTTCCGATAAACGAGGTCTAAATGGAAAATGACTGTACTCACCCTATTACTACTATCGTGAAATCTAATATGTTCCAGCCGTTTCGAAGATAAGCGCCGGGATGGGCCACGAAGCCGTAAGCGATGATCTTCATAACGCACTCGACCGTAAAAATCACAAGAAATATATACTCTATTTTTTCCTGAAACATAGCCAAAGAAAGTGCAAGGTTAGGCAAAGCGAAGATGCTTCCTGTGATATTATAACCCTTCTGCTTAAGGAGTTTTTCTACCCCGGTGCTTCAAAAAGTAGGCCAACTTCGGAAGTATTTCCGACGAGATTACCAACAGAATTTTCTTCGAAATTCGTATGCATCCTATGATAACGTTTTAAAGTTTTTGTAACAAGAAATGTACATGATGCATAATACAGTACCAATCGCTATAAATATTTTTAGCCTGCAACTTAAGCTAAAATTAAAAAAAAAAAATAATTTATAATACAAATGGACCATAATAAAAAGAGGGAAACTGTTTATTCTGAAATTTACTAATAAGCATTAGTAATTTACAAGAAAAGATATTATAATTTATAAGGTACAGGAAATTGTCGCGAAGTACCATCCAATTATTTTTTATTAATATATTATATTTGTAGGTCTAAGTAATTAACAACATTGTTGAAAAGAGATGTAAATAGTTAGAATAGAACACTTTCATTCAAAATATGCATTCACCAATATTATAATATACGTAACAAAGTAAAGTGGTATTATTATCCTAGAAGTGAAAAAAATAATTTTCCACTAATTGAATGTCTGACGATTCACGATTTTAAATAGCCTTTATCATCATCGAAAGATGAAAGACTAAAATTAACTTGTACACCTAATACCTGTGTGCAATCTCAAGAAAATATCAATTTACACAAATGTTACGAAATGACCTATTTTCTTAAAGGATTGAGGTGAAATGACCCCTTAATCGGGCATCCATTAAATTCTCCTCGTCGTTCTCATTCACGTGGAGAGCGTAAACGTTACGCTTTAACCCTTTGACTGCTAAATACTGCCGGTCAAAGTGCTCTGCGTGGACAGCGCTCTACTAACAATTGTGTTGCTCTAAATGGGAGATCGGAAAAATTGACAAACGCATATACACGTCCATAATCCACGCGAGTAACTTTTGCCAGAGACGCATATACGCGTCCATAGGTCACACGAATAGCTTTCGTCAGACACGTATACACGCTCATAGCAGCCAAAGGGTTAATTAGATGCAAAGCGTCCAATTGCAAGGGCAGCACTGACGGTTCAGAGGCCGAGATCACACGTTCGAAGCTCAAAGGAACGACCGTGTATTTTGGATTGAGACACTGCGACCGAAGTCCACCCTTCACGCCAGTCTCTCAGGATTTTCCAAAATTTACTTACAGACAGAGCAGAATTCCGTTTATGTGACTCTCTCAGGAGACGAATCGAATTAAACGTCTGGATCGTTCGTATAAACAGGAGCTCAACTAATTTTGCCTATAATTCCTCGTTCGGATAATGGGAGTTCATGTTCACATAAATACAGTGACTCGGAAAAGTATTTGTAAAATTAATTTAATCTTGAATTTTGTATTACACGTTTAGGGTATATACAGTAGCGGACAAAAGTTTAAGACCAAAGGGTAAAAGGGAATAAATTAATAATTAATTAGTAAGAAATAACAGCACAAATAAAATTTGTATTCTCTGTTAATCAATAAATAGTGTTCTAAAATAATCACAATAAAATTGAATAGATAAACAATATTTGCCTACCATAAAATTATGTTACGTTGTTCTGTCGTCTTGAACTTTTATCCACTACTGTACATATAAGAAAACATGTACATGTATAGAGAAATGTTTTGCACATTCATATACAGTATATACTTTGTATGTCTGAACATTAACCTGTATAAATTTGAAGATTTACTATATTTATTTAATCGTGTTAAACATTTGTTGTATTGTTAAATATTTTTAAAAATAGCAAAGAAAAAACAAATTTTGAGGTCATAAGTATTTGAATACCTAATAAATGTTATAATATTTTAACTATTATTATTTATTTATGATCGACGTTACATTTTTATTTCCATTTAGACGATTTTATCATTTTTCTTAGGTATTTATTTTATTTTTCACAAATTTTATCGCCAAACTCATTTCATGCAAATAAACATGTTATATTTTTGTGTTCGTATATATATATTTTGCATATTAATACATTGCAAAACATTTTTGTGTTTGACATATATTTATCCTAAATATAAAACATAGAAATCAAAATTATATGAACGCACGAATGCTTTCGCGAATAACTGTAGATTCCAGTAAACACTTCCTCTTAAGGAATTCAATTATTCAGGCACTGTTAAAATTTCGTGAGTAACTGTAGATTCCAGTAAACACTTCCTCTTAAGGAATTCAATTATTCAAGCACTGTTAAAATTTCGTGAGCAACTGTAGATTCCAGTAAACACTTGGTCCTAAGGAATTCAATTATTCAGACATTGTTCAAATTTCGTCAACATAAATAAAATTCATATAAACGGAATTCCACTGTACACCAACTGTTACTTTAACTCACAAGCTTTCTGTTCTGTATCCACACGGTTGAAAATCATGAAAATCACAAATATTTATGTTTCATATTTTTCTCATTGTTAAATTGCACAATTCTTTAACGTAAAGAACTATTATTAAATAATAAATTATTATTATTTGGATAATAAAACATTTGAATACGATATTGAAATAATGTATAAGAGGAGTTCTATTGTATTTATTTTAATGCACAGATAGGCAGACATCTACAGATATAAGCTTGATGGTGAATGTATTAATTGTAACAATCAACTTAACTTTCACCCATTTTTATGTAAAATATGTTATTCCAATTTTATATACCTGTAAGATTATAACGTTGAAATACGTATGAAATGAAAAAAAGAAAAATGGTCAAAAAATTTTGAAACGAATGCCTGAAGAAACAAAGGAATCGGTTGACGTTCATTAAAAATCGTCCATTGTTCCTTTTTTTCGCTTTGAATGCAGCCCTGAAACGGTACCTGCACGTCAACGTACGCCATTTTATGTATCGAGTGCTTTTTACGTAAAAGTTTCCGGTCTGACGCGACACAAAAGCGTTTACCGTGCCCACCGGCCACAATAAGCCTGTGGAAAACGCCCGATCTCTAATAAAACGTTTTATGCTCCGTCTCGGGGACCAGATATTAACCCTTAGCGAACGAATGCGGCCATATTCGCGACATTATATTATATTCGGTTGGAGGGAACGTTCTGTCGTATTTTCCGTTTTCCGGTTCATTTATCGATAGACTATAGAATTTTTATGCAAATTTAACTCTTTGTACGGATAAGTAAAGGAATGGTATTTAGATAGAGATTCGTTTCACTTGTTAAATTATTGGGTTGGAGGGAAAGGTCTGTCGTATTTTCCGTTTCCGTTAATTCACGTGGAACCCGAACACTTTGTTTTAACACAAACCCAACAGATTTAATGTGATCTCCAACAGTTGTATGATGAATGCCAAACTCTTCTGCAATTCCTCGACTTGTTAAATGTGGATTATTTTCCAACATGGATCGCAAAACATCATTATCGATCTTGGATGGTCGTCAAGATCGATCACTTTCTTGGAGGCTCAGATCCCCGGAACGAAATTTGCTAAACCATCTTTGACAAGCACGAACATTTACAATATCTTTTCCAAATACCGCACATAAATTTTTACATGCAACCGACGCGTTGCTTCCTTTTTGGAATTCATACAAAATGCAGTGTCGTAAATGCACTTTATCTACTGACATGTTTTTCACTTTAAATATCACAAGTAAATGATGAACGGTAAAAAAGGACTCCTTTTATATCATACAGCCGGTAAAAAAAAAAAACAAAAAAAATCCCAATGACTCACTAGCCAGCTGTTTTTTTTATTTACAAGAAAAATTACCTGCCTATTTAAAATACGACAGAACTTTCCCTACAACCCAATATTAGGTTTACTGTACATACATCTATTCGTTTATTTCAACTGCCATTATTTTTCTGTAATTTTCACTTCAGCATCTTTTTGTACGAATATATCTGTTCATATACTTATTATTACTGAAAATTTCCATAAACTCTAATAAATAATTAATTAATTATGCACTGTTTTTCACTCTGGAAAATAAAGCAATTAATTTCTTAAAAATTCCGTCGATCTACTGACCATGGTTCTAGAAAAATGCGCTCGTTCGTTAAGGGTTAACGTAGGCACTATCTCGGGAAACCTTTTACCCATTTTCCGGGACACAGGCTCGCCAGTTTCGATTCTATCCAGCCCCGAATTCACCTTAACTCTCGTTCACTACATTTTCAAACTGTCCTCGGTCGTTTTCTTTGATCAACGAGACGCTCTCTTTGCCGCATCTCCTCTGCTTTTTTTATCACTCCACGTACAGTCGGTTGCAAAATTCTAAATAAGCTAAATAAGCTAATTATATTTCTTTGAAGTAAAGAAGCAAAGAATTCTAGAGATTCTAGAGGAAAATTAATGCATTTATTAATGAGTCATTTCTTTATAAAAAAAAAAACTAATTAAACCGAAGAAGTGTTATCCTATTAGTTATCATGGATATATTGAAATTAATAAAATTCGATTTTGTAATAATTGTAATAATTATGGAAAAAGTAAATGCTCGTAATAACTGAGTATTAGATTCTGTGATTTTAACCCTTAGCGAACGAATTCCGCCATATTTGCGACTTTATAAATATTCTAAAAAAATCTTCAGTATCCCGTATGGACATATCTGTTCATATACTTATTATTACTGAAAATTTTCATAAAATCCAATAAAGCGATATTAACTATCTATTTTTTCTTGCTCTGGAAATAAAGCAATTAATTTCTTAAAAATCCGTCGGCCTACTGGTCATTGTTTTAGAAAAATATGCTCTTTCGTTAAAGGTTAAGTTACATAAATTTTCTCGTAAACATTATTATTTTTACAGAACCTGACTAACTTTAATTAATAAATAAATTAGTACAATAGAACCTCCTATGTATGAACTAATAGGGAGACAAATATGTTCAGATAAAAGAATCTTCGAATAATAGAATAATAGAACTAAACTTCATTTATTTAAATGGGTGTTTAAATATTTGTGTATTTCATCTCTTTTTCAATGTTAAATTTTATTATTTTGTTAGAGCGAATAATCAGTTAACAGATGACACTTATTTGTTCGAATAGTAGAGATATTTGATTACAATATTCAGATAATGGAAGTTCGAAAAATGGAGGTTCTATTGTATACACAAAATTAAAGCAAGCACTATGAAAATTGGTATTTAGCTTTTTGGATAGAAATAAAGAAATACGCATTTCAACATTTTTGGAAAATCAACCCCTAAGGGGGTACAATAAGGGATGAAAGTTTTCTTTTTTTCTTTAATCATCCAACATTTGACAACTGTACGTAGACTTTTGTGATGGATTGTAATTCCGTTCTGTCAACGATCCGCTGTATAAGGCAAAACAAGATTACCTATAACCGATTAATAAAACTGGGGTAAAAAAATATAAAAATAGCAAAAATTCAAAAGAAAATGCTCTGTTTCTAAACTTGCAGGTAATTGTTCGATTGACCCAAATTAACACGTTCGTCGCCCAGTGTGATTCGGCTGAGTTTCTCGTTGGGCCCAAAATCCGATTTCATAGAAAACTGGGGTAAAAAAATATAAAAATAGCAAAAATTTTAACTTTTTATTTTTATTTTGTGTATTTTATATTTATATATATTACACTTCAATGCTTATTCCATTGAATTCCTTTTAAAATTCCAATTTAAAATTCTGTTTAACTTTAAGAAAAAGAGCGTCACCCAAATATGGGTGACGTGGCGACAAACGTGTTAAATAGTATTTTTTGGACGCATCAAATTCCATTTTATTCGTATGCCAAGGGGTTAAGAAATTGTTTCACCTCTAAAGTGAACCAACAACGTCCCACAAAAGCGTTGTCTTTCCATTCAACCGGCACACTGGCCCATATATGAATCATATTCTCCGATAATAGTTAGGGAACGGTGGATGCCGCTGTCAGCAAGATTGAGCAATTATTGAAGTTTCACCTCGAATAAGTTTCATGCCGTCAACCCTAACTCTTGGACACAGTGTTTATTTATCGATAATCCGGCCAGTTCGCGTGGTTCGACGAACGGAACTGTTATTTCTATTATGTTCCCTATTATTAGCTCAATCGAAATTACTTCACGGCTCGTTCGTAATCGATAAACCGTGAAATTCCCGTAAGAAGGCCTGGCGTCGATCTATCGATCTTCCCGAAAACTTAGATGAAAGTGAAACATTTACTTCTGGTACTAGACTTCCGGATCATCGAAAGGCTTGTAGGACTGACACGATAGCGGTTAAGAGATCGTTTTGAATCGTAAGTGATATTTCATTAGGTTTCAGATTGGAAGGACAAACTTGTGTTCGCAATTTTTATTATACTTTTTACTGTACTGCAGTAAGTACTTATTAGGAATACCAATATACAGTCAGCCGCAAAACTCTACATATACAGTACTGGACAAAAGTTTAAGATGACAGAACAATGCAAACCATAGTGTTATGATATGCAAATATTGTTCGTATACTTATTTTTATCGTTATTATTGTAGAACACTATTTATTAATTAGCACTAGTAGAACTATTTATTAATTAAAAGAATATGAATTTTATTTATCATGCTATTTCTTATTAATTGATTTATTTGTTTTACTTAATCCTTTGGTCTTAAACTTTTGTCCGCTACTGTACCTATATTAAAATTTGATGATTTGGAAAGAATTTCATTCGTTTATTAATCAAAGTTAGTGTTTCATAAACAAAATATATAAACAAATAAATTGGAAATAAAAAATTAGAAAACCTACTCTGCAGTCACCATCGACTTATTGAGATACATGTATAAAATTTGTTGTCATACTTATTGCAACTGCAATAATAATAAATTTTATCGATTTTAATATATCCATAGTAACAACATATGAACATTCCTAAGATCACTTCTTCAATTTCTTTATATTTTCTCATAAACAAATGGAAAAAGGATTATAAATTCGTCACAATCCTCATACTATTAACTAAGGCATCATTAATATTCATAAAATAATGAAAACTTTTGTTCTTTCGTTTTAAATATTTAAAAATCAGTAGATATATTTTATATCATATAGAATTTTAATATAATATAATATAATATAAATCTATATATATGCAATAGATTTTTGTGACCGACTATATCACAGATTAGCGAATTAACCCCTGAACAAATTATATCTTTATTTATATGATAGAAAGGTTTAAGTCTCAAAGATGTCTTCGCTTATGATTAGTTGGTGCTCAAAAACTCTAATTTTGAATAAGAAATTTCAGCATAAGAAATATATAAATAAGAATTTCAGCATCTACAGTAACGGACAAAAGTTCAAGACTGAAGGATTTGCGAAGATAAAGTAATTCAAACATAAGAAATAACACAATAAACAAATTTCCGTGTTTTTTACTAATCAATAATCTCTATGCTACACATGCTTAACAATCAAAACAGATGTATAGACAATATTTATCAGTCATGGTATTTAACAAAAAGGGGCTGTAAAGAAAACCAAAGATTAATGGCTAGAGTTAGATGCGGGAATATGGAGGACTATAATAAATACTGGTTAAATAATGAAAGTAGGAAATGTAGATTATGCAAGAGAGAATACGGAACATTAAGACACTTATTACAAGAATATGAGTGAATGGAGAGATGCGACTATGGGGAAGAACAGATTGTGGAAAGGAAGGTATGTGAAGAGGTTGTCAAATGGTTAAGGGAAACAGGGAGACGAAAAGGGAGGAAAGAGAGACAAAGAGAGAGAGAGAGACGAAAGTATGATGAAGGGTGAATGTGACGAACTAATTTGTAAGTTAACACATGGAGGATGTGAGTATGTAGAAATTATGTAAACCAAGTCCATTTCTGGGCCTGAAGACTGAAATTAATAAATATCTATCTATCTATAAGCCATGGTATTCTGTTCTGTAATGTTTTCTCGTCTTAAATTTAAGTCCGCCACTGTAGATCAAATTGATCCTGCATCCACAATGCAGGATTAACATACTTTACCATATTACGAACAATTACGCCAAGAAAGAACAAATATAGCAAACTATGTTTACTTTATTGAAAAGAGAAAAAATAGAAAGATCTAATAAAATAGAATACAGTAACAGAAAATGTCACTTACCAAATACTGGTTGGTCAAATTAGAATCGCCGTAGGGGTACGGTGTGTAGACTGCCAGGGCGACGCAGTTCGCGAATATCGTCATGAGAATAAGCCACTCGAAAGGTCTGAAAATTGCGGCGATGAAAACGGTCTAGGCTAAGGAAAATAAAAATAACTCCGACAATGCGGCCACGGATGCTTCGCCAAGCCGTGGAACGGCAAAACTTCTGTTTCACTTTTTCCGATCTTCGCCGGAAGCCAGAGAACCTTAACACTTTACCGAACACTAGTGATTCAACATACGTCTCATTTTGGCTAAAGATTTTATTATTAAATGATACTTTCATCACTTAATTAATATTTTAATATTTTTTTACAGTATACATATGATATCGCTCACAAACGTGTTTAAATGTCATTTATATAATAGCCTTATCAGGACCTTTTTTCATACTTTGCCTAAATAACATTTGTCATTCTATAGAATGCCTAGGTATCACATACAATGTCTAGAGAAAGTATGTAATAATTCTCATATTTCATATATTACTTAAAACACCGGGCATTATATACAATGCATAAACATTCTGTAGAATGGAATGCCTACGGAAAGTATGTAATAATTCTCATATTTCATATATTGCCTAAAAACACAGGGCATTATATACAATGCCTAAACATTCTATAGAATGCAATGCCTAGGGAAAGTATGTAATAATTCTCATCTTTCATATATTGCCTAAAAACACAGGGCATTATATACAATGCCTAGACATTGTATAGAATGCAATGTCTAGGGAAAATATGTAATAATTCTCATATTTCATATATTTCCTAAAAACACATGGCATTATATACAATGCCTAAACATTCTATAGAATGCAATGCCTAGGGAAAGTATGTAATAATTCTCATATTTCATATATTGCCTAAAAACACAGGGCATTATATACAATCCTATGCCTAGGGAAAGTATGTAATAATTTTCATATTTCATATATTGCCTAAAAACACCGGGCAATGTATACAATGTCTAGGCATTCTATAGAATGCAATGCCTAGGGAAAGTATGTAATAATTCTCATATTTCATATATTGCCTAAAAACACAGGGCATTATATACAATGTCTAGACATTCTGTAAAATACCGGCTTTTCATACATTGTCAATAACATATATACGATATCGCTCAAAGCAGTCACCTTTGTGTAAGGAAACATCACAAAATTTACAAACTAAACATGTAAAATCCGATTAATAGGCTCCCGATCGATAAAGTGTTAACACCTGGCTAACCGAATGGGAAGTCTCCCATTTTTTCCACAACAAGAACGCTGCCATTGATTCTATTTACTTTTGTTGCTAGTTAGTCTTAAACTAGTGTTGTTCACAGTTCGCCAAATGTATTTTCTGCTTTTTCAAAATACAATTTTTAATAAATTCTTAATACGCGATAAACGGTGTTCGGTTAGGTGTGGCACCTTGCGGTTAGCTAAATATTAATAAGCTCTCGGTCGGTAAAGTGTTAAGAGGCTTTGAATACAGAATATGAAAAGCCCTAAAACCCCTCGTTGCACTTCCAGCTAAAGACGTCTTACGTTTTCCGCGGAAAATCCTTATCGTTCGTTTTCTTCGACAAGTTGTGCATGTCAATGAAGCGAACGAAGGTTTTCAATCAATGAAACGAAATTTTATCAGTGCGGTAACGTGTGGATTTAAAAATTAGTATTATAAGATTGTATGTTGGTGTGTGTCTGGTCATGAATGTACGCGTGTGTGTGTGTGTGTGTGTGTGTGGAGGGACCGATAGTGGAAAGGGAGAAAGGATAAAAGTAGGGCCGAGTGTTTGTCTTTTAGGGTCACACTCGATCGAGAAAAGAATGGCGAGAGAATTTTCATAGCCAACGTAGTGTAAGGAACTGTGTACCCAGTTGTGTAATGTTTTATTCGTGTCATTTTTTTCCAGTTTTATTTAACCCTTTTAGTACCGAACGACGATATATCGTTGTGTATGCCATGACGCCTAACTATTTGCATCACGAAAGAGCTCTATCTCAAAATAAATTTATAAAACGTTATAAATGTTTCAATTTTTTCTTTTATTCCGTAATATGCTTCTTGTTGAATTTTGTAAATATCATTCTTACTTCCGTTTTTACGAGCTTTTTCCCAAACCTTAGCAAATTCGTTAAATTTGCTCGGTACTAAAAGAGTTAAATGCACGTATATTCTTTAAAATTTTATTCATTTTTCCTTTTTTTCCTTTTTCCCTTTTTCTTTCTTCTATAACCTTTCCTATATTAGGGTAAGTGCGTAATATTGTCGCTTGTAATACTTCGTAAAAAGAATGCTTCCATATATCCGTAACAAATTGAACATATTGTGCCTCTGATATCACTTGAACAAGTTCTAGCAACAGAGAAGTATTTCAATGGATCTTGAAAGTGTAATAAAAGTTGATAGAATTAAGTCAATATTAAATTATTAGGAAAAGATAAATTTAAAGTTCTTATGAGGATTTTATAGATGCATGAATATTTAGCGAAAGTATTTAATTAAATGTTCAAAGTAATATCACCATTTAGGTGATATTTCTCTGGAATTTCAAGAAACAGATAAATTTAAAATGAAAGAGATTTACAATAGTGATATCCTTGAAAACTTATCGATAAGAAATCTATTAAAATGAGAAAAGCCATTATTAACATTAGTATTAATTTACTAATGTAATTTAAACTATTATTAAAATTAATATTAATTTTTAGTTGACAGAAATTATCCAGATATCTGATATGGCTACAATTATAAAAATAAATCTAAATTTTGATTGTCAGTGTGCATATCAATACGTATATCAAACACTTCTAACCTTTTAAAGAGGATAAAATTACTTTTCTTATACACTATTGAAAACCAGGAGTACGTAATGTTATAAGTAGCTTGGAGATAATTATACTTTTTATTTTTATAGTAAAGTTCTTTTCTAGACATAGTATCAATAAAAGGAATTAATACATGGGAACACACGTGAATTAATCATTATTTTTCAAGTAAACGATATTACGCGAAATATGCAAAATTGCAATTTTCACTTTAATCGAGTTTTCCAAACTGTGATTGATAAATTTTTAGATTCTTTTCTATCTGAACGAGATTGATTAGACACCATAAGTATCCAATACCCTTGAATTATGATCAACATAAATTTGCATAAGCGAAATAATATGCACTTACCCTACATCATTTACACTGAACGCTTTGATAAGCGATCCAAACGTTTTATGTAAGCGGCTGAAAAGGGGATAAAATGGGGACAATATGCTTCAGAATCAGTTTGTCAACAAAGGTTCACGGCAAGTTCGCTGGCATACATTTGAACCCTCTTCATTATTGGCCTACTTCTCTTCCGTACATAGAGTGGCATGCTCCCTACTCAAGCTGGGAGGCAACAAAAAATGTAACACAACGAGGGGTGGAAATTTTAAGTCTTAGGCATTAACACTATTCCTACTAACACTTCACGTATACCTATTCCTATCGCGACATTCCCACGTAAGACAGACTGCAAATTTTTCTCAAAAACTAAACAATGAAAAAAGAAGTGAATATTGAAAAATGTATTATAGGTTTATTTGAGGAAAAGTCTAAAATTTAAAGGCGGTTCGATTCTATATGTATATGTGAAATGCTAATCGAAATTTTGAAAACGGTCATTTGACCGGTCGTGGTAGGAATAGTGTTAAGACCTCCATCCGGCAATTCGTGAATCGTGATTCATGCAACGTTTACGTACATTACGATGCGATGTAGTATTTAATATTTAGCCAACCAAACGGAGAAATCTCCCATTTTTTCCTCGAAAAAGCACTGCCGTTGATTATTTTTACTTTAGTTTGTGTTGGATCAGTGCTGAATTGATTAAAAATTGTACTTTGAAAAAGCAGAAAATGCATTTGATGAATTATGACCAACACTAGTTCAAGTCTAACTAATAACAAAAATAAATAGATTCGGTAGGTTAAATGTTAAGTTGGACTTGACTCACATTTAATTTCTACATTGAAAAATTCTACGTTTGACACTACTGCGTATCGACGATACCGTAGCTATTTCTATGACTCGTCAGTAGCCTCGATTCGAAAAAGGTTGGTGGCGATCGATCCGATCGAGGATACACAAAGTTTATATCGCGAATCTGTATCTTAACACATTCCCTGTCACGTGTATTGTATTCGGTACACGTTAAAGCTCACTTCTACGTCAAATGAATTTTTCTCATTAAGCAATAAAGAGATAAATATAGTTACTGGTATCGTCATTAGTTGCTGTTTAATACCGTTTAGCAATATTTTGTATTATTTTGATAGTCATAGAAAAAAATCTTTGCTCACAAACAAACAGAATGACATTTAGTAAAAAACAGCTTGGCAGAGAACCTGTTAAGAGAATCTCTCCTATAGAATTATATGTACGATTGCGAGCTAGTAAGATGCTCCCTAGGATAAAGAGGCAAAGGGGGTTATATGCTTGCTCCGCTGGTTCCTCTATACAAATGTTTATGCTTATACTGCAGTCATACGTTGATATAGCAGTAGAACCCTTTTCACCCCTTATGCAACGATTTATAATGCGTATGGAATGAAGCAAGCCCCCATGACTTCAACCAATCATACCCAAATTCCTCCTAAGGGACATTTCACCAGCTCCCTATAGTACATCATACGTGAATCGCGATTCACGAATCGCCGTGTGAAGGAGATGTAATATTCTACTCTACTGATTTTATAAAAAGGATACTTCCATTCGACAACGTCAATGCACATCTTGCGCAAGGGATTCTTGAGGGGTAAACAAAAGAGGGCCCTAAGCGGCCTGTCGGGCGGCGCTTTGCCACCCCTGCGAGCCGGCTTTTTGGTGGTGGATTTGGCGGCACCGGTACTGGTCCCGAGAGTCTGGCCCGTCTGCGACTGCGCGGTAGCTGGCTGTCCGTCCTGGGCAGTTTGATTGTTCCCGTGCTGCCCGAAGATGGGGGGGGTCGCGGCAGTCGGCTGGGTCCCCGGCAGCTCAGGGGGGCCCAACCCCGAGCCCCCATCCCCCCCCGCGCTCATCGGTCCCTCCTCCGCGCCTCGATCGCCTCCGTGCTTCCTCTTCTTCTTCTTCTTCTACCCCTTCTTCTTCGCTTCCGCTTACTTCCTCCTCCCCCTCCTCCTACTCCGCCGCCTCCTCTACCTCCTCCTCCGCCTCCTCCTCCTCCTCCTATTATACTCGCGTAAACACGCTTCTCTGGACCCTGCCTGGCCACGCAGACGCCCGACGACGCCGATCGACGCGCTCTCTCAGAGACGCCCCACCACCCACTGCAGCTCGCCGGCATGCTACGGCACTGGGCTCTTCCGAACCTCCCTCCGAGACCTAAAACAGCATACAAAATTCACCATTAGTACGCCTTCTGTCCTTCGCCCTCGTAAAACTTTCTGAACTTTGCTTAACCCTCGGACAATCACCAGATACTTGGACAACAGTCCGAAAAGGACCCCCGAATGCTGCGTCATTTTGACCTGTGGTGAAAACTTAGACATACTTGTGCATTTTGAAAGAAGGTTTTGCAATAAATGTTATTGTTTTTTTGCTACCAATATGGCAAATGGCTACAGTCTATGGCAGTGCTTTTCAATCTTCTTTGGGCCATGCCCCCTCTTAGCACCTGAGAGATTTAAATGACATCTTGTATGTAAGTATAATAGGAAACTAAGTTCTGAAGAAGTATAACATAAGTAAGCGTTTCAAATAAAGGAAGAAATACAGGCAAAATCATTTTTAATTTGAATACAAATTCTATATTATCTTTACATGTTATAAAAACCTTTTTACTGCATACTACATACCATACCCTCGAATAATAAAAATTACCCCTACCTATGGGGTGTACGCCTCATCTTATAAAATACTAATCTACGGCATGGGTCAAAATGACCCAACGTTCGGTGTGTGAGGGTTAAACAGAGTTATTCGCTGATTATTTCCTGTCGCATTAGAGCTTCGATTCTTCGAAACACAAACGAAAAGGGAAATTCGATGTTACTTTTTTGCAATACATAAATGAGTAAAGTATTTAGCCCCTTGACATACAATGACGAGTTAAGGTCGTCATTGATTTTGTAGAGTGTAGTAGTTCCAGGGATTTTCCCTAGTCCCTTCCCAGGTTTCTGGAAGTTTTTCGTCACGTCCCTTTTTCGGAGGCGACCAAAACGTGGACACCAAAATTGTTAGTTAGCAGCTAGCAGCCTTTACAAGCACTTCTGCACTTCTCGCAATTCATTTGTATCGTTCAAAGTTCATCTCTTTGAGAGTTTGTGTTAATTGATAATAAATAGTTTATCATCGTTAATACCAGCATTTTAACCCCTTGATGCACAGTTTTTTGCTTTAAAAACCTACCAAAAAAATCAATTTTTTTTTAATGTAAAAAAACACAATTTAGAACGTCGTCTTGGCAAGAAAATTAAAAAAATACAAAAATAATCAAAATTTTTATTGTATTGTAAATTTTATTGTCGCTCGAATTATCTCGAGTGTGCACAGTTTGGCCAGTTTAGCGTGCTCGAGTTAACTCGAACGTGCACGTTAAGGGATTAATACCAATTCACAACCGATCCTAAAATTCTAAAATTTCATGTGTCACTGTAGACTTTGACGAGTCTGACTCGTCAAGAACTGTTTTCAACGAACGCTGTACAGTATATAATTAGATTACTTAGTTGCTTCACTAGTGCGTCGATTCTGTTTTGTTTAGAATATTCAAGATGCTCCTCCCTCCCCCCTTTCAAAAAGAATTTCAAAATAAAATGTTCTGTTTCCAAACTCGCACATAACCGTTCAGTTGAGCCAAATTAACCCTTTCGCTACGGGTGGGTTCTCCGCCGCGGTACTCCCGTTGAACGGACGGCTGCGACAAAATTATATGGCTCACTACAACTTGAGCTTGCTTGACGGTGTTTTTGAGAAAAAACAATTTTCTCAAAACAAGGTATTTATGACATCTTAACATACACATTTTTAATTACAGTTTAACACTGTTTCCTACCACAACCGGTCAAATGACCGTTTTTAAAATTTCAATTAGAATTTCATATATACAACATAATTGAATCGCCTTTAAACTTTAGACTTTTCCTCAAATATACGTATAATACATTTTTCAATGTTCACTTCTGTTTTGTCGCGTCCTCGAATGGCAGGATCGCGACTGTCGTCCGCCGCTCGTTTGCTTTAGACGACTGTTTTGTTTGTATCGAGTTTGAATGAATGATCGCGAATGAATCTCGAATGACTGATTGACTGAGTATCTGACTTCTGACTGTTGTAGATCTCGTATGACTGATCTCGTATGTATATTGTCTGATCGAAGCGCGGTTTGTACCGCTTGAATGTTGTACGTATGATTGTTGTATCGTCTGATCGAAGCGCAGTTTGTATCGTTTGAATGTTGTATGTTTGACTGTTGTATCTTGTCTGATCGAAGTGCGGTTGTATAGTTTGAATGTTTGTATTCTGTATTGTATGTCGCGATGCCGAAGTGACTCGGTTTTATATGGAGGAGTTCGACTGGTCACTCCTCCATACCTCAAGACGATACGCTAATTGGTTGAAGTCGAAAAATCAAGACTCCAATCAGCGTATGCCCTGAGTGCCCCCAACCCCCGTTCTTGTGCCCTTAGCGCGCGTTTCGAGAACGAGGGTGGGGTGAGTCACTCGGAGCGGGAAGGTTTCCCGAATTTCGGCAACGAAGGGGAAACTTCTTCCGGGCCCGTGTACCTATCGCATGTGGGTACCGGCTGGGCGCTCTTCGGAAGTCCCTCATTTATGACACGCTTTTGGCTATTGAGGAATTACGGTGACTCGAAAATTAAACTATTGTCCCTCTACGGACGTTAAGAGGGTTCGAAGAAAAAGGCAAAAAGGCTAAAACTGCTTAATCCTCAAAAATAGCATTACCGGCACGTTCGTGTCATAAATGCCGATGGAAAACTTCCCGCTGCTGTTCCGTTAGGACGGAACAACTTCGTTTATCATTGTTTATTTTCTGAGAAAAATTTGTAGTCTTCATTACGTAGGAATGTCGCGATGGGAATAGGTATACGTGAAGTGTCGGTAGGAATAGTGTTAAGTACAGCATAACTGCATACGCTCGTCGTATGTACAATACGCGGTATTTTATGGAGAACGACTATAGTCGCCCGTTGTACCTCAGTGGCATCTTATGGAGGGCAAGGGTAATCGCGAACTACGTAGTAGCGAAAGGGTTAAATAGTATTTTTCGAACTCATCAAATTCCATTTTACTTGTATGTCAAGAGGTTAAGACATTCAAAGGAGGTGGTGTTTGAAAAAGCGACTGTTTCTCAAGTGTTCACGCTAGAAGCGACAAACAATTATGAACGCGAAGTGCTTGTTTCAAGCCTCGTTAACGGTTAAGGCGATATTACTGGAACAAAATGGGCGTCCCGATTCAATGTCACCCTCCCTCACTGGATACAGGCTAATGGAGTCGGATTAACGGTCGAATCTAAAAGCCGTCCGCTGTTTTCTTCCGCGCTGAACCTCAAGCACTTCCTCGAGCTCAACCCCCGACGTTCTTATGTTCTTTTGTTGAAACGAAATTCTTAACATGTCCGTGGTCGTGAATGCTATAGCATTCATTTTCATTGTGATACAGAATGACGTGGATGCTATAGCATTCAAATTTTAAAAACCAATTATTATTGATCTAATTTTATATAACCACGATTCAAATATCATCGTGGATGCTATAGCATTCATTGAATACAACTGTTAATATATGTGATATTCTGATTACTCTTGCAAAATGTGTCTAATCACATTTCGGATATCATAATTAATTTAGAAAAAAATCGCGTGTCTATTTTTGCGCCTCACGGAGCTTTCTACTGTTCGCGAACGTGTTAACCCGTTGCCGCACGCTTTTAATTTGATGATCGCTCAGAAACACATTTTTTTATTTCAATTGTTTATGACTGCCAGATGGAATCTAGTGTGAGTTGTATGTTTAGAAGTGAAAATTATCACATTTGGCTACAGTTTTTCCAGAAAAAACTCTCGACGGCTATAATCATCATTTGCTCATCATATCATTTTTTCTCTTCCCAGAGCAAATGACGGCTATGACCGTCGTCACGACTATACAGCATTTGCTTTACTAATTCAAAATGATTCCTATGAATAAAAGAGAGTAAATAGGTGTAATCTTAACATAAGAAAATCAGTTTGAAACAAAATTATCATTTGTAAGTTATTTTGCTTATAAAATAGTATAATAATAACCGCATAAAAAAGCAATTAATATGCTGTCTGGCACGTTATAACTTTTTTTCTAGATGTGTTACTCAATAATTCTCATCTTTCACGCCTTAGAAACATTCGAGCCCAAACATTCTACGTTCACGCGACAATTGCCCAACTCAAGTACTCTGACCTTTCCAGCCTCGCATCCGCTCGATCACATTACTACAGTAGTTTAGTTTAAGAGGATTTGTACTGAAAACTGTAAACCAGAAGTCATCCGCATAACTTCAACTGTTTTATTAATTATATTACTGTGATACAGTTTAAGACAGTGTAATTGATGATGGTTCGCCCGAATCCCTTTCGTATCAAACTGTAAAAGGGTTAACAGGCTCCAGGTAGGTGAACTGTTAATCACCAAGATCATCGAATTTTGTTAAATTTGCATTACCGATAGTAATCGCGACATCTTACGTTAATTGTATATAGGTTTTGTGTATTGGCATGTGTGTTGTATGTGTGAGTGTAGACTGTGTAACACAAATGTCGAGCATGTAGAGAGTCTAAAGTGTAAACGTGTACGGATCCTATTAAATATATTTCAAATACTATATGAGAAAGTAAAGACCATACTCATTAGTAATTATTAGGAATGAGGTTTTATATTGCTAAATGAAATAGATTCTTATTTGTAAAATAATACTTTGATACTTTATTATTACTATTGTGTAACACGAGGAAGAGCAATTCTATCAATTATATCATCTTGTAATATTTGACACTAGATTGCCGGAGTGAGTCAATTTGACTCACTTGTGATTTTGTCAAGTTCAAGGATCATGTGAAAGGAATAGAAGTAAGGGTGTTTGTCCTAAATTTAATAAACAAAATCTGTGGAAAATGTATTTTAAAAACAGTATATGTATGTAAAAATTGTTTTGAACAAACTTTCTTAAAAATAAAGTTTTATTCTTTTTTTAAACTTTAATTTTCATGTTTGAGTCAAATTGACTCATTTCAGGCAAAATAGGTATATATCCAACATTCGGCAATCTAGTGTTAAGTAGTTCAGTTCAGAAATAACTTTTTTAGCCACTATAATCACCTCTGTCAGGATGTTCTTATAAGTTAGCCACTATAATCACTTTTGTTAGCAGAAAATTCGATTTTTCAGATACTTGTGTTTTGAGATTATTGAGAATCGGTTTTTATATTGCTAAATGAAATGAACTCTTATTTGTGAAATAATACTTTGATATTCTATTATTACTATTATGTAACACAAGGAAAGGCAATTCTAACCGAACCTTGCGAGCTTTGTCACGAGACTAGCAAAACGCACTGATCGAAATTCCTACAACCCCATCCGGGTCTTTCAGCCCCTTTATTCTGTTTATCAACGTTTTCGAACTTTCTAAAATACCAGATGTGGCTTTGCTTCTTGAAAAAAGCCCTTGAGAAAGTACGTTAAGAAAAAGCTGGTTTATGATTAATTTTTGCTTCGTAGTATTTCTATATTCAATTTCTAACAGTTCGACTATCATACTCGCATCTACTCAAACAAGCCTGCTTAATAATAAATTATCTTAGACCTGGGGTGATTTTTACTTCGAATGTGTTTTCTATTTGAATGTGGTATATGTAGAATATTCATTGCAGAATTTTGATCATTAGATTGCTGTTGGGTTTATAGTTGCTC
Organism: Tetrapedia diversipes; assembly: GCA_033822845.1. NCBI lineage: Eukaryota > Metazoa > Arthropoda > Insecta > Hymenoptera > Apidae > Tetrapedia > Tetrapedia diversipes. The sequence goes on from JAOPTO010002142.1 coordinate 455,300, forward strand.
CGTTAACCGTTGTCAACGCACTAAAAATGTGTTCGTCAACAAACGACTGTTTCACAATAATGAACTATTTAAAACAAAAAGAAACATTGTTGATGGCATACGTCATTAGTTTTCTCAAGCTCTTACCAGGAAACATGAGTTCATGTTCAGAAAAGAATAAGAGTTTACACACCGTTGATATTATTATAAATGATAGTTTAATGTCGACATTCTGATAAAGCATCGTTTCAAGATCACACATTTTCATTTTTAATAATTAAGAGAAAGCTGGTTTATGGTTAATTTTTGCTTCTTAGTATTTCTGTATTCAATTTCTAACAGTAACCTATATACCAACCCACTGGAAATTACAATAAATCAACAAATTTCTCTCACAATTATAGAAAATTACGTGTCATCGGTCCGCGTTTGCATCGCTATCGATCGGAGAAAAATCAGCCTCTGGCTTAGGGAAACAGCCATGGAACGAGTTGCGGTTGAGTGTCGGCAAGTCCGGGAGTCTTGGATTTATAGCGGACTCGGGCTATATTTAGTGAGCCTAGATACTAGAAAGCTCTACCTACTAGCGAATTCCTCGGCCGCGTGCTTGTTTCCGTTTCGTCGCGTGGAACCTGTCCGATATCGTAGGCAGAACTGATCTATTACTCTCCTTAACCCTTTTAGTGGCGAGCGAAAGTATCGTACCTATGCGAGAAATACCGGAACAATTTGACGAATTTGCTAAGGTTTGGGAAAAAGCTTAAGCTACAGAAACCAAAATTATTTTTTTAGATTTCTGTAATTTCTCCATCTCATTCTCTCGTTGTGCTTATTGACAAGGGAACGCAAGGTTAGAAAATCAGCGTGAACTTGTCTGTACGCAACAGAAGGGTTAACCCTTTTAGTACCAAACGACGATATATCATTGTTCACAGCACTTGTGAAAAGTGCCAGCGACGATATATCGTCGCGCATGCGATGGCGCCTAACCATTCGTATCGCGAGAGAACATTGTCTCAAAATAAATTTCTAAAACGTTATAAGTGGTTCAATTTCTCCCTTTATTAAGAATACAGAAATTACTTTACAAACCCAGACATTTAAGTTCACGATATTTTATAGCTGTATTAAGAATAACGCGGTTAGATGTAATACATTTTAATCTTGACATCCACTATACTTAACCCTATCGGGTACCAAACTACAGATAACATTCGTGTATACGTTTGTACATAGTAACAGAGATTACTTATTTGATCTATTTTACAAGTAACTAGGTTTACGGGACCCGTCAATTTGACGGATTTCGAGCTCCATGAGCAAAATTTGCCAAAAAAATTACTATTATTGTAGAAGAAAGGTTCTCAAGATTATTCATTATTATTAATAATTACTAATTAAATGTTATTTTGATATTTTTGGGATATTTGTTCGGGTGCACCTAGAACCTCAACTCTGATTTTAAGAAAAATTTTCAAGAACCTTCCCGGGAATATACCTAATAATTTCCCAAATTTTCACAGCGATTGGATGTATGGTTTTTGAATCTATCGACTACAAACAGACAAACAGACACACATTCATTTTTATATATGTAAAGAAAGTACTTTCTTTATTTAAACTTGCCGCGCTCCATATATTACGCGCGCCTTCCAATTAACCACGCCAGATGGAACAATAGAGAAGATGATCAGCAGATTCGGAATTTGGACAATAGTAATAATAATAGTGAACCAATAAACAGATAATAAGGTTATTTAAGTGAAGCAAGAGTGACAATAATAAACTTTAATTGTTGTTTCTTTTGTTTTACAGAGAAACCAAACCGATTATTATTGTCCATTAGAATTTTAATTATCTTATATATAGATATATATAGATAGATAGACAGATAATAAAATATGGCGACGTACGAGCGCAACGGTAAAACGTATAATGTCGTCTGTACGATGATATACGAGTGGAAAGGGTTAAACTGCTTCACAACCGAACAGTTTTCTGTGACGACTGAACAGACGCGGTGACGCACGTATAGCAAATATTCATGATTCAAGAGACACGAATACAGCGACTTCATGAAACGTCGAATAGATTTAGAAGTGGAAACGCGTATGAGTCAGATAATTTGCGGGATTCGGGGAAACGGATCGCCGTCGCCTTGAGCGCGATTCCGTCTGTCTGATCATCGAAAAGGACGAACAGGTCTGGTGCAAACGAACGTTCTTATGCCGCGTCCACATTGAAAAGAACAGTTCGCGAGCTGTTCGCCAACGGAAACCGCAGCATGTCTAGACTGGAGCTGGCGAACAGTTACAAGCTTGTTCGCTTTATGCCGCGTCCACACTGCTGTTCGTGAACAGTTCGCGAACAGTTTGCGAGCTGTGCTCGCCAGCAGTGTGGACACTTTCGCGAACAGCGAGTAGCGAACTCCTCAGCGAACAGCGAACAGTGTTCGCTCGGGAAGCAGTACATCAAAGAAACTGTTCGCGAGCTCGAAGCGTATCTGGACGCGTTTGTAATGCCGCGTCCACATAGAAGAGAACAGTTCGCGAGCAGCTCGCGAGCAGCACACGAATTGCTCGCGTGCGGTTCGCGAGCTGTTCGCCAACGGAAAACGCAGCATATCCAGACTGGAGCTCGCGAACAGTTACAAGCTTGTTCGCTCTGAATTCATGGGCAGTTCGCTATTAGCTTTTGCCACATACTGTGTTACAAACGCGTCCAGATACGCTTCGAGCTCGCGAACAGTTTCTTTGATGCCGCGTCCACACTGCTGTTCGCGAACAGCTCGCGAACAGTTCGTGAGCTGTGCTCGCCAGCAGTGTGGACACTTTCGCGAACAGCGAGCAGCGAGCAGCGAGCAGCGAACAGCGAACAGTGTTCGCTCGGGAAGCGGTACATCAAAGAAACTGTTCGCGAGCTCGAAGCGTATCTGGACGCGTTTGTAACACAGTATGTGGTAAAAGCTAATAGCGAACTGCCCATGAATTCAGAGCGAACAAGCTTGTAACTGTTCGCGAGCTCCAGTCTGGATATGCTGCGTTTTCCGTTGGTGAACAGCTCGCGAACCGCACGCGAGCAATTCGTGTGCTGCTCGCGAGCTGCTCGCGAACTGTTCTCTTCTATGTGGACGCGGCTTAACGCTTCCCGAGCGAACACTGTTCGCTGTTCGCTGAGGAGTTCGCTGCTCGCTGCTCGCTGTTCGCGAAAGTGTCCACACTGCTGGCGAGCACAGCTCGCAAACTGTTCGCGAGCTGTTCGCGAACAGCAGTGTGGACGCGGCATAACACAGTATGTGGCAAAAGCTAATAGCGAACTGCCCATGAATTCAGAGCGAACAAGCTTGTAACTGTTCGCGAGCTCCAGTCTGGATATGCTGCATTTTCCGTTGACGAACAGCTCGCGAACCGCACGCGAGCAATTCGTGTTCTGCTCGCGAACTGTTCTCTTCTATGTGGACGCGGCATTAAATTCATGGGCAGTTCGCTATTAACTTTTGCCACATACGGATGTCAATGTACAGACTTTAAGAATGTCTGAACAAGATCTATTACTCGCAGCATCTGCATATTATGTAATAAAAACAAATAATGTTAGAAAAAAAGGAGAACGTCGATGTTGGCAAAGACAAGTGTTTACAACAAGAAAAACCACTGGTGGAATCAGTTTAGTGAACAAATTATTACAAAACGAAAATGGATTTCAGAACTTTAGCAGAATGTCATACGAAGACTGTGAAAAATGCTTGGTAGAAACTGACGACATTTGAGAACTAGTCGAGTTCCATAAAATTGTGTTACGAACGCGTCCAGACACGCTTCGAGCTCGCGAACAATTCCTTTGGTGTACCGTTTCCTGAGCGAACAGTGTTCGCTGTTCGCTGCTCGCTGTTCGAGAACAACAGTGTGGACGCGGCATTACGTTAACCATTTCGCTTCGAGCGCTGCATGTACAGTGGCTCCAAAAAGTATTCGTACACTATGTCACAAATAAATTCGTTTAACCCTGAAATTCTGAATCTGATAGAAGTATTTGATAAAACGTTGTGGGTATATAGATCGTAACAGTATACGTATGAATTAATCTCTTCTTTTCATCTAAATGCCATTTTAAAGAGGTGAGACCGGCGTTAACCCTTTTGCTTCGAGCGCCGCTTATAGACGGCGTCCACGAGATGACCTGTGGGTACGAGCGCCGCTTATAAGCGGCATCTAAATATATTTTGTATTTTAATAATATTATATTTTAATAATTCTGTATTTCAATAATTTTGTAAGCCTTTTCATATGAAAAATGTAAATATACTTGTTACATTAGAGCAGCGATTGTTTTATTCAGCACAATTGTCATTTAAGACTTAGAAAAACGCGTTCTGTGCATATTTCTGACGCGTGCTTCCGTTCAGTGACGGTACTTCGGCGGACTGGACAGCCGAAGCGAAAGGGTTAAAGTTTCTGAGTTTTCTCCCATTTTTTAAAGATAACTTTCTAGTGGTACTTGATGACGCAAAACCTTTCAAATAGAAAATTTTTAATTTTTAATACTCTATCGCCTTGTCATAAAAAAAGAACACAGAAAAGCTTGTATTCAAAGCGTGAAAAATCGCTGAAACTTTGAAGATTCGTTATCAGACCCCTTAAAAGATATTTTGCCGCCAAAAGAAATTGCTCCATGCAGGACACCCCATACTCTGTACACGCATAAAGTTTCATTGAAATCAGAATTTCAGAAGTAGATGAATTTCCTTATAATACAGTGTACGAATACTTTCTGGAGCCACTGTACAGTCGGTCACAAAAATATTGGGACAGCGTGTAAATTTGAATTGTAACATTTATATTTTGCATAAATGTACAGCCAGCAACAAAATACCGTTACATTATGTTAAGGTATAGTATCTGGATTGTACATACACAAAATGGTTTAATTTTCCCATGTAGTTGAGGAATAACATAAAATAAACTCAAACAATGCGAATTTTTATGTCACAAAATTATTGGGACGCAATGGTCGAAATTCCTACAACCCTGTCCGGGTCCTTCAGCCTCTTTATTCTGTTTCTTAACATTTTCAAACTTTCTAAAATGTCAGATGTGGTTTGAGTTCTTAGAAGAAACCCTTGAGAAAGTACGTTAAGAGAAAGCTGGTTTTCGGTTAATTTTTGATTCATAGTATTTCTGTATTCAATTTCTAACATTTTATTTATATGATATTTAGTGTATAAAGGGATTCAAAACCCGTTAATATATAAATAAATTCTAATAATTATTTCTGACGCGAGTTTCCGTTCAGTGACGGTACCTTGACGGACTAGGCTGCCTTAGCGGAAGGGTTAATTACCCAAACGGTATCGAGCACCTTCGGAAAACACGTTCGATTGCCGTTGTCAACCAAGCCGATAAGGTTGCTCATCGCGCTCATTCATCGATAATGCTGCGAGTCCAGCCAATGAATTTGCCGAACCGTCGGACACCGATAACCCTGCCTCTCATCACCAGTCCTAGAATCACCAATCCTTATACCACCAATCCTTGAATCACCAATCCTTGTATCACAAATCCTTATACCACCAATTCTTGAATCGCCAATCCTTGTACCATTAATCCTTGAATCGCTAATCCTTATAACACCAATCCTTGAATCGCCAATCCTTGTACTACAAATCCTTGAATTACCAATCCTTATACCACCAATTATTGAATCACCAATCCTTATACCATCAATCCTTGAATCGCCGATCCTTGTACCACAAATCCTTATACCACCAATTCTTGAATCGCCAATCCTTGTACCACAAATACTTGAATTACCAATCCTTATACCACCAATCCTTGAATCGCTAATCCTTGTACCACAAATCCTGGAATGACCAATCCTTATACCACCAATCTTTGAATCGCCAATCCTTGTACCACAAATCCTTATACCACCAATTCTTGAATCGCCAATCCTTGTACCATTAATCCTTGAATCGCTAATTCTTATAACACCAATCCTTAAATCGCTAATCCTTGTACCACAAATCCTGGAATGACCAATCCTTATACCACCAATCCTTGAATCGCCAATCCTTGTACCACAAATCCTTGAATTACCAATCCTTATACCACCAATCCTTGAATCGCCAATCCTTGTACCACAAATCCTTGAATTACCAATCCTTAAATCACCACTCCTTATACCACCAAAAACTCCCCACTCCTGGCTACAACCATACACATAAACCGAAATTTACAAGAATGAAACTAGTATTGTGAACTCTACCGAAACTTTCGCGTCACTATTGTCCGAAACCTGAAAATCTGACGTATTCGTTTGGAACGTCTACATCGTACAACTGTGGACTGTGACATCGTCGACGCTCGAATCACGAACGAGAGCAAGGGCCAACTTCTTCGTCTCCGTTTCCGTTCTCAGCCTCTTGATCGAACATCGATTGGCGTTAACAAAGGCTTTCGCTGTGTCAAATGGATATAAAGACACGCTCGCTCGTAAGATAGTCACCGACTGGTGCTACGAAGTTAAATTTAGTTCAACAGTTCGCTCCCACGGAAACGTTGAGCAAGCTGGGCCCGCTTACCCGTTCACCTCCTGGCATGCGTTCTACTTGATCCTCACAATTCCTGTGCTATCGAACGATAGCTGTTAACAATAAATGTACCGATACTTTACATATACAGTAGCGGACAGGAGTTTAAGAACAAAGAGTCAAAGAAATTAAGTAACTAATTTATAAGGAATAGCATGATAAACAAAATTTGCACTCTGTGCTAATTAATAAATAGTGTTCTACTATAATAACAATAAAAATGAATATACAGACAATATTTGCAGACCATAAAACTATGTTATACATTGTCCTCTCGTCTTAAACTTTTGTCCGCTACTATACCTATTCTTGCCATATAAGGGGCCGTTTGATCCCTTATGAAATAAACGTAGATTTTTAGAAAGGAATTCTTAATTAAATAATTAGCAATATTTTGGTAGGCTTTACCATAGGATCTTTACTCTTTGACTCTCAATATAGGACTGCATTTCTATTTTGTTTAGCTATATAAAACTCATTTAAAGGAGTATTGCTTGTGAATCTCCGATAAGAATCCTTTCTGTTTATGCGTTACGTCGTATGGACCCGATCGAGTCGTTCAAGTACTCACGTCGAAACCAAAAATATATATCATATTCAGATAAATGAAACTATTGGGTTGTCCAGAATGTTCGTGCCGATTTTGAAGGAAGATTGAAGCGCAGGGGATTTAAATTTTAGCATACATTTATTAAATTATACAGGTGCCATTCCTTTGTACAACCTTCCTCCATTTTTCAGACAACTTAAAAATTTGGTCTTTCCAGAATCTATCAGATTTTTCAATGAAAAGCTTTTCTATGCGATTTTTTATCTCGTCGATGGAGTAGAAGTTTTTTCCATTAAGAGAATATTGTAATGATCGAAAAGGGTACCATAAACAACGCTATCTTGTTTTTGTAGCATTTTTACCTTTCCGATGAAAGAAAAGTATTAAATGCCTAAAATGCACTTTGTTTTGTTCCATATTCAAAGGCATATAAAACCGACAAAAATTAACGTATCGTACTCAAATTTTGTTTCAAATATGTCTGAAGTATTGTCTTTTACGATATGTACACATATTGTTTGTTCTCAATCATACTAATATATTTAGACCTGTCCTTATGCCACCTATCGAAAATTGGCACGAACTTTCCCAATATAACCTGAGAAGTGTACCTGAGTCCAGAACTAAAATTCCAGTTGGAGAACTGCAGAAAAATACGTAAATTCCGTAAAGGACCCCTCGGGGCCTTCGCGGAAGCATACCTGTCACCCAAATATGGATGTTAATATGTGTTAATATCACTATTTACTAAAACTTGCATCTGCTACTGTTTGAAAAGCGAATTTCCACGATCGTTGAATCCCTTTGTAAATGGACTAAATTAACCCTTTCGCTACGAGCGGTGACTATAGTCACCCAACGACTGACGCTCGCTATGTACGAGCAGTGCCTATAGTCACTCGTGAAATTTTGCTAACAGAATATTATTGCATTATGCGATAATTGTTTAACCCTTTCCTTTCTACGACCAATTATAATTACGCTCTGCGTAAGATTCCCCAGTATTGAATGTTCGATGGGCAATTGCAATTGTTCCGTAAGTGCACACTTTTGATCAGCGGAAGTTGTGCACCGAAGAATCCTCCCATAGCGGAAGGGTTAAGGAACGTCTTGCAACTTCGTAAGAATCCTCACCCTTGATCACGCCGAATCCTTTTCTTTCGATGGATCTCCGATTCGCTCATCAAAGCCATTCAAAACACAGCGATTTCCTAACGCAAAGCCGTAGAATCGAGCTGCTCGCGTAGGTACACACGATACAAATCAATATCACCTATTATTAATAGACACTGCCAACTTTTTCTTTTCCGCAGAGACCTTTGCGCAAGTGTTCTTAACCACTTACGGTGGGAAGACGTGCCACGCACGTTGAGGTGTTTTTGTTGAACACCAGCGACGTGTGTAACACGTCGACTACGTGAGAGTGTCTTGTAGCGTTACACATTGCGAACTGTTTTGAAAAATATCACTTTCTGCAAAATTATTAATAAATAAATTTAGTATCCATACATATGTGATATTATCATCAGTTAATGCGTCTTTATATTTTCTTCTAGAGCACGTCGAACGCTGCGTGAACTCGCCTCGCAGCGATTTGCAACCGTGAATTTCATTCCACCGCAAGTAGGTTAACACTTAGCTGACCGAATGTGGAGATCTCCCACTGTTTCCTCAAAAAAGCGCTGCAATTGATTCTATTTGCTGTTGTTATTAGCTAGTCCTGAACTAATACTGTTCATAGTTCGTCAAATTGATTTTCTGCTTTTGCAAAGTACAATTTTGAACGCTAGATTGCCGGATGTTGAGTATATAATCTGACTCAAACATGAAAATTGAAGTTTAAAAAAAAAATAAAACTTTAAAGTAAAGAAAGTTTATTCAAAACAATTTTTACATATATATTCTGTTTTTAAAATACATTTTCCGTAGATTTTTTTATTACACTTAGCACAAACGCCCTTACTGTTATTCCATCCACATGATATTTCAGTTTAACAAAATCATAAGTGAGTCAAATTGACTCACTCCGGCAATTTATTGTTAATAAATTCAATACTAGTTCAAGACCAACTAATAACAAAAGTAAATAGAATTAATGGCACGGTTTTGTCCAGGAAAAAATGTGAGATTTCCCCATTTGATTGGCCAAGTGTTAACAGAACACTTCGACTATTTCATAAATCGAGATGAGTCTCAACGATCTAGTTGGGTATCGGTTAATCTAGTAATCAAGAATCGATCGTATCGATTAAGGACTTTGCTTGATTGGTGTTTAGATTACCGGGGAAACTAATTGCGAGCCGGTGCTAACAAGGATTCACGCAACCGAGGTCATTTGGCTTCCATTAATTAGAATTTTATAGGTCGACGATCTAGAAACGAATACCGAAGAACGTCCGGAGAAATGATTGATCTTAATTCCTTTGCTTACAGTAGCTGACAAAAGTTTAAGACCAAAGAGTCAACGGGAATAAATTAATTGATTTATAAGAAATAGCATGATAAACAAAATTTGCATTCTATGCTAATCGATAAATAGTGTACTATCATAATAACAATAAAAATAAATGTATAAGCAGTATTTAAAAAACCATAAAGCTATACTTTACATTGTCCTCTCGTTTTAAACTTTTATCAGTTACTGTACGTCACACTCGAGTGGTGTAGATTTCGGTCCAGGTACAACAAAATTGTACACCTATCCACCTATTTCACTTTTACACGATTTTTAAAATATGGGATTTAAAAAAAAAACAAACAATTTTTGGAGGATAGATGTACTGCATAGTGGTTACAAAAAGTATTTGTACGATATAATTTTTATTATCGGCTGTATCTAGCAATTAATGAGAATCGAGTACAATAAAGACGTTATCCGAATATTTAAATAATTTTCTACATAGTTAATATTAAAACAGTTAATATTAAAATAGTTAATATTAAAACAGTTAATATTAAAATAGTTAATATTAAAACAGTTAATATTAAAATAGTTAATATTAAAACAGTTAATATCAAAATAATTAATATTAAAATAGTTAATATTAAAATTATAAAAAGTATAGTCCTTTATAATCACTTTTTATTTTATTAATTGCTGTGTATATAACAATAAATAATTTTAAGAGAATTTTTTACGAAAAGGAAATGATTTTAATTTAAGGTTTTCCAATTGGTGAGTTTGAGGAACTCTCCCTTATCACTTAACCGACCGCATGGGGAGATCTTCCATTTTTTCTTCAACAAAGCGTTACCATTGATTCTATTTGTTTTTGTTATTAGTTAGTTTTGAACTAGTACTGCTCATAAATTCTGCAAAGTACAATTTTTAATAAATTCAACACTAGCTCAGGACCAACTAGTAATAAAAATAAATAGAATCAATGACACTGCTTTATTGAGGAAAAAATGGGAGATATCCCCATTCGATCGGCTAAGTATTAAGAGTTCTAGGGTTAATAGGCTCCCGGTGACTGAAGTGTTAAGAAAGCGGAATAGCTAATACAGGTAGTCCTCCTGCAACATGGCATCCTATAACACGGTTTTGCACTAACACGATAAAAATATTGCAAAAACCTTTGCACAACACTGTACTTCTACAACCACGGCGAAGCTTGTCGTCTTAACTGTTTGAGTTAGTAATTTCACCCTTTGCACTCGTATGTCTCAGCGTATGCAATATCACAAGTTTTACCGTGGAATTTTCATTTTTTTTAATTGTACTCATGAAATGTTGCAGCTAAGTATGCTAATAACGTATTGGAAAAGTTTTGTTTTGATTGAATAAAAAAATAAATTCCGAGTTGGCCGTAATTCATGGTCATATTAAATTCGAGTGCAAAGGGTTAACAATAGAACAAGGCCTAAGCTTAGTTGAAAATTTCGAGTCATTTTTCTTGAATGCAGACCCTTTCGCTGAAAGAAGTGGAAAATTTAAAAGGGAGCTGCAAAACTGTTTAGCTCCATACCGAGAAATTTACAATGACCTGATAAGAACCAGCAAGCAAAGTGAAATTACAGATTTTTTTCACAGGGAAAAAGATGCAGCAACTTTAAATGAAGAAAAAAGTTCTGAAAGTGAAGGCAATATCGTTCCACCGAGAAAACGTTCTCGGTTGATTGTACTGAGCAGTGACGACGAAGAAATTTATTAAATTAAAATAATATTTTTGTTTTGTATTGTACATACAGTTATATTTTTAATAAAAATTAAGTTGTTTATGTAGAGTTAAAGAAAAAATTATTTTTAATAAGTTTTCGGAACGTAACCCCCAGTTTTGTACTGGCTCTGGGTCTCATGTAACACGGTTTCACACAACACGGCATTTTCTAGGAACCTATCTACCGTGTTATAGGAGGGTTACCTGTACTAACAATCGCACACCACTGACAAAATTCTTGAAACAAAGCGTTAAAGAACACCGAAAAATCCACTACCGGCAATGTCAGTTTTTTTGTTCGACAGAAGATGTAGAAAAAAAACATGAGATTACAGTAATCCATCATGGTTGGCTGACGCTTCGTGTTTCTTAAAGTGTCGCGTTTCCGATCACGTTGACGCATTTTCGTATGAACGATCGCAGCCTCGATGTTTACGTAACCCATCGAAACGAATTTTCGCAACAAGCACTGGGAGAAATTGTCTGTTATGGAAAACATGTCACTTGAAGATGATTGTCTTGCTTGCAGAAATAGGGGGAGGGAGGATGAGGAAAGAACGAAGAAAATACAGGAGAAGGAGGAATAGGAGGGGCAACACTGCCTACATAATTCAATTGTCCATTAAGTCAATCCGAGTTTTCCAGGCTGATATCAATATTTCAACGTCGCAAAGTAGTTCCTCGACTTCGCGAAAGAAAGCAGATTGTTCGTGAAATATACAGTGGTAACTCGGTTGAATTCGGAATTCTATCTCCAACTAGTGAATGCACGAAGCTGAGATGTTGCCTAAAGGGTAGCGAGCAAGCGATCGATGATATAGACAATAATATTGTTAATAATGCTGATAGCGATTATTGTCGATTCGCTTTGATATTTTGAAGACCTCCTCGATACTGTTCGATATTGATAACGCTATTGATCGTCTCTATTGGACTCTCAAGTATTAGGTGTACAAGTTAATTTTAGTCTTTCATCTTTAGATGATGATAAAGGCTATTTACAATTTGAATATCGTAATGGTATTTTTGGAGTCTTATAGTGTAGACATCTAGCTTTCCAAAACATTAGAAAACTACTTGATTCGGTTAACATAACCTGGGTAAGCAACAGTTTTAACGATGGCGTGCAGCAAAGAGCACATTCGTCATTGTATACTCTTCGCACTTCAGTTAAAAAAGAAACGTCGCTGAAGCTGCAGAAATGATCTGTGATGCTCTTGGTGAGAATGTTGTATCTCATTTCACCTGCAAGTAAGAAAGTTCCGGGAAGGAAATTTCGATCTCCAGGATAAAAAACCACCTGGACAACCGCAACGATTCAAGGATGAGAAATCGCAATCACTTTTAGATGAGTTCATTCAAATAAAGTAGCCTAGTTCCTTGAAATCAGGCGTCCGTCGTCCGAAAGATGGCCAAAGGTTACAGAAAGTGAGGGAGATTGCTTCATCCATTAACCTTTGGGCATACAAATTTAAATAAACTCTGAACCTGCCAAAATAAAGACTAAAATTAACTTGTACACCTAATAGTTCGAGTGTTTTCACACGACTATAAGTACAGTTATCAGCAAAACTGAATCCATGTTCAATTGAAGTAGTGTCCATCTTTGAACTGCTATAATTTTGTAAAAAGAAGTAGTATAACAATCTTTAATTCATTTGCATCATAAGCGTATATATACGCTCAATTTTCCTGGTCACTATCACCGGAGCGTATATATACGCGGCTGCGTTCGGCATTGAATCAAAATATTTAGATAATAAAATAACACACTCCCTAATGGTATAAGATCACAAAGATAAACACCGATGCTGATAACTGTTACATTGGTCGGATGCAATGATAATTTGTTATTTTGCTTTTCTTTGTTATCTCTGCGATCACTATCGCCAGTGCTGTGCAGATACTGAAATTTGTTAGTCACTAAATTTATTCGTAATGTGGTGGCACTCTGGAAAACCTCGAAGGGAAGATTATAATTAAAACGACTGTAGGCATTTTTACCTTTATACAATTTTACACCTAAATATAAAATAAAATTTTTTCGATGATACGGGCCTTCTTTTCTTATTTCCGTATGATGCAAATAGATTAAGGATCATCCTAAGAGCAGATCCTTCTCTTTATCGATCCTATGTTGAATTCTGTTGAAAATCCTTGTTTATCAAGGAACGATTGAAAAAGTGAAGATAATTTTTTGCAGTGTCTTGAAAAAATCAAACTAATTTCATATGATAGGAAAATTGTTTGTGCTACCAAAATCACGGAGAATTTAAAAATCAAATCTTTCTTTTTACAATAACGTTCTCAAAAATTGAAATATAATTTCTGTAGCTGTTCAGAGGCAAGCCATATTCCACACCTAGTTACGACTAAGTATTACTGCGTAATCATTGACGTTACCGTGTTGCCTGATTGCCTGCTCTCAGGCGTAAAGTAACCTGTTTCTTTAGTTGCTTATAACTAATAAACAAAGCATCAAACGCAATATTGTTACTCTTTATTTTCGTCTTACAATATTGCCTAGAACAACCTCTTCAATTTTCTTCCAACTTCGTCTAAGTATCACTGCGTAGTCATTGACGTTACTGTGTTGCCCCATTGCCTACTCTCAGGCGTAAAATAGCCCGTTTTTTAGTTGCTTATAACTAATAAACAAAGGGTCAAACGCAATATTGTTACTCTTTATTTTCATCTTAGACTGTTGCATGGAGTTACCTCTTCAATTTTCTCTTAGGTTCGTCTAAATACCCTGTATGTAAACCTTAACCCTTTGCACTCTGAATTTTTTTTCGATTTTGCTGCCAATAACTCCCTAATATTTTAGGTGTTTTATTTGAAATTTACTTCAAAGGACAATTCCTTGAATGGTACTTATCTTTTTTATTAATTGTATTAAACATAGCACTCAAACTTTGTTGTAACTTATATTTGTTTAATTTCGTTGATTCTTTGGTGTCAAACTTTTGTCTGCTACTGTATTTAAAATGTCACTTTAAAAATGTCAACATTGGAATTACTGTGATAAAAACTGACGTCGAGTCACATTCGACAAAGGAGTGCAAAGGGTTAAAGAATTTGACCAGTAGTAAGGTAGTTGTTAATTGTCCTCGAATCGAATCATTAGTTTCTGGTTACAGGTAAATTACAATAATTAATTGAAAATTTCAGAAGTCATAAAGAGCAATGTTCATCAGAAAAATAATTAAATGTTAAATTGTGGTTGCACTGGATGTAAAATGTAGCTTTACCAATCGAGCAATTTCATGAATCACTGTAACTATCACCGCGCGAAAGCGATTTTAAATTCAACACAAACAATAGATCTTTTTTTGCACGATCATGTGTTTCCTTATTTCTTGCAATTGAAAATAACGAAAATGGATAGACAATCGTGCAGCAAAAAGTAGCTAGCCTGCATCGAACCTAAACGAAAAAACTGAACAAACAAGGTGAAATAAAAGATTCAGTTCAGTTTAAATTGCATCTTCTCTTTCATAACAAGTCCAAGCTATAGATCGAATCACTCTTAAAAGCAATCAATTTTGAAAGCACCCTCGACAATTGCTCTGGCGATAAAATGAATTATCGTTGAACTTACTGGTTCAATTTGTGTCATGCTTGAATTCATTTTTCACTGCAACAACTTGCTCGTTCCATAGTTGACAATTTTATACAAAAACGTATAAAAATTAAAGAACGTGACATGTTTGTTTTCGAATGATTCATAGTTACGTGCGCGGATTTCTTCGAAATGCTATACGTCGATCGTCACCGCTTAACACTTTGCCGGCCGCACATTTATCGAATCACGCAGGTTCTGTTGCTCGTCAACGGTGATATTTACATAATCGTTCGTAACATAAGTAGTTGCAATATAATTGTAGGAATGCGATCGAGCGGATGCGAGTTTGGGAAAGTCTGAAGAGTACTTGAGTTGGGCGATTAGTCGTGCGAACGCAGAATGCTTGGGCTCGAATGTTTCTAAGGCGTGAAAGATGAGAACTTTGGAAAACAGCGTAACTGAGAAATTCTGGGTGGTCGTGACCGAATGCGTAGAGTGAGAAAGGTTGACAATTAGAATGAAAGGAAACGAGTGTTTGGAAGAATATTGGACGGGGAAAATGCGAGCGCGAGGCAGAAAGCTTTTGACTAACGTAGCAGAAAGTATTGGACGGTGAAGACAGAAAGGTTTGGTTGTGAACGTAGAAAGAGTGTTAAAGTTGCTAAGTTGTAAAGTCGTTTAAGTTGTTTTGTTAAATTGTTTTAAATATACTGTTATTAAGTTTTAATCGCTTCACCTTTTATTTTTCACACCTGAATTCCATCTTCTGTTCTACATTTTATAGAACATTTCCTATATAATTATTATCAAAGAAGGCGTTCAGATAACTGTTACACCACTTTTATTGCATGGTTTTATATTTTTAAATTATTCAAACATCGAAATAAAGCATCATCGCCGGCGAAAAGAAATCACGCGTACGTAACAGCGGCCGGCAAAGTGTTAACGTACTGCGTCCATCTCGTTTGCTTCTGACACACCTAACCCCTTTCCTTCCCGAACTATTCCACAGCCAATTCCTGGAATCAAAACTCTGCCTTCCCCAAGAGAATTTGAACGAGCGAACCCGATCGATCCAAATTCAACCGACCATCAATGTATATAACTTCCAACCCTTTCTTTTCCCTCTTTTTTCTGTTGGTTTTATGTATAAGAGAGGGAGAGTGAATTTGATGTATGCGAATGCTTTATCTAGTACGTCACTAGATAGTTTATGGTGTATGTGTTATAAAGTGAGTGTCGTATCTAGTATGCGATTCTATCTGAGACATTCTAAGACGAAAATCAAGAGTAACGATTTTGCGTTTGAGGCTTTGTTTACGAGTTATAACTAGTTAAAGATATCGTTTAATCCGGACCGTTCGACGCTTGAGCATCGCTGTGGACTCAGCGACGTTACCGACCGAGTTGCCTCGGTTACCCGCTCTCAAGAGTCGAACGGTCCGGATTAAACGATATCTTTAACTAGTTATAACTCGTAAACAAAGCCTCAAACGCAAAATCGTTACTCTTGACTTTCGTCTTAGAATGTCTCAGGGAGTTACTCTTTCAATTTAAGCCCAGGGCTGTCCGAACACCCTGTATAAGAAGTGTCCAGAGTCGAAATGAGTCAGTTGAAATGTTAATTTGAGAGTTGTTTCTTTGAAAATTTTTCTCTCCAGATTTCGATTATCGTAAATTATCGATAAAAACCTCATGCAAATAACTTTATACATCCCATTTTGTCGGTAAGTCTGACTTAGAGACGGACACGAAACAGGTCTCAAACTAGTTTATAGATATAAAAAGACATGCCCTGACTGACTAATTGATTTATCATCACAAAGCCTAAGCTACTGAAATTAGAAACATGAAATTTGGACAATAGGTTCCTTTTATGACGTAGGCACCCACTAAGCAAGGAATTTTTTATATTCCATCTCTAAGAGGGTTAAATAGAGATTGAAATGTTGTTTGAAAATCCGCCGATTTTGAAGCAAGCACTATGAACACTGGTATTTAGGTTTTTGGTTAAAATTAAAGAAATACATGTTTCAATGTTTTTGGAAAATCAATTTCCGAGGGGGTAAAATAAAGGATGAAAATTTGTTTAAAAATCTGCCGATTTTATAGCACTATGATAACTGGTATATAGCTTCTTGGTTAGAAATAAAGAAATACGCGTTTCACTGTTTTTGGAAAATCAACTCTCAAGGAGATAAAATGAGGAATGAAAGTTTGTTTGAAAATCCGCCGAATTTGAAGCAAGTACTATAAAAATTAGTAAGTATTTAACTTTCTGCTAAAATTAAAATTAAGGGCTTGCAAGATTGGCGATCTTGCGTGTATGAGATTTTTTCAAAACTCATCCCCAAGTAGTAGATGTAATACTGATAGATGTAAATTTGTATGGTAATTTTGTTATTTTTTATTTTCTCACAATCGAAGTAGCAATTATTGCACAAAACAAAAATGTATTAATATAAAATTATCAATGCCTTTACATAATATTTGCAAAAAATATCTTTTGTCATATTGAAAAGTCACTTATTGCTAGTATTAAGATCTAGGCTAAGACTGTTTCTCGGTAAATTATGAGATTTCTAATGAAAAAGAAATTCAATACATAAAGAACTTTGACAATATCGCGGACTTCTCTTGAAAATAGTTAAAATTGAAATCAAAGTGCTTCCGCGTGGGCAACACGTAATGAGTCAGTTGAAATGAGGGAATTAGAAGAGCGAGTTGAAAAGGACAAATTAGAGAGAGCGAATGATAGAGAATAAGAGAAGAGAGTAAGTAAGATATGAGAGAAAGAGAGTAAGAGAAACTGATTGCAAAAGTCGAATGTATCTTCAGACATTCAGATATCTTCGAATATATCTTGTTCTGTGTTAAACAGCAAAATTAAGAAGAGACGTTATTCATCTCATTCTATCCACACTTTGTTCCTCCGTTTTTGTCCCCTCTGAATTGTTTAATATAAATAATCTATCGAATCATATTCGTTGGGAAATGAAAGCACGCAGTACTGTTTCATCCTTAAAATTTAACTATTTAGCTATGAGGATCGCTTTAAGTCCACGGGAAAAATGAGAAATGTCAATCTTCGAGCTTTTGAGCGAATTTTGAGTTTAATATTTCATCATATATTTCTCTGAGTGCTCTTTATTACCGGCCATGTTGCGAATTAAAATTTTCTCTGAGTTTTACAATTATAAAAAATTGAAGTGTACAATGCTCTAACTTTGTCCCTCCATTTTTGTCTCCTCCGAATCGTTTAATATAAATAATCTATCGAATCATGTTCGTTGGGAAATGAAAGCACGCAGTACTGTTTCATCCTTAAAATTTAACTATTTAGCTATGAGGATCGCTTTAAGTCCACGGGAAAAATGAGAAATGTCAATCTTCGAGCTTTTGAGCGAATTTTGAGTTTAATATTTCGTCGTATACTTCTCTGTGTACTCTTTATTACCGGCCATGTTGCGAATTGAAATTTTCTCTGAGTTTTACAATTATAAAAAATTGAGGTGTACAATGCTCTAATTTTGTTCCTCCATTCTTGTCTCCTCCGAATCGTTTAATATAAATAATCTATCGAATCATATTCGTTGGGAAATCAAAACACGCAGTACTGTTTCATCCTTAAAATTTAACCATTTACCTAGCAGGATCGCTTTAAGTCCACGGGAAAAATGAGGAATGTCAATGTTTGAACTTTTGAGCGAATTTTGAGTTTAACATTTCTTCGTATACGTTGCGAATTATAATTTTCTTTGAGTTTTGCAGTTATAAAAGATTAAGGTGTGCAATGCTCTTGGAATAGTTACTATTTTTTAAAGTTCAATGTATTACATATTACTTAAAATTGTAAGAAAAAATTGAAAATGACACAGAATAAAAAATGTTTCATTTTGATGTCTCAAAAGATATAAAATTATAACATAACCTATGTCAAAAAATAAATCTTCATTTTCTGAGAAATGGTACAATTTGATATTTTCCTTTTATTTCGTAGAACCTTCAAATGTTACCCCTTTGCTTTAACACTAGATTTACGGACACATCTTGTATATCTATCTCTAATATACGTATATTAAGAAATAGTTATACATCACACAGAATTAAAAATTGCAGTGTTTAAAGGAAAATAGATTAGGGTATGATCGTATCACTCCATTGATAAAAGTCAACAAAAATCCCTAGAAATAATAGTAATTGTTTTTGCAATGTTTGCTCATGAAGTCTAAAATCCCGTAGACTTAGTGTTAATAATTCGTCGCCTTAAGGCGATCTAAATTAACTGATTTTGAAATTCGCACGAAGTCATCCGTGTGAATGTAATGCATGTATCTGTTTATTCCATAACATGAAAACAAACAGCTCATAAATTATAATATATAATGATGCATTTAATTTACGGAAACCAGGAAATTCTGTTGCATTGCATTGCAAATTAAAGTTAATTATCTTGTACAACCAACAAATGTTACTGTACGTTGTTACAATTAATACAAAACGTTCAAAAAATGATTTACTTATCTTACAATATATTATTTATATTGTTCCCTTCCTGTTTTATTGCATTTCATGCTGTACCATGTTTATTATTTTTATTAACTTCGAGATAAACGTATTTGTTTTACTCCATTGTCCAGTTTACATGGAAAGTATTTATTTTTATAATAAACTGCTTTTCAGCTTCATAATACTTACGAAATTATGGATTTTAATTACGAAATCGATGAATTCAACAATATTGCACCGTTTTCAGTGCGCGTGGCTTGATTGAAAAGTTTCGCAAAAAAAAAGCCTGACAGAGAACGCGTTAATTACGTGGCAACTCGGAGATACTAGTGAAAAGCATGAATACAGTTTGGTTGATCTCTATTAAATTGGCTGTCGAGATTTTTCGTGATGAAATGCGTAGAAATGGAACACGTTTGGTCGGAATTTTATTTGCTCAGCAAACCGTGAAGTCATCTTAAATCCAGAAATCCTGACGAAGAGGTTTGTCAAACCTATAAATCGAAGAGATTTTAATTGAATCTCTTTCCTTCGTAAAGAAAATTCTCAAAAAGTTATTTATTATCATATGAAATATCGTATGTATCTTTAAGTTTGACATTCGTGAATTGTCATTGATATATATATATAAATTCATTCTGTTATAAATGTGAGAATTATATATAATTAGCATTTATTAGTAAATAGTTATTTGAACCTTGTTTACATTTTAAATGTTCTACAAATTGAAGAGATTTTAATTGAATCTCTTTCCTTCGTAAAGAAAATTCTCAAAAAGTTATTTATTATCATATGCGCCTTTGTTTGACATTCGTGAATTGTCACTGATATATGTATATAAATTCATTCTGTTATAAATGTGAAATATATAGTTATATATAATTGTATTATTAGTTAATAGTTATTTAACACGTTCGTCGCCACGTCACCCATATTTGGGTGACGCTCTTTTTCTTAAAGTTAATTAGGATTTTTAATTGGAATTTTAAAAGGAATTCAATGGAATAAATATTGAAGTATAATATATATAAATACAAAATACGTAAAATAAAAATAAAAAATTAAAACTTTTGCTATTTTTATATCTTTTACCCACAGTTTTCTATGCAATCGGATTTGGGCTCAGCGAGAAACTCAGTCGAATCACGCTGGGCGACGAACATGTTAAACCTCTTCTATGTTTGAAATGTTCAATGAGAATATTGTGGAACTTGTGTTACTGAACAATGGTGAAAATGAAAATAATGGAATTAATAATGCTTTTATCATTCATGACAAGAGCAGTATACTGAATCATAAAAGCTCTGATCTAATATCTTTAACAGTAAGTGAAAATAAAAATTTATATTGCAAATGATACATATCAGTGTGCATTCTTTTACCATCTGTAATATTCCTCAAAATTATAAAACTTGCTTCAAAAAGTAATATTTTTGAGATAAACGTGTAACAGAAAATATGGATTTGAGGAATTTTCTAGTTTTCTATGTAATGGTTCGAGGTCTAACAGTTTTAAAGATTATTGATTTATAAGAACTTGACCTATTAACTTGACACTTAACACTTAGCCAACCGAATGGGGAGATCTCCCATTCTTTCCTCTCCTATTTATACTATTTACTTTTGTTATTAGTTAGTCTTGAACTAGTGTTGTTCACAGTTCATTAAATGCATTTTCTGCCCTTCCAAAGTACAATTTTCAATAAATTCAGCACTAGTTCAAGATTAACTAATAACAAAAGTAAATAGAATGAATGGCAGAGGAAAGAATGGGAGATCTCCCCATTCGGTTGGGTAAGTGTTAACAGTGCATAAACATTTTATTTGTAATTCTTCCTTTTCTTGTGTAATTTGTAATTCCTATCATTGTATTATATTTTACCTGAAAAAATGTTGTAAACGAAACGTTGTGTTAATGCAACCTTGTATCTTAATACAATACATTAACCGACTCATTGTTTGGTCAAAATCTCATTCTTGCACAATGTTAAAAATTAATAAAAAAGAACTAATTTTAGTTAAATCCATTTTGCTTCGTGCTAATGTAATAATAGATATTATACCTCAGAAAATAAATTAACCGTATATAAAATATTGGTAATCCTCCTCGCTTAACGGATTACGTTTGGAAATCAAATGAAGCTTGAAAAAAGAACGATCACCTCCAACGTGAATCGACAATTGTTAGCTAACAAAGAAATAGGTACAAAAGCAGAATTCTATTGTACAAATTGCGAATAAAGAGAATTGGAAACTACAAAGGATATTTGGTATCCGTTTTCCATCGAATCCTACACAATTTTTGCTCTTCGATCGTATCACCTTACTTTTTATTGGGTGATGGCAAAAGATTGATACACAATTGACTGTTCAACAGTTGACTGACTGTTGACTGGCAATTGAATGATTTATTTTATAATCATATTATTAACCGACAGTTACCTAAATGCTTCGTAATTCAACCTAACCTTAAAAACTATTACATTACTGATTAATAAATACTATTTTTTATGAAAATGTGTTGTATTCAGTTTTAGTCAAATCGGGCACGAACTTTTGCAATCACCCAATAGAAATATTATAAAGTACACAGTGGGACAAGTGGTACAGCTTTTTTCGTATACATATCTGTATTGTTTACAGATAGTTATTAATTAACACGAATAATAAATCCTAAGAAATGGTCGTATTATTTGAATTCATACTATTCGAATATTTTAAACAGAATGATATACTGCAATAGATATCTGTAAATATATATTTTCATATGTTTATTAAATTATTAAATATTTAACATTCGTCTTCAAATCCTCATACAGCCGCCGATTAACATGTATTGCGTTATCTGGATGAAAATTAATTTGTGTTCAAATTAACTCATATTCGAATTCCTAAAACTTAACACTAAAACTACCAGAGCAGTCAAAATGACCAATTGGTGATTATTCATAGCAACCTTATAAATTCACAGTGATAAAATTTCCAAAATTTGCTATGATTTTCTGCAGAAAGCATAAATAAAGATTTGTTTTCTATGTATTCAATATCTTTTCATGTAATCTTCAATTTGATCTCTTCCATTCAAATAAGTATACTATAATTGTCGGTAATTCTAGTGTTAACTCTTTCGTTTCTTGCTCTTCGATATCGCTTATAGTATTCTTCTCGTATTATCGGAATTCTCGTTCACATTAAACGCGACCTGGTACCACTTTACAATTTGCGCTAAATTGGATACAGTACTATTTAAACTCGCATTAATCGATGATAGGTGTGAATGAGACTTTAGGTATTAATGCGACTTTAAGAGGGGAAAAAACGAAATAAAAACACAAACGTAGCAGAGGGGCGATTCGGATCGCATAAATCATTCGAGGCTATTATAGAGTGTAGACAGTAATAGAGTGTAATCCGTAGTATAACCTAAAATATAGAAACTAAATGTAGTGGGTAATAAATTTATTTCTAAGTGTGCGCCGCATTATTCCAATCCAACAATTGAGACCTATCTACATTATATTAATACCTTTATATGATATAATGTCAAAATATTGCTTATTTAGTTTGATAATCCAGTAGCCCCAATTTATCGGTATAGTTTAGTTTTAAAGCACTACTATATTAGTATTCATAAGTTCAAGAATATTGTTGCAGAACCAATTGCATTCCTTTTTTGGAAGATAATGCAAAATTCGTGAGGAAGAGTAAAAAACTCTAAAAGAAAGAGATATATAAGTACAAACACAGACATAGAACAGTAAAATAAGAAATCTATAAATACATAAGGACATGTCCTGACTAACTGATTCATCATCGCAGAACCTAAGCCACTGAAGCTAGAAACATGAAATTTGGACAATGGGTTCCTTTTATGACGTAGGCACTCACTAATAAACGATCTTTTGATATTCTACCCCTAAGGGGTTTTAATAGGGGTTGAAACGTTGTTTGAACCCATTTTGAAGTAAGCACTATGAAAACTAGTATTTAGTTTTTTGGTTAAAAATAAAGAAATACAAGTTTCAACGTTTTTGGAAAATCAACCCCCAAGGGGATAAAATAAGGTATGAAAGGCTGTTTGAAAATCCGCCGATTTTGAAGTAAGCACTATGAAAACTGGTATTTAGTTTTTTGGTTAAAAATAAAGAAATACAAGTTTCAACGTTTTTAGAAAATCAACCTCCAAAGGGGTAAAGTAAGGGATGAAAGGTTGTTTGAAAATCCGCTAATTTTGAAGTAAGCATTATGAAAACTGGTATTTAGTTTTTTGGTTAAAAATAAAGAAATACAAGTTTCAACGTTTTTGGAAAATCAACCCCCAAGGGTGTAAAATAAGGAATGAAAGGTTGTTTGAAATTCCGCCAATTTTGAAGTAAGCACTATGAAAACTGGTATTTAGTTTTTTGGTGAAAAATAAAGAAATACATGTTTCAACGTTTTTGGAAAATCAACCCCCAAAGGGGTAAAATAAGAGATGAAAGCTTATTTGAAAATCTGCCGATTTTGAAGCAAGCACTATAAAAGAAAACGCAGGCAACAACTAGTTCAATATATCATCCTACGTATAAAGCGATAGGATGTTATATAAGATCAGAGTATTCAACGAAAAGAAGCTGTAAAGAAAACAAAAGAGTAATAGCTAGAGTTAGATGCGAAAATATGGAGGAGTATAATAAATACTGATTAAATAATGAAAGCAGGAAATGTAGATTATGCGAGAGAGAATGCGGAACGTTAAAATACTTATTACAAGAATGAGAGCGAATGGAGAGATGCGAGTATGGGGTAGAACAGATTGTGGAGGGGAGGGTATGTGAAGGGGTTGTCAAATGATCAAGGGAAATAGAGAGACTAATGATGAAGGGTAAATGTGACGAACTAATTTGTAAGTTAACCCTTTGGCTTATAATCACGAGTCTGACTCGTGGTAAAGAATTTGTGCCATAAACGAAAACCATGAGTCTGACTCGTGGTAAGGAATTGATGCATAAAATGCCGCGTATTATTATTTGAACCAGCGATTGGAGTTATTTCCGAACTTCTTGATAACTATGGCTCGCGCAATCGGTAGATAGCGTGTTGGCCAAGGGGTTAAGACATGGAGGATGTGTGTTAAATTGTGCAGGGAAACCTGGGAAAGCTGAGGAAAACCCAAGGAAAACCAAATGTCTCGGGTAGGCTTGAGCTGCGTCTTGAGCCAAACTCCCTTTTTGCATGCACTTTGAAAGAAAAAAAAGGAAAAGGTCTGTCTCGAAAGCGATATGAACGAGTAAGCTCGTTCTAACCAGGAAAACGCTTGTAAAATATCATTGAAGAATAAATTTATTGTGTCAATCTTCTCTACCCTTCAATAAGTTCATAATTTTCCTTCAAGTGTTTATTTCCCGTTCCTACCCTCTCAACTTTAACAATGTATACAGAAATTACGTAAACCAAGTCCATTTCTGGACCAGAGTGTTGAAATAAACAATATATCGATCTATCTAATACAAAATTCCTTTTTCCCTCCTCCTTACTTTACATCAACGTTTCGATTCCCGATCGTAAACGTACTTTCGAAATCAAACTCGAACGTCGTCGAAAATACTTAACACGTTAAGCGCCACGCCGAATTTCTGTGCCGTTCCGTTGAAGCCACAGTTAGCCGTCAGGCGGGCCCCGCCGGGCCACTTACCGATAGGCGAGCCACAGTATAAACAGATAAACAGATATCTTGTTTTAATAAATTACATTAATATTTTTAAGTATTATATTCTTTTCCTTGAAGCATTGACCAAACAAAAATCGATATCGCATAATTTAAATGTTCAGTCTTACAAGTACGCAAGGACCGACACACGCGCTGCGATAGACGAACGAAAAATCTGTCGCCGGTCCGTAGGGACCGACGTGGCCTGAACGGAAAGTCTAGCGCCGGTCCCTAGGAACCGGCGTGACGCTTAACGTGTTAACCCTTTTCGCACGAGAGGCAACTCCCAATCGCCAAATTTAATAGAATAAATGATATAATAATATTGGAAATATACATTGTATATTGCTGTGATCGGTTTATGTCTGAATGTGCACGTCTCCCCACCAGGGCTCGCAACAGTGGAATCGCGCCGGGTCTTCTTTTGTTTTAATCGTTTTATAATTCGCAGTAGTTCTCGACATGATGTGTCCACGCACAAGGCGTTATTCTGTATAATAATAACTAATATATAATATACTCTATAATCCGTCTTCTTCTTTTTCTTGTTTTTCACAAATAAATAAAAAATAAAAGTTTCCCAAACTTTCAAATACAAAGGATGAAATAGCCGTACGCGCAAATTTTAGTATATTACTTAACCAAATTGAATGAAATTTAATTGGAAACAAATCTTAGTAAATAGTTTGCATTTAAGTATCTTTGAAGTCAGTATTATTAGATAACCAAGCAAAGGTTTAAGCCTTTCACAGTGTAATAAAATGACGAGCAGCGCGCTTGAAGTAGCTTGAAAAGATAACTACTCTGTTGTTGTTAAGACTTCTAACATATTTTTGAATTAGACTAAAAAAGTGCATAACCTCGATTGTTTCCATACAATAAACTTTATTAATTATGTTATCACGGCACGATTTAAGATATGAAACTTACCCTGCTGTAATTTATGGCTTACTCGAATCTTTGTCGTATTAAACTGCGAAAGGGTTAAGCCTTAAGATTAGACGCTCGGTAGCTTTCGCGGCCCGCTCGCAATCGGAACTTCCTCTCGAAACCTTACTCGAGATATTTTTACACCTAGACACATGTCCGGGCGGCCGTTAAGATCGTCGAACTCCTCTTATCTGTCGTTCGAAATAGCATAAACTGGAATTGTTCGCCAACCGGTCCCGCCTCGAGTCCTCGAGTGGTTCGCGAGTTTCCGTGAAGAATCGGCGACGGCCACGTCGAACGAGCGGATAGAAGGAAAAAGGGGTATTTAAAAATAGTTGGTAGTCTAGGTCACGAAGCCGAGAGCATTCGGGATGATATCCCGACAGCGAATCTGCAGAATTGACGCTTCTTCGTTGAAAGAGACACTTGTAACACATCGATTACTCTCGCCATCTCTTTCTCTCTTTCTCTCTATGTCGTTCTCGCAACCCCTTCGTCCCAGCAAGTGGATGATGCCCTTGCGGCTTCTTCGACGAAACGCGTGCTCGACGCTCGCCACGCGGAGGTACGTTCCGTTTAGCGGGGTCCTCGAATCGGTTGATGCGAGCAAAGTGACACGACAAAGGAACGTGATCGCGATCGAACGCCTACAACGGAATCCAATGAGAAACGTACGCTTCGATGAACTTCTGCTAACAGCTTCGGTTAGAAATTGAATACAGAAATACTATGGAGCAAAAATTAACCAAAAACTAGCTTTCTTTTAACGTACTTTTTGAAGGGTTTCGTTCAAGAACCCAAGCCACATCTGGTAACTTAGAAAATAGGAAAATTATAGGAAAAATAAAGCCGCGTCCACATAGAAGAGAACAGTTCGCGAGCAGCACACGAATTGCTCGCGTGCGGTTCGCGAGCTGTTCGCCAACGGAAAACGCAGCATATCCAGACTGGAGCTCGCGAACAGTTACAAGCTTGTTCGCTCTGAATTCATGGGCAGTTCGTTATTAGCTTTTGCCACATACTGTGTTACAAACGCGTCCAGATACGCTTCGAGCTCGCGAACAGTTTCTTTGATGTACCGCTTCCCGAGCGAACACTGTTCGCTGTTCGCTGAGGAGTTCGCTGCTCGCTGCTCGCTGTTCGCGAAAGTGTCCACACTGCTGGCGAGCACAGCTCGCGAACTGTTCGATTCAAAAGGTTGTAACTAGACCTCAACCAATCACAACGGTTTAAAATATTGTAGGAAGGGGGGCTGGACAGCGCTTCTCTTCTACCAGGTAAGCGCGGCTAATGCAAGTACACCCTTAGCTAGGGTAGTAGAATCGCAAGTATATAATACTAGCTGTTGTCCACGGCTTTGCCCGCGCGAAAGTACTTTGATTTCAATATCAACTATTTTCAAGAAATATCCAAATTTTGCAAGCCCTTAACTTTAATTTTAACCAGAAAGTTAAATACTTACTAATTTTTATAATGCTTGCTTTAAAATCAGCGGATTTTCAAATAAACTTTCATCCCTTATTTTACCCCATTGGGGGTTAATTTTCCAAAAACATTGAAACACGTGTTTCTTTATTTATAACCAAAAAGCTAAGTAACAGTTTTCATAGTGCTTGCTTCAAAATCGGCAGATTTTCAAATAACATTTCAACCCCTATTTAACTTCCTTCGGGGTAGAATATCAAAAAATCTTTCCTTAGTAGGTGCTTGCCTCATAAAAGGAACCCATTGTCCAAATTTCATGTTTCTGGCTTCAATAGTTTAGGCTCTGCGATGATGAATCAGTCAGTCAGTCAGAACATGTCCTTTTATATGTATAGATTGGTTTTCAAAATAATATCGCTAAATCTAAAAACCTAATTTAGAACGTAACAAATTTCGTTCAAAATAAGGATACAATTGCATCTGTTAGATGCACACCAATGCATAAATATTCTTTCCATCTCCAACCCTTTTAAAGATAAAATTTAAAAAATTCAACGCTCGACCAAAATGAAATTTTATTGTTCTCGTTCAACATATTCATAAATACGTAACGAAATCCTTTCCGTTCGAATAAAGCGAACCGTGTCACCCATTTACGAGGTAAACCCGTTCCTGCGAAAACTCAGACGTCACTCGGATACGAGTGACGTGGCATTCAGAGCGTTAAAAGCTGAAAACGTGAAATTTTATTCGCTTAATAAGAGCTGTAAAGTCCTCGAAAAGAGAAGAGAATTTCGCTCGGTTGGACTTAAAGGACTCTAAGAATTTCCGACCACCTTGGAGCACGAAACTTTCGAGTATGTCGGTATTACTCATATTACTTCGAACTGTAATCGATTCTTCGTCTCCACCCTTCGGGCTTTCCGTTGCCTGTTTTCGATGCTACAACAGCGAACAAAAGCTTAAAAACGAAGGGTTAACGAAAACAAATTAATTGATTTATAAAAAATGGCACAATAAACGAATTTTGTGTTCGTTGTTAACCCGTTCGCTACCAGAATCTCCTGAGGAAAACATCCATCACAGCCCAAGATCTTTTTCGTAATTATATAACATCAATTGGAATAGATTTTGCGTATGTGTATTTAAAACATTTTGAAAAGGTAAAAGAAACGCGATTGCAGACCAAGTACAATCTTCGTACATTTTACCGTTTTAGAACTTAACAATTTTGTTCAATACACAACACGTTTAACCCTTTGCACTCGAATTTAATATGACCATGAATTACCGCCAATTCGGAATTCATTTTTTTATTCAATCGAAACAAAACTTTTTCAATACGTTATTAGCATACTTAACTGTAACATTTCATGAGTATAATTTAAAAAAATGAAAATTCCACAAAATATTGTAGGAGCCAGAAATTACCCATAGATTTATTAAGTTTTATTTATACTAATTAGGATTTAAGATTATGAAGGTTTAGTGGCGAAATTATTTCGTGGGGCGGCACTGCCTGCGCGGAGGGCAGAAGATCGTGAGCGAGCGAAACGGAGTTGTAAAAACGATTTTGTCACGAAATGCTTTTTTTTTTTTGACAGAAGACGTCCATCCTTTGTTCATTCCGTGCGCAATGTTCATGTAATTGTAACCTAACTCTCTTTTGTACTATTTTAAAATATATAATCTTTTATTAATTGTTTCCTACAATATTTATTTATACTGATACAAATTTTTATAAAATACATCCCAGCAAAGCAATCCAAAAATATAACGTTCATACATTTATATTTACATATA
The DNA here is from genome assembly GCA_033822845.1 of Tetrapedia diversipes. Lineage (NCBI taxonomy): Eukaryota > Metazoa > Arthropoda > Insecta > Hymenoptera > Apidae > Tetrapedia > Tetrapedia diversipes. The sequence continues at coordinate 484,499 of JAOPTO010002142.1, forward strand.
TGTATACAAAATCATACTTTATAATCCCTTGTAAAATGTATGACGTCGCATACGCTGAGAAATACGAGTGCAAAGGGTTAATACTAGGTTTACGGGACCCGTCAATTTGACGGGTTTCAACCTTCGTGAACAAAATTTGCAAAACTAATTACTATTATTCCTAGCAATTTTCGCTAATTTTTATCGATGGAATGATACAAATATACCCAAATCTATTTCTCTTTCAGCTCTGCAATTCTAAATTCTGTTAAATGTATACCTTATTCCTTAATATGTGTATATTGGAAATAGATATACAAAAGTTGTCCGTAAATCTAGTGTTAAACATGCCTTAATAAATTGTCCAAAAACGTTTGTCACATATATGTGATGTCAGGCTGTGATAAGAAACGAATGTATCATACATATGAGCCGTTTATTTTGAAAGTGGCATAACTCCATTTATACTTAAATTGAGATGTTTAAGGGTTTGTGTTTCAATGCGATTAAAAATATGCGTACAGGACATCAATGAATCATATTGCTTAAGTGTATCTAAAGGAGTTAAATTTACAGTTCCTATTAAAATAATGGCAATTATTAAGTGAATAATATGCGTTCTCTTACCAAGAATGGTAACCTCTTGATGCAATAATTTCATCCCAAACGTACAGTGGTTCCAAAAAGTATTCGTACACTATATCACAAATAAATTCGTTTAACCCTGAAATTCTGAGTTTGATACAAGTATTTGATAAAACTTTGTGGGTATGTAGATCGTAATAGTATACGTATGAATTAATCTCTTCTTTTTATCTAAATGCCATTTTAAAGGGGTGAAGCTAGGGTAGAAGTTTCTGAGTTTTCTCTCATTTTTTAAAGAAAACTTTGTAATGGTACTTGATGAAGCAAAACCTTTCAAATAGAAAATGTTTAATTTTTAATACTCTATCGTCCTGTAATAAAAAAAAGAACACAAAAGCTTGTATTCGAAGCGTGAAAAATCGCTGAAACTTTGAAATTCGTTATCAGCTCCCTTAAAAGATATTTTGCCGCCAAAAAAATTGCTCCACTTCATTGAAATCAGAATTTTATAAGTAGATGAATTTCCTTATAATACAGTGTACGAATACTTTTTGGAGCCACTGTACACGTGGACATTATCGTTGTGAAAATTGTGAATACCAAAATTTAGAACGTACGTATAATTACGAGCAACCGAAAATAATTGACAAATGAACTTAGGCCATTTTCAAAATAAATGATTCATATGTGACGGCTGGTAGCGAACGAGTTAATCAATAAATAATATTCTACCTTAGAAACGATAAAAATGTACGATATAAACGATATTTATGAACCATAGTACTATGCTTTATATTGCCCTCCCATCTTAAACTTATGTCCGCTACTGTAGATCGCTGCCTTTTTCTTCCGTTATCCCATTTTCCATCTATCTTTATGGATCGATAGGCGAGCGCGTCTTCCTCGACAATCAAAAGCGAACCATGAGTCAAAACTATTTGATGTTTCTTCGAAAACACGTCTCCCACAGGATATGTTATTTTCCGGTAGCAAAGGCGGGTGAATAAATGAAATAAATCATTTCCCAATACCAACCCACTCCAAATGGAATAGCAAATACAGCGTACATCTTGAAATAACATCCAGTTATTCCTTTTAAATAATAATACTGAACCTAAGCGCGTAAGCCACTCTGAGGATAGTGTCTTGTCTTTCTAATAAAATTGGCATAACAGATTCAGAAATTACGGTAGAACCTCCTATACAGGGTGTTCGGACAGCCCTGGGCCCAAATTGAAAGAGTAACTCCCTGAGACATTCTAAGACGAAAATCAAGAGTAACAATTTTGCGTTTGAGGCTTTGTTTTATGAACTAATAGAGAGACAAAGTGTTCAGATAAAAGAATTTTCGAATAATATAATAATATAATAAATAATATAATATAATATAATAGTATAATAAATATAATAAATAATATAATAAATATAATATAATAATATAATTAATAATATAATAAATATGATATAATAGTATAATAAATATAATATAATAATATAATTAATAATATAATAAATGTGATATAATAGTATAATAAGTATAATATAATAATATAATAAATAATATAATAAATATGATATAATAGTATAATAAAGAATTTTGAATAGTTCTTAAACTAAACTTTAATTGCGTATTGAGAAGGTTATACAGTTTGTTCGAGTATTTGTGTATCCTATATGCTTTTTACTGTTAAATTTCATAATTTTTTGAAATAAAACACTATTATTTGACGACTTTGTTCAGATGATAGAATATCTGAGTAATAACACTTAGATAATAAGCATTTGAATAAAAGAGGTTCTACTGTATATGAAAGATTACTTCAGAACACATTTATTCAAATACAACATATAGAAATAGGAAATTATTTTATTTAAGAATCAAATAATAAAATAATAAGAAGAAACGAACAGCTAGTTTAGGTACACTAACGAATAATTACTTCGAGGTGAATATTAGTCAAATAGGATGATATATAATTCGAATTATGTTATTTGGTTTGCTCGTTCATAGACCATCGAACATCCCGTATATTTAGAGTAAAAACAAAATTAACACTAGAACTATCGACGATTACAGTGCACTTATTTGCATGGAACTGATCAAATTGAAAATTAGATGAAAAAATATCGATTACACAGAAAATAAATCTTTATTTATACTTTCTGCAGAAAATCATAGCAAACTTTTGGAAGCTTAGTAAAATGAATTTATATGGTTGCTATGAATAATCATCAATCTGTCATTTTGACTGCTCTGGTAGTTCTAATGTTAATATTACGGTTTCAGAACAAAATTACCACTCGTTAATTGAGCCGATGATTATGAAAGCGATCCAAATCAAAAATTTTTTCTAAAATTTATATTTCCATTTTTTGCGATTTGTCTCGTTTCCAACCGATTTAATTAATAAAATAACTTCTCTTAAATTTTTGACTTAGACCACTGTCATGATCACCAGTACAATTATTTATGCCACACAAAAAATTAAATTGTACCCTATTTTTAAGATTTTACCTAAAGTCTGGCATAACAAGTATTTTACTAAAAATGTCCAAACGACCGGTAATTTATAAACGGAAGTGTACATCGATTCGAGTGAACCAGAACATTTGCATATCTGAAAACAATTTCTAATGATCGTGACTTTTATTCGATCGGACGAACCACAGTGGCCACAGACGGTCAGAATCGAGAAAGTTTCCTTTCGATTAAAGGGGATCGATATCGTTAAGGCGAAACTTGGAACGTACCACGATAACGAACCGCCCAGATAGAAAAGGAAACGATATTTCCTTGGCGCCAGGGCAATCCGTCGACGGAAGCGTGGTGAAACGGAAATCTGATGGAATTGCGATTCGAACGTCATCACGCTAATCACCTGCAATCCTGCATCAACGAAGAACGTAACCATCGCATCGTCGCTATTTCAAGTCGCATTAATGGATCGCCGTGATTGTTCAACCCTAGATAACTAAACATTCGTCTAATAGACTATCGACCCCTGACAGTTTTACGAATTTCAAATCTGTCAAAATCTTTTAACATTTGCCAAGATTGTAAACGCTGATTTTTTACCACTTTTCTATCGTTTAACACTATTCCTACCACAGCCGGTCAAATGACCGTTTTTAAAATTTCGATTAGAATTTCATACATACAATGTAATTGAATCGCCTTTAAACTTTAAACTTTTTCTCAAATATACGTATAATACATTTTTCGATATTCACTTCTTTTTTCATTGTTTATTTTTTGAGAAAAATTTGTAGTCTGTCTTACGTGGGAATGTCGCGGTAGGAATAGGTATACGTGAAGTGTCGGTAGGA
>JAOPTO010002143.1:0-64122 GCA_033822845.1 Tetrapedia diversipes
TACACGAATATCTTTTAATTCGCTCGTCAAGGATAACTTTATAGTAGATTACACGAATCGGTAGAAAAATAGATCCATTTAGGTGAACGGATTTTCTGGCGATCGATTTAAAAAAGAAATATCAAAAAATTAATAATCGCCTATTTTTATGAAATTTTCATGTATGTAGGAACGCGATCGAGTGGATACTATCGAGGCAGAAAAAGTTTGACTGTGAAGGCGGAAAGAGTGTGATTCTGAAGGAAGTAAGAACATGGTAGTTGTTAAGTTGTAAAGTCATTTTAGTTGCTCATCATTAAACTATTTTAAATATACATTAATTAATATTCTAAGCTCTTCACTTTATTTTATTCACATCTGAGCTTCATCATCTCTCGCTCTACTAAATAAAAGTAAAGTAGTAATTTCCTATATATACGGTACAGTTTTTACTATATTCATGTTTTATGATAACATGACTGATCGAATTAAAACTAATAAAGTATCTCCGTTGAAATTGAAGGAAAATTTGTTCGTTCGCTACCTGATTGCGCGCGATCTTATCGAAATTTTTGATAAAATTGTTATCGAAATGTTTCCAACTGAGGGATGAAACGGGAACGATAAAGTAGCGCGTAGAAAAATCGGCATTCACCCGTCAAGTATTATACAGATATTTTTATCGGTCGAGCGGAAACTCGCAACGAAACAGGTTGCATCCTCGACGATAACACGCGCTAACGACAAACGCAGGCACACACGGTTTAGCGTTTCACGCGGACCATTCCTAAAAATGCCAGTCAGCTTTAACGCGCTCGTCGTTCTCCGCCGGACGTTACACCGAAATTTCCACCGTTTTCAATTCCTTGACACTGTCATTCGCCATATTTTTCTCTCTTTGGTCCCGCGCCCAAATCAGGTTCGGGGATTGTTGCACGGCTCGTTTGATCGCAGCCCGCCGGCCATTTTCTCGCGCGATCAATATTAAATCTTACGCATTGTCCCGAAAACCGGTCGCGCCGTTTCAACAATGCCCGTTCGCCGTTGTCGGTCGAAATTTACGATAATGGAGGTTGTAAAGCAACCTTGTTGCAACGAGCATTGTTCCATCGCGAAGGTTTTTCTGTTTTGCTGCCGTGGAAACGCGAAAATATCTCTCTCGGGGAAATGAAAAGTGTTTGGGTGGGAAATATAGACACGCGGGAACATGGACACCGTTCGGATTAACCATTTGACATACAATGACGAGTTAGGGTCGTCATTCATTTCATGCGTCACTAGAGACTTTGACGAGTCTGATTCGTCAGAAACTGTTTTCAGCGAACGCTGTGTAGTGTATAATTAGAATACTCAGTTGCTTCACTCGTACGTTGATTCTGTTTTGTTTGGAATATTCAAGATGTTCCCCCCCTTCTCCATTTCAAAAAAGAATTTCAAAATAAAATGTTCTGTTTCCAAGCTTGCATATAACTGTTCAATTGAGTCAAATTAAATAGTATTCTTCGGACGCATCAAATTCCATTTTATTCGTATGCCAAGCGGTTAAAAGATACACAGATGTTGCGCCGAAGCGACAAGATGGCCGACGGAGCGGTACAGAGGCGAACGGGATAAAGAGTCTAAATATACTTATTACGAAAGTAAATAACGATACAAATAAAGATTTTACGATATTCAGTTTATTGTATAGTCTATTTTCAATCGACGAACGCTCGCATGTATTCTCGCGTTTTTGTCATTACACGAGAAAGGAGAGACGCATTCGTCACAGCGAAAATCCGATGACCAACGTATAGCCAATTTAACTTTTCCAAACCTAAGCTATATTCTTTAATAGCTACATATATAATTAGGAAAAATCTACACGCGAGTTAGTTGAGAAATGTTTTTCAATTTCAAAACTTGAGAATTGAGAGCAAATGTATAAGAGTTTCTTTTTATACCGAGTTTAAATTGCTTTATTATTTGCCAAATACATTCATTTTTATTTCTACCACTCACACTGTTTTACCTCGTCGGTTTTTCGTCATGTTCAGTGCTTGAAAACGAGATTTCGAAGAAGTCCCATTTGGTATTCACAATTTCGGAGAAGTCGTGCGGTATATTCGCTTCACTTTTATTTCAAACGGTATCACGGCCCGTTTCTCTTCAATGTTTGCTAGTTTACTCCGTAACGCAGCAGTATCGCTCTTAATTCGTTCCCGCTGCATTGCCATAATTAAATTTTTTATCCGTTCTACCGTGCAGACGCACTCTTCCGGCTCGCAACTGACAAACTAATTACGTAGCCCGGAGAAACAGAGCGCAAGTAGATTGTCCGAGCATTATTCAGACATTCTGTTATTCAGAGCGTTCGCTATTTACGCGCTGTAAATCATTATGCATGCTTAAACTTTGCATCGCTTTTCTAATTATTTCAATCCGTCGCAAACACAACGTAGAAAAAACTGTGACTGCCACGTTGGTCATATATTATCGGACGTGGTTTCTCCTATGATACCACGGTGGTCATTGGTGACCGGAGCGCTTCAATTGCTTACAATCGTAAGAGTTGAATGAGAATTGACGGTTAATGCATTTTGAACATTACCGCTAATTAGAGGATACTTTGAAGTCAAAAATGTCCCATTGAACAGTTAAAAATTTTTTATTAGAACATCCAAAATAAAAGGTTAATTCCGATCAATTTCCGTGGCGGCCTGAGCGAAACATATGATTTCAGTCACAACGGTTAATAAAGATAACGATAAATAATTTATTCTTCGTTGTGAGGAGATGAACGTTCAAAGAAGATTAAAAAGAGGAGAAGGAATCGAAGCAAGAAAGCATTCTGGGAAAGCACGGGAACTCCCCGGTTGAAAACAGGTGGCCGATACGCGCACGACCATAAAGTCAACTCTCCTTTTTACGCGTACGGTTCGCCTATCGTGAGATACTCGCGTTGAATCGAGCTCGATTCGAGCAACGGAGCAGAAACGAGCTACTGCCTCGGTCGTTCGTCTCCACTCGACCCTCTCTGACCGCCGGTGCTTCTCTCAGAAATTGAATATCGGCCTAAGAGCCCGTCTTTCGTGAATTTTCAGGATTCGTCCCCCCCCCCCCACCTTCCTGCCCCCAACGTTGCCATGCAGGCTTATGAATACCGCGATTTTCAGTGGCCACAAAATCGGGGAGAAACACCGGTCGTACAGCGGAAAATCGTATGGGTACGCCTCGGGGTAAGATCGAATTGAAGGGGTGAAACAGCGCGGGACTTCGCCGTTGAATTTCTGGAGGCTTTCGTTTCGGCCATGGTTATCGCAAGTCGCGCCGAGTAAATTGTTGCAAGGCGGAAATTGAAATCAGCGGTGTCAGTGAGCACGGAAACACCGGAACAGAGGGGGAACTGGAATGTTCCAATTAGCCGGCGCGATGCACGAAAACTGGTTTTTAACGGGCGGCACGGTTGAAAATAATTGGAAGGGGAGAAAAGCTAAGGGCTCTCCAGAAAATAGGCTTCTAAGGGAAATTTGAAGTTTCTCTTTTTGCTCGCTAATAAAGTCTATTTCCACGCGCAACGATAAATAAAATTATTTCCTGGATAATGCTTCGAAGTGTTTACACCAAGTTCTCTTTCCCTCGACCAGATCGCTTCTTCTCGTTTCTTCTATGATCGATAGTCACGTTATTACCCGGCTCAAGCCCTTATCGTCGACAATTTACATTTACCCGATCCTTAACTAGCTTCTTTATAAGATATCGATAGGCTATAAATTTATCGGTAATGGTAGCTCTAGATGCGCCACTTACGGGCCGAACTAGAGCTTAATTGCAGCTGAACCCGACATAATTGCCGAGTTGCGGGAACGACGGGGCGGGGGAAAGGGGTGGAACTCGGTTGAACGAGTACGGAGAACGGGCTCGGTTGTTCCCCGGAATTACGTGGATCACGATCGTTAAAAAGGCGTACGCCGAACGCCGGTGATGTTGAAATCATTCAAGACCGCCTCGTGTTCGATATAAGCGACTCGATGGAGTGAAAATTCCGAACTGTTTGACAGTTTTTCAGCCATTGGCGGATTTAGCGAGATTTGTGTTCCTGACGATAGAACTTCCTAAATGGTCCTAAAGGTATGTGACCATTATTTTATTAAAAAATCGAGGGCTTTTGGTTAAATCCACCATTGGTCTTGGCGCTTCTGGAATAACATTCACAAGTTCCTTCTATTTCCGCAAAGTATCACCTTATTCTTTGTATTTTTATACGACTAACCATGTAATTTTATACGACTGACCATGTATTTTGAAAAGATTACCGTTTCAAACGATTGAGAATAATACTGTCAAGGCTCTTATGTTACCTAAAAGTACCAACTCTTTTTCTATTTCTATACGATTGACCAGGTCCTTTGAAAAGATGACCGTTTCGAGCGATTCACGACTAATCGGAATTGATTTGGGAACTTTTCAGGAAATTTTGTAGGGTGAATGCAGCACGATATATGCGAACGGTTTTGTTGGCGTATGTACGTCAGTGCACTTCGTTTTTCCCGTTGAAACTTTTCATAGAAAATACCGTTCTTTTCATGCAAAATTTCACCGATCCACTATCTACCTATCACAAACGAATTCATTTTGCGTGATGTGTTCTTTTAATCTGCGTTAGCATCGGGAACAGATTTTCTGGATGATAAACCATGAACGTTGGACTCGTGCTTCGATGAAATTTCATTTCTAACCGGATTTTAAAACGGTATCCGTGCTGAATGCAAACAACTAGGTATTGCTCTATTGTGGAATTGAATCTGGCGGAGCGATGAAAAATATACTATTGTTCCTTTCGAAACTGTGCTTTAATTAAATTGAAAGGTGCATCGGTGTGACATAATAGTTCGACCACGTGTGTAGAAAATGTGTGAAACCAAATTTGTGTAATCTTAAAGACGTGCATCACAACAACTGTGTTTCTTCTGTATTGTTAAAACTATGCTCAATTTCAGAAGTTGTCATTTTAACAAAACGGTAATACAATCTCGTTCTCAAAGACCAAATAACGTCGAATAAGCATTAATCGTTAAGCATCAAGTTCCTACGTATCACATTTGAATCCTGTGTGCACCAATTTAGCACTTTATTCCAGTGAATACTAAGAGAAAATAATAAAACAAAGAACAAGAAACTCATATTTCCTCAGTGAACTTAGTGGAACATTGTATTCCGAAACGTTTGAATCCTAAACGCTCCAAAACGAAAATGTACACTGACCTGCCTATCGATACTGATTCATGTAACAATGAACTCTAGGTCCCTTCATCCCGCCATTTCTGTTCGCATTCAGTCCAATCGTGCACGACCTGGAATATCCTCCGCTGCAAGGTCTCGCACTTCTAAGAAGCTTCTCGAATACCGAGACGCTGTGCAAAGCGTCGCAATCGACGGGAACGTGCCGTTAGGTATCGCGTTCGGTGGCCTCGGCATGAACTGATTTAAATTTAGCGTGGACCAGCCTAAATACACGCCGGTCAACGGTGTCCTCCTCGAGGCACGCCGCGACACGCGCGCGTCTTCAGCGTACACGTTCTACCATAATGACGATAAAAAAGGATAGATAAACAATATTTGCGAAGCATATAATTATGTTTCATATTGTCCTCTCGTCTTAAACTTTTGCCCGCTACTGTACACGAGTTTTATTTTATTTTCGTTGACCCTTTGGTCTTAAACTTTTGTCCGCTACTGTAATTTAAAATCACTTTACCTATATACTATGCGTACATTCATATTATTTATTCGACTTTCTATGCTCATCTTCATTAGTCGAGTAACTTAAATACAAGCCGCTTGAATCGAAGTATTTGAAACCGCTTTATCTAGATACATGTTCGTTCCTTAACTGGAAATATTCTTCGAAATTTTTACTGAAGTTACTTGAATTCGAGATAATTAAACTCGTGTTCGTTGATTTCAAGGTTTAAGAAATGCTTGTTAACAGTCGTGCGAGTGAATAATCTTTTTTAAATGTGGACGAATTAACCCTTTTAGTACCGAGCAAATTTAACGAATTTGCTAAGGTTTGGGGAAAAAGCTGATAAAAACGGAAGTAACAATGATATTTACAAAATTCAACAAGAAGCATATTACGGAATAAAAGAAAAAATTGAAACATTTATCACGTTTTATAAATTTATTTTGAGATAGAGCTCTCTCGCGATCCAAATAGTTGGGCGCCATGGCATACGCAACGATATATCGTCGTTCGGTACTAAAAAGGTTAAAAAGGAAGGACTGATAATGAATGTGATGAAGAAAACTAGTAATCGAACCTCATAAAAATTACTCAGAAAACCGTATTTTCCGATGCATTCCGATACATTTTTCCTCCCGACTTTATCAATCGTCATCGTAAACTCGATTCGTTCATGCACACGTAGTTCGTACAATGCAATATAATTCAGGTATGTCGCGAGAACAATTTCACGGTGACGGCGTGGCGAAACGTCTCGCGTGCATCGGACCTTAATCACGAGAAAGCATCGAATTACGGGACGGAGAATCGCGAAACTCGATTAAAAATTCCGCAACCGGCCGCGGTCCAATTATGAAACTATTATGCGGTCCGAGTGCTTTTAGTTGTTGAACGTGCAATTACCAAGTCATTGAATTATAAATCGTGGCAGACCTTTCCCAGAAATGATCGCGGAGCTGAAGAAACCCGAGAAATTAATTGAACGGTTGTGGCCCACGTAGGCGCGTCTTACTACGAGAGAATATTTATTTCTGGTCGAATTTATTTCGTGGTTCCGGGTTGGTTCGACAGAGTTTGAAATGATGTGGCAGACATTTAGTAGAACGACAGAAGCGTAATAAATAGTCTGAAGAAGTTTTCACGAATTTTTTGTATATCCCTTTGAACATCACAAATTTACCTATATTGTTTTTAAACTTAACGGAATGAACGTGTAATTGGGTTGTATAATTAAACCGTGACAGTATTGTAGGAATGTGATCGAGCGGTTGCGAGGCTGGAAAAGTCGGAAGAGTACTTGAGTTGGGCGATTGTCGTGTGAACGCAGAATGTTTGGGCTCGAATGTTTCTAAGGCGTGAAAGATGAGAACTTGAGAAAATAGTGCGACTGAGAAATTCTGGGTGGTCGTGACCGAATGCGTAGAATGAGAAAGGTTGATAATTAGAATGAAAGGAAACGAGTGTTTGGAAGAATATATGACGGGGAAAATGCGAGCGTGAAGGCAGAAAGTATTGGACGGTGAAGTGAGAAGCTAAGTAGCCAGCGTAGAGAAAAGAACTGTGTAGTTTGCGAAGCATAAGCGTAGTTTGTTATTTTGTGTTCGTTTGTGTCGTTTTAGTTTTATTAAATACACGTATATTTATTATTTTATTCACTTTTCTTTCTTTTCCTTTTTTCCATTTATAACCTTTCCTATAGTATTATATCGTAAAAGGAAAAGATGAAATGTTATTTAAAACAGATGCAATTTTATTTTCGAAGATCATTAGTATGGTATCATATTCACGGTTCATTGAACACGTCACGTGATGAAGTTAAAAGTGGACGGTTACAATCGTAAAAGATGTCGGAAACGTGTTCCACTGAACTTCACCGAGCGAACTTATGGCGAAGTCTTAAAAGCATGGAAGCAAAAGAGCAGATGTAACTACATTTCCTTCCGCGAATCTGTAAAATGTCGAAAAAGAGGGGAAAAAGAAGCATTGTAATAAATATAAAAATGAAGCGTGGCTGGATTTCAACACACCTTCTTTCTGAACACCCCGTATGTTGGGAAATACGTTTAACTATACGAGATTTTTAGAAAACATAACCCAAAAAGGATTTTACGTTTCCTCTCGCGCATACCCTCAGGTTCAACCTTCTTCGAGTTCAATAAACCATGCTTTTACCTGAACATTTTAACACTCGAGCAGCAAGCAGAAAATAAAACGTTATTTTCAGTAAACTTATCAAAAAATGTTAAAACTCGTTTGTAAATTCAAAAAGTTTCGAAAACATACAAAATAAAATAATAAATTTTCATTTTCTATCGTTTGTCAAAATCCTATGCAACAAATGCAATATTGTAACAGCAATTTTCTTTCAATCAATGACTCAGTGCACAATTGTGTGTTACGACAGGTCCACAGTGACTTCAAAAATTTCTTAATACCAGTTAATGTCGCGTAATAGAATCGATGAAAAATAACCAGTGCACGCCAAAGAAATGTAGCTTTAAAAAGATTTTTCAAATAGGAATGTAGACGAAATTCTCTTTCCACATCAACTGTCATTTAAGATGATTACTTCTTTGTCCGACTAACTAATAAATGGATAAAATACATATTTCGGTTTGTCGTAGAATTTTAGTAATTATTTTACTGTTTGAGACGGTTAAAAATCGCTGCTACATAAACTTTAAACAGTACAAAACGAAGTTGCAGTAGCGGACAAAAGTTGAAGACCAAAGAGTCAAAGAAACTAAATTAATTAATGAATAAGAAATAACAGTATAAATCGAATTTGTACTCTATGCTAATCAATAAATAGCGTTCTACCATAATGAAAATAAAAATGAATCGATAAACAATATTTGCAAGGCTTAAAATCATGTTTCTCATTGTCCTGTCGACTTAAACTTTTGTCCGTTACTGTACAATTATCGAAACGAGGGTTCGTCAGCCATGAACCCTTTCCTCGCCAAAAACCCTGTTTCTCAGGGAAACAATTAACAGCACCGCTTTCCAACCGATTACAAAGGATTACCGATGATAAGTTTCATCGTGCCTCGAGCGGTGCCTGTATCCGGTTTATCATTTATTTACGGCACGGTTAATTGCAATTTCATCGTTTCCACCCCCTACCCCGCTCCTCGTGCCGGGCACTCGACACGCGCTAATTGGCTAGTTACAAAAACAAACACGTTCATACACAGCGGCCGTTGCCGCCGTTTACACCGACGCAGTCTCAAGTTAATTGCAACCGTCTACTATTCTATAATTGCAACGGGAGCCAGCTGGAGCCCCGTAACCGTCCGATGTCAAAGTTAAAGTAACTTTGACCCTTCAGCTGGGCTGCGCGCGAAGCTACATAGGGCGTAATTTAATGAGGATTACGTTTTTAAAGAAGCGCGCCGCGACTCTTTGGGAACAGGGGGATGGGTGAGGGTACGGATTCAAGCACTTCCGGTAAAAGGAGCCTAGCGGAATTTCGCTGCACACAAAGGTTCGCCGACCACCGCGTGTCGCCTCTAACTTTTAGAGGTAAGTAGAAACTTTTACAAAACGTACGGAAACGGGGAGCGGGGGAGGGGGCAACGTCCTCAAAGGCGGTCGCAGTGGCGCGACAATGCAAATTATTTTTCTAACTTGACGTGTGGTGAATGACGTCAAATTACCGTGCGAAAATAATTTCCCAGTTGCTCGTAAAGTGTTTGAGGGGTAAAGGAGGCGGAAAAGCGGTGAACTCGACGGATTCCCGTGGAGATACTTTGAGAGATTTATTTCGTTGATCTTGTGATCCTGCGCAGCGAAGCTTTACAGCGTATGTTTGATTTAATCAGCGGTATGCTTAACATTTCCTTTTTATTATGCGAACTACTGCCGAAAAGGGAAAATTTATGTTCGATTAACGAAAGTATATGTTTTTTAAAGGGTTAGGTTTCAAATAAATTGAGGAATAATGAGGCTAAAATAAAATATTGGATTAAGATTGGAAAAATTCATTGTGACTAAGTACTTTCGGGGAAATTCTTCAAATAGTAGTGTAATAGGCATATAACAGGGTGTAAATCTACAGGTGATTCTGTGCGTTGAGATAAGATGAAAATCAGGAGTAATGAAATTGGGTTAAAGGTTTCGTTAATTAATTATTATAACTAAAGATTTTCCTGAAATTGGCTGAAATCAGGCAATCCGGCGTACACAGCCGTTTGTATTCTAAGAATTCTAATAATTTAATCAATCTCCAATCGGTTTAAGACCGGGAGCAAAAATATGCAAACTCTACATTGAATCGCGAACCATGCGTAGCTCTTAGCTTGACGTAGATTTCCAAAGATCATGCATTCCTTGGAAACCGACGTCAATTACCGAGTCTCACCTAGGGGAGGTGGCTACGCAACGAGCGAGACTCGTCTGAAATTCATTCTACGTTTCTACTATTTATGAATCTAACGTTAGATAAAAGATAAAAATTGAAAGCGTTTGATAAAGTGTAGAATGAATTTCGGACACACATGAGATTACAATGATGTTGAATCCTAAGTTGGCGGATATCCAATTCAAGGATACGATTGCTCAACTTAAAGCGAATTGAATGAAATGAAGCTAAGATGCACTTGAAAACTGTCGTGCATTGGAAAGGGAATACGATTCGGAAAACTAAGATGTGACTCTAACTTCGCAACACTAAACTATACGCAATGATCGACAGATCATTAAAAAATAATCCGAAAATCACCCAAAGTGGGTGTTCGGTAGAAAACGCGAGCAATTAAGAATCGCGACGCGACCGAAAATACCGAGTTCGCAATCGCTGGCCAACATCGTCGAGCAGTGCACAACGCACTCTCATGCACTTAATAACGCCATGCTAAATGCGCTCTCGCGAGCCGCCCCCGCCTTCGACCGTGGCACGATATCCATGCCGCGACTTACGCGGTCGCTGGGGCGATGCCATGGCGATGAAACTCACGGGGCTCAGCTAGGGTTCGAGCACGACCCTGCAGATGGATGCAACAGTCCACCCCTGCCGACTAACGGATGCGGATACGCCCCACAAACTGGCGGAGCGCCCTACAACGGCGACCAGTGGAAGGAGCATGCCGCTGTCCCCAACGCGTAGCGCCGAGACCCGTCCACCTGCAGCACCTAACCCAGGTCGGGAGCAACCACCGCTCCCTTCGACACAGGACCGCAGTTCCCCGACTGAACACCGGTAGTCGCATCGACATGACGCCGCCCCAACAATCGCGGCGCGAACATGGAGTATCGTGACACGAGCGAGATTGGTGAAGACTCGCGAGAGTGTCTGACAGAAGCATGGAATTATTAAGCGCATGTCGCGCGACGACGAGCGAGTGCGCGATGCAAAGCCCTCCGACACCGAACGATTGCGAAACTATATGCGCGCGAGAACATTGAATTGTTCTATACGATTAGACGGCGAGTTTACAGGGAAAGTGAACTGCTTCGCTTTAAGTTGGACGAGGTTTCCTTGAAGGAGAAGCGCCTACAATAAGATTAACATGCTTAAACTAGCTTATGATTAATTAAAACTACGTGGCATGCATCCCTCGTTGTCCTATGAAACGTATCGGAGCGCTACACTGTATAATTCAGGACTGTAACCTTAACACCACAAGAATAAGGGATCGGGAGCATTCCATGGAATGCAATAATGGTGGAAAACGTAAAAAAGGAACGAAACGGCCGCAACCAAATGATCTAACGCGCGATAGAACAGAATGGAATTGGATGGAGAAAAATGTAAGAGCCCCAGTGTCGAACCGATTCAAAGATCGAGAGAATATGATAGCACTGATTAGCGAGTGGGAAAGTTGGGGGGTGGGGGAGAGGGGAATTTATCGCATTAGTGAGGTTTTTGCAAGACTTGGTATAAAATTAGATCGATCAATTAAATACCTGAAATGGGAAAACTAATATTTACACCTGTAAAAAGTTTGTGGATTACGCGATAACTTGTTCATGCAAACGGATCAATCCAATTTGTATGAATAAGTTATTTGACGGTATCATGAACCGCGACGGACGGATTACGGAAAAATGAGAAAAATTGTAGAAAAGTTGAAAACATTCTAATAATTTAATCAATCTCCAATCGGTTTAAGACCGGGAGCAAAAATCTGGAAACTCTACATTGAATCGCGAACCATGCGTAGCTCTTAGCTTGACGTAGATTTCCAAAGATCATGCATTCCTTGGAAACCGACGTCAATTACCGAGTCTCACCTAGGGGAGGTGGCTACGCAACGAGCGAGACTCGTCTGAAATTCATTCTACGTTTCTATAATTTATGACTCTAACGTTAGATAAAAGATAAAAGTTTGAAGCGTTTGATAAAGTGTAGAATGAATTTCGGATTCACATGAGATTACAATGACGTTCAATCCTAAGTGGCGGATATCCTATTCAAGGATACGCTTGCTCAACTTAAAGCGAATGGAATAAAATGAAGCTAAATGCACTTGAAAACTGTCGTGCATTGCAAAGGGATTCGATACGGAAAACTAAGGTGTGACTCTAATTTCGCAACACTAAACTATATGCAATGATCGATTGATCATTAAAAAATAATCCGAAAAGCACCCAAAGTGAGTGTTCGGTAAAAAACGCGAGCAATTGAGAATCGCGACGCGACCGAAACTACCGAGTTCGCAATCGCTGGCCAACATCGTCGAGCAGTGCACAACGCACTCTCATGCACTTAATAACGCCATGCTAAATGCGCTCTCGCGAGCCGCCCCCGCCTTCGACCGTGGCACGATATCCATGCCGCGACTTACGCGGTCGCTGGGGCGATGCCATGGCGATAAAACTCACGGGGCCCAGCTAGGGTTCGAGCACGGCCCTGCAGATGGATGCAACAGTCCACCCCTGCCGACTAACGGATGCAAGAACGCGCCACAAACTGGCGACGCGCCTCACAACGGCGACCAGTGGAAGGAGCATGCCGCTGTCCCCAACGCGTAGCGCCGAGACCCGTCCACCTGCAGGACCTAACCCTGGTCGGGAGCAACCACCGCTCCCTTCGACGCAGGCCGCAGTTCCCCGGCTGAACACCGGTAGTCGCATCGACATGACGCCGCCCCAACAATCGCGGCGCGAACATGGAGTATCGTGACACGAGCGAGATTGGTGAAGACTCGCGAGAGTGTCTGACAGAAGCATGGAATTATTAAGCGCATGTCGCGCGACGACGAGCGAGTGCGCGATGCAAAGCCCTCCGACACCGAACGATTGCGAAACTATATGCGCGCGAGAACATTGAATTGTTCTATACGATTAGACGGCGAGTTTACAGGGAAAGTGAACTGCTTCGCTTTAAGTTGGACGAGGTTTCCTTGAAGGAGAAGCGCCTACAATAAGATTAACATGCTTAAACTAGCTTATGATTAATTAAAACTACGTGGCATGCATCCCTCGTTGTCCTATGAAACGTATCGGAGCGCTACACTGTATAATTCAGGACTGTAACCTTAACACCACAAGAATAAGGGATCGGGAGCATTCCATGGAATGCAATAATGGTGGAAAACGTAAAAAAGGAACGAAACGGCCGCAACCAAATGATCTAACGCGCGATAGAACAGAATGGAATTGGATGGAGAAAAATGTAAGAGCCCCAGTGTCGAACCGATTCAAAGATCGAGAGAATATGATAGCACTGATTAGCGAGTGGGAAAGTTGGGGGGTGGGGGAGAGGGGAATTTATCGCATTAGTGAGGTTTTTGCAAGACTTGGTATAAAATTAGATCGATCAATTAAATACCTGAAATGGGAAAACTAATATTTACACCTGTAAAAAGTTTGTGGATTACGCGATAACTTGTTCATGCAAACGGATCAATCCAATTTGTATGAATAAGTTATTTGACGGTATCATGAACCGCGACGGACGGATTACGGAAAAATGAGAAAAATTGTAGAAAAGTTGAAAACATTCTAATAATTTAATCAATCTCCAATCGGTTTAAGACCGGGAGCAAAAATCTGGAAACTCTACATTGAATCGCGAACCATGCGTAGCTCTTAGCTTGACGTAGATTTCCAAAGATCATGCATTCCTTGGAAACCGACGTCAATTACCGAGTCTCACCTAGGGGAGGTGGCTACGCAACGAGCGAGACTCGTCTGAAATTCATTCTACGTTTCTGTAATTTATGATTCTAACGTTAGATAAGAGATGAAAGTTTGACAGCGTTTGATAAAGTGTAGAACGAATTTCGGACTCACATCAGGTTATAATGACGTTGAATCCTAAGTGGCGGATATCCCATTCAAGGATACGCTTGTTCAACTTAAAGCGAATGCAAGAAAGTGAAGCTAATATGCACTTCAGAACTATCGTGCATTGGAAAGGGAGTTCGATACGGAAAGCTAAGGTGTGACTCTAACTTCGCAACACTAAACTATACGCAATGATCGATTGATCATTAAAAATGATCCGAAAACCACCCAAAGTGGGTGTTCGGTAATAAACGCGAGCAATTAAAATCGCGACGCGACCGAAACCTACCGAGTTCGCAATCGCTGGCCAACATCGTCGAACAGTGCACAACGCACTCTCATGCACTTAATAACGCCATGCTAAATGCGCTCTCGCGAGCCGCCCCCGCCTTCGACCGTGGCACGATATCCATGCCGCGACTTACGCGGTCGCTGGGGCGACGCCATGGCGATAAAACTCACGGGGCTCAGCTAGGGTTCGAGCACGACCCTGCAGATGGATGCAACAGTCCACCCCTGCCGACTAACGGATGCGGGAACGCTCCACAAACTGGCGGACGCCCTACAACGGCGACCAGTGGAAGGAGCATGCCGCTGTCCCCAACGCGTAGCGCCGAGACCCGTCCACCTGCAGACCTAACCCAGGTCGGGAGCAACCACCGCTCCCTTCGACACAGGACCGCAGTTCCCCGACTGAACACCGGTAGTCGCATCGACATGACGCCGCCCCAACAATCGCGGCGCGAACATGGAGTATCGTGACACGAGCGAGATTGGTGAAGACTCGCGAGAGCGTCTGACAGAAGCATGGAATTATTGAGCGCATGTCGCACCACGACGACGAGCGAGTGCGCCAAGCAAAGCCCTCCGACACCGAACGATTGCGAAACTATATACGCGCGAGAACATTGAATTGTTCTTTACGATCAAGCGGCGGGGGGTGGGGGTGGGAAAGCAAGTTTCTTCGCTTTAAGTTGGACAAGATTTCCTTGCAGGAAAATCGCCTACAATAAGATTAACATGCTTAAGCTAGCTTATGATTAATTAAAAGTACGTCGCACGCATCCCTCGTTGTCCTTCGAAGTGTATCGGAGCGCTCCGAGTAGGATTCAGGGCTGTAACCTTAACCCAACAAGAATAAGGGAAAGGGAGTTTTCCATGGAAAGCAATATCGGTGGGAAACGCAAAACAGAACGAAACGGCCGCAACCAAATGAACTGACCAGCGACGGAACAGAATGGAATCAGAGAGAGAGAGAGAGAGAGAGAGAGAGTAATGTAAGAGCCCCAGTACACGACCAGTACCACGAACGACAAAATACAATAGCATTCATAAGAGGGGGGGAAAGTTGAAGATGAAATTTTGCTAAATTTGGTATGAAATTAGATCGAGCAATTAAATATCTTAAATGGGAAAACAAATGTATACACCTGTAAAAAAAGTTTATACATTACGCGATAACTTGTTAATACAAATGGATCAATCCAATTTGTATGAATAAGTTATTTGACGGTATCATTGCACGCGACGGACGGAGTACGAACAAAAGCTAGTGATTGTGCAAAAGTTAGAAAGATTCTAATATTTCAATCAATCTCCAATCGGTTTAAGACCGGGAGCAAAAATATGAAAACTCTAAAAATTGAATCGCGGACCATGCGTAGCTCTTAGCTTGACGTAGATTTCCAAAGAACATGAATTCTTTGGAAACCGACGTCAATTACCGAGTCTCACCTAGGGGAGGTGGCTACGCAACGAGCGAGACTCGTCTGAAATTCATTCTACGTTTCTATAATTTATGATTCTAACGTTAGATAAAAGATAAAAGTTTGACAGCGATTGATAAAATGTAGAATGAATTTCGGATTCACATCAGATTACAACGACGTTGAATCCTAAGTGGCGGATATCCTATTCAAGGATAGCTTGTTCAACTTAAAGCGAATCGAATAAAATGAAGCTATAATGCACTTGAAATATATCGTGCACTGCAAAGGGAAATCGATACGGAAAACTAAGGTGTGACTCTAATTTCGCAACGCTAAACTATATGGAATGATCGGTTGAGCATTAAAAAATGATCCGAAAACCACCCAAAGTGGGTGTTCGGTAATAAACGCGAGCAATTAAAAATCGCGGCGCGACCGAAACTACCGAGTTCGCAATCGCTGGCCAACATCGTCGAACAGTGCACAACGCACTCTCATGAACTTAATAATTGCATGCCAAATGCGCTCTCGCGAGCCGCCCCCGCCTTCAACCGGGTCACGGCATCCATGCCGCGACTTACGCGGTCGCTGGGGCGACGCCATGGCGATAAAACTCACGGGGCTCAGCTAGGGTTCGAGCACGGCCCTACAGATGGATGCAACAGTCCACCCCTGCCGACTAACGGATGCGGGAACGCTCCACAAACTGGCAGAGCGCCCTACAACGGCGACCAGTGGAAGGAGCATGCCGCTGTCCCCAACGCGTAGCGCCGAGACCCGTCCACCTGCAGCACCTAACCCTGGTCGGGAGCAACCACCGCTCCCTTCGACGCAGCGCCGCAGTTCCCCGGCTGGACACCGGTAGTCGCATCGACATGACGCCGCCCCAACGATCGCGGCGCGAACATGGAGTATCGTGACACGAGCGAGATTGGTGAAGACTCGCGAGAGTGTCTGACAGAAGCATGGAATTATTAAGCGCATGTCGCGCGACGACGAGCGAGTGCGCGATGCAAAGCCCTCCGACACCGAACGATTGCGAAACTATATGCGCGCGAGAACATTGAATTGTTCTATACGATTAGACGGCGAGTTTACAGGGAAAGTGAACTGCTTCGCTTTAAGTTGGACGAGGTTTCCTTGAAGGAGAAGCGCCTACAATAAGATTAACATGCTTAAACTAGCTTATGATTAATTAAAACTACGTGGCATGCATCCCTCGTTGTCCTATGAAACGTATCGGAGCGCTACACTGTATAATTCAGGACTGTAACCTTAACACCACAAGAATAAGGGATCGGGAGCATTCCATGGAATGCAATAATGGTGGAAAACGTAAAAAAGGAACGAAACGGCCGCAACCAAATGATCTAACGCGCGATAGAACAGAATGGAATTGGATGGAGAAAAATGTAAGAGCCCCAGTGTCGAACCGATTCAAAGATCGAGAGAATATGATAGCACTGATTAGCGAGTGGGAAAGTTGGGGGGTGGGGGAGAGGGGAATTTATCGCATTAGTGAGGTTTTTGCAAGACTTGGTATAAAATTAGATCGATCAATTAAATACCTGAAATGGGAAAACTAATATTTACACCTGTAAAAAGTTTGTGGATTACGCGATAACTTGTTCATGCAAACGGATCAATCCAATTTGTATGAATAAGTTATTTGACGGTATCATGAACCGCGACGGACGGATTACGGAAAAATGAGAAAAATTGTTGAAAAGTTGAAAACATTCTAATAATTTAATCAATCTCCAAACGGTTTAAGACCGGGAGCAAAAATCTGGAAACTCTACATTGAATCGCGAACCATGCGTAGCTCTTAGCTTGACGTGGATTTCCAAAGATCATGCATTCCTTGGAAACCGACGTCAATTACCGAGTCTCACCTAGGGGAGGTGGCTACGCAACGAGCGAGACTCGTCTGAAATTCATTCTACGTTTCTATAATTTATGATATTAATATACAATTTATGAATTAAGTTTGAAAATGTTTTAGTAAAGTGTTGGATGAATTTCGGCCTCACACGAAATTACAACAATGAGCAACGCAAAACGTTAAAATGTATTTGCAATTGATATTCTCATCCATAAGTCACTGGACACTGGTATATTTATTTATACCGTTTATTGATCAGCTATAAGGCGGACAATTAATAAAACTGAATAACTACGTTGTGCAAATGTATTAGACACTTATCATTAGTCTAAATTTATTAAGTGTCCAGTGATTTGTGGATGAGAATTTACCGTATTAGTTTACAATGATATATGTCTATATGTAAAACTAGGAAGGCTTCAAAAATTTTGAAGTTTTAATTTGTTGCAAATGACCGAAAAGAGCTTTTTAAAAACTTATGAAGTTTAGGATTTAGGCGTAGTTCTTAGCTTGATATCGCTTTATATAGAACATGCAATCTTTGAAAAGCGATATCAATTCCCAGGTCTCACCACGAGGAGGTGACTACGCAAACGAGACCCACCTGAAATTCAAACTACACGTAATTCTACAGAAAATGTAAAATATTCAAGGATCCTGCTAAAGAATAAATCGAATTTCAGACATCCATAACAAATAAATTAACAAAAGCTATAATAATAAGAAATAGGTACCTAAGGTACCGTACGGTACGGTACTATAAAACAGATTTGTTCAATCGATCGATTGAAGGAATAAAATAGAATTGACTGCGTGATATCAACACAGTTGTGTCAATTTTGCGAACATTGTAAAATATGCTTGTATGCACAGAGCATATTAAAATGTGCTGGTCAATTAGTATATTATACGGGTACCGGACATTACGTATATATCCGGTAACTTTAGATTTATTTAACATTGAGGCTTGACGTGCCCCTGAGAGCGTTTTAAGATACGCAAACCAATATAAACAGATTTTCGAGCAACCACATAAGACGCTTTGAAGTGCGCAAAACCAACGACGACCGATTTCCGAGCTACCACAAATGCGCTTTAAAATTCGCAAAACTAACAACGACAATTAATGTTAAAAACTAAGTAAAATTATACCTATGAACAAATTTGATAAATTTGATTTCACATTTTGTAAAGGATCCTAACGCGAGAAGAACAAGAAATCTCTATCCAAAGCTAAGAAACGCGCCATGGGAGATGTAACATATATGATTGCTATTGTATCGATGTACAATAAAATTTGTGAACAGTACGTTCGCGATAAAAAATAGGTAAAGCATGCGACTCACCGATCGCAGAACATCTTATGGTACCGCAGAACTGCTCAAAGTGTAGCACCCCGTTCGAATTGACCAGGCAGCCTTTGAAGATGCAGTGGCAGTGCCCTGTGAACATTTAATCAGAATTGTAGTCGAACTAGTTTTAAAAGAGGATATGTGAAATCATGCAAATCAAATCACAAACACTCATGCAGACGTATACGAAAATTCAAAAGATATTACAGGCATGAATACGGAAAATGTACGCGAATATGTATACAGAATAGCACGCGGAGATTTGAAAACTAATTAGAAAAAATGAAATATAATGCGCACAAAAATGTTTAAAAGATAGCCCGTAAAACGTACATTTATCAAAATAAAAACGTTTGCGAACGTACACGGTAATCGGTAGAAAAACATTCGCGGAAACATGCATTAATCGAAAAAAACATTCACAAACGTACGCGGTAATCGGTAGAAAAACATTCGCGGAAACATGCATTAATCGAAAAAAACATTCGTAAACGTACGTGGTAATCGGTAGAAAAACATTCGCGAAAACAACCATTAATTAAAGAAACATTTGCAAAAGTACGCGATAATCGAAAAAAAATATTCGCAGACGTACGCGGTAATCGGTAGAAAAACATTCGCAGAAACATGCATTAATCGAAAAAAACATTCGCAAATGTACGCGGTAATCGGTAGAAAAACATTCGCGGAAACATGCATTAATTAAAAAAAACATTCGCAAACGTACGCGGTAATCGGTAGAAAAACATTCGCGGAAACATGCATTAATCGAAAAAAACATTCGCAAACGTACGTGGTGATCGGTAGAAAAACATTCGCGAAAACAACCATTAATTAAAGAAACATTTGCAAAAGTACGCGATAATCGAAAGAAAATATTCGCAGACGTACGCGGTAATCGGTAGAAAAACATTCGCGAGAACAACCATTAATTGCAAAGAACATTTGCAAAAATACGCGGTAATCGAAAAAAAACATTCGCGGAACGTGCACTAATTAATACGGAAACACTCGCGGAACGTGCACTGATTAATACGGAAACACTCGCGGAACATGCAGTAAGTCAAGCGTGAACACATTTACTAACCCGGAATGATGTCCACCGTAACCACTGCTGGACACACGTACCACCGGCCGGAACACTGCTATCCACTCGCGAACACACGCGTTACCGAACGATAAAACACTCGCGGATGCCCGCGGGTACGCGCGCGAACCCGTTACTATACGCGCGATGTGTCAAAATATGTTCGATAACATATTGACATGTTGACGTGCACGGTAAGACGGTCGGACAACAACTGATCTGCTGAGACGTCCTCTCCAAGTTGCGCAGTGTACTTTAGCGCAAAGTGCACTGAAGCATAAACAACCGTTCTTATGGACTTGTTTACTATTCATTTAAATACAATATTTCCTTATTTTTCTTTATTAATAATAATTTATTAAATCTTAATTGTTTATGCAATAAATTATTATAGTACCTACTAGCCTTCATCGTTTTTTTTATTTTTTAATAAGCAAATATAGCAAATTGTTGGTGAAAAATAGAATTCTTTTAGATTTCATGGTATTTAATGAAATACAATTAAATAGTTAAGAATTTCTTATAATTTTTAAACAACTAGTCAATACTTGCAGTTGCTTTTGTAATAATTTTAATCCTTTATTAGAATTTTAATAATAAATGAAAACAATATTGCGTACAGTGTGTTCTTTTAATAATTATTTAATCTCTTTGGATGATAGATTCTCTAATGCCTTTTATATTAAATAATTTATGTAATTTCGATTCCTTTTGCAATAAATAATTGTAATACCGATTATATGGTATTGTTTAATCATCTTTAATTATGCAAATACGAATGATTTTTAAAGCTAAATAAAGGCATTACTATAATACCTTGTATTCAATGGATAGTAATTACATTATCAAAACTTTTGTATGGTTTTAAAACTATTTATCTCATTTTTAAATTTTATGCGATTCCAAAATGAGATTGTGATTCCAATGATTCCAAAAATGAGAAAAATTGTAGAAAAGTTGAAAACATTCTAATAATTTAATCAATCTCCAATCGGTTTAAGACCGGGAGCAAAAATCTGGAAACTCTACATTGAATCGCGAACCATGCGTAGCTCTTAGCTTGACGTAGATTTCCAAAGATCATGCATTCCTTGGAAACCGACGTCAATTACCGAGTCTCACCTAGGGGAGGTGGCTACGCAACGAGCGAGACTTGTCTGAAATTCATTCAATTATTTTGTAGCATAATATAATATACGTATAGGATAAAATGCGTAAAATAAAATTTACTAATCTTTGTGTGTTATTCTGTAATTAATTAAAGCTATGTTACAGAGTTGATTCTAAAATTCTATTCAATTTCATCGGAGAACGAAGAAGCTCTCTTGAAAGAGAGTTAGTTAGAATTTGTGAAATGACAGTTTGAAACTAGTTGATATTTGTGGAATAGAATCGATTAACCCAGAGTGGAGTGAAATCAAATATAACTGAATGAATAAGAACAAGAATCGATCGCATGATTAAACGGAAAGCTATCGGATCGATAGTAAAACAAAGTGAAACAAGTAACGTAAATCACGATGAAAGATAACAGTAAGGAATAATGTAGAATCAAGGAAATTAAAATAGAATAGGATACTATGGAATAAAATACAAGATAATAGAATAAAATGAAATGAAATCCGACTCAGATGTTAATAAGTCGAATAAATTAAACAAATAATGTTATTAAAATTGTGTATGGAGTAAAAAATAAAAAAATAAAAAAAAAGCATGCGACTCACCGATCGCAGAACATTCTCTGGTAGTCCGAAACAGCTCGAAACTGGCAGTAGCCTCGTTCCTGCTCTCGCTCGGAAGCCTAGAACGTTGTTGCTCGTTCAGCTCAATAAAATTTCATCCTCTCTTCGTGATTTGCTGCTGGCATACTCGCTGATATCGGGTGCGGGAACTCATTGGTAGCCAGCGATGCACGCGGTGAAGAACACGATAACACACGTGTTAACGAACGATAAAACACTCGCGGATACTCGCGGATACTCGCGGATACTCGCGGATACGCGCGCGAATCCGTTACGAAACGCGCGACATGTTTACGTGTCCTGTGCAACGGTCGAATGATGCGCACAACTGATGCGCTCGGATGTGATCTCCGAGTTGCGCGGTGTAACTGAACAGAAAGTCACTGAAGCATGAACTGCGTTTGTTTTGGTCTTGTTTACTGTTCAATTAATTATATAATTTTCTTACTTCTCTTTGTTCATCATAATTTATTGAATTCTAATCGTTTATGAAATAATTTGTTGCAGTACTTGATATTTATCATTATCAATAATAATTAAAATTTATAAATATGATCAATTTGTAATGAAAAATAGAATTATTCATGGATTTATTGTATTTGACAGGTTATAATTAAATTGTTTCCGATTTTTTAACTAAAATTATACATGGTGTGCGTAAAAAGTATTCGTACACTAGTATAAATTTTACTTCTATCGTATACATATGTATGCAGTATTTAGTATTCTAAGAGTATTCATAATTTACAAGTATAGTTCATACAAGGGAACAGTTGGTGCAATATAATATTGTTGGTTATAGATTTACCATTAATCTTTCTACGTAGTTATTAGTTACTTACATTATATGTACACATAACTCCAATTTTACTGTTTTGCGTGCATTACCTCAACTTCTACGAGTATCAATTCCGCTTTATCAGAAAGGGTTATCGAGCCGTATCAAAATCAGGCATAATCCGCAGCCGCGTTGTCGCAGCAGTATGGTTCAATTTGCAGGGGGAACGTCTTTTTTCCTTACTTCGGTCCCACCTTTCCTCGCGAGAAAGTTCCCGCTGGAACGTAATTTTCTCGGTCGGGGTAGTTACCCGCGCTAACTTTCCGATTGTTTCATCGTGACTCACATTGGTTACCGACCGAAGGGGGTGGGGCCGTTGGATTGTAAAACTTGGATAGAAATTTTGAGCGCCGCCGTCGCGCCGTCGGAAAATTAAAGCCCGCATTGTACTACATCACCTGGCCGGCTCAGAATTCTTACGGGGAAGTTCTTTGCGGTCGTTTCCTCTGTGGGCCGTGGAAGATTGCGCGAGGCAACGAGAAGGAGAACTTTTCCGTGGCGCGTCGCGTAATTCCGTATGCCAAGGGACAAATGAGTGAGAAAGAGAGAGAGAAAGGGAGTGAGATAATTTGAGGGGGGTGACGGAGGGACTGAGTGAGTGAGTGAGTGAGAGAGAAAGGGGGAGGAGAGGCAAAGGAGAATAAGAGGAAAGGAGAAAGAGAGAGGAGAATTGTGAGGGTGAAAAAGTAAGAGGGTGAGCGAGGCTCAGTGGGGGAGTACAAACGAGAGAGTGAGAGAGAACGAGTGAACGAGTGAAAATGAGGCAGAGTGGAGGGAGGTGATCGCAGAAACGAGAAAAAAATCTGTATACATAGAAGGGTTCAATTAAATACAGTCAGCGGGGCGGGGGCAAAGCAATTAAATGCGAGGCAAGTCGTGCACCGAAAGAACTAATTGTTTAATAACCGTCACCGGGAAAACGAACGAAGTCAGGCTACCGTGTGAAAATTGAATTCCACATCGCGTTAATCCAATCGCCAATTAACTGCTTCGCGTTTAGCGGCTTCCCATCGACCGGAATAAAAAGCTGTTGCCGATCAACTTCTATTTTTGTCGGCAATTTCGGGGCCACCGGCACTGTGCAATTAAAGTGTACTTATTGGACACGATACTGGTAAATGGGAACGGTAAACTTTTCTGGTCATCATGGAACGTTTGCAGACGTAAAATTAATTAGTCGCCTCTGTATCTACGTGGAATAAAATTGTAGAAGATAAATCATGAGAGTATACGATATTACGCGAGCCATCGATAATATTTGATTTGTCTTTAAGGAAAGTGTCAAATTAACTTGTAAACGCTGAACGTATGCATTTGAAATAAAATGACTGATACAGGAATTCTATGAGATTTTTATTCCTGTTCGATCAGATTGCAATGCGTGTGATGGAATTGATCTAATTAATTTGAGAAAGCTGTTTGAATGATGAAGAAGTGCATTTTATAATGTAGAATGCATTTTCTGAATTCGGAAATAATGAAATTTTATACTGTTCAAAATCTTTCAAGCGATATTTGATGCAATAATATCATTGGGTTCTCATTGTTCCAAATTTCTAACTGCACACACACACACACAGACAGACACATACGTACGTGACTTACCATTACGTGGCAGAATCATGCTAAGATAACGCGCACTGTTCTTTCAGAATGTCATATCTGGTCGGTTATACCGGTCGTTTGTCTGAAACTTTGTATATTCTGTCCTTTATCCTCCAGTGAACTCTCTGAGGAGCGGCAAACAGTTAAATTACCAAGAACACTAACTTTAATTCATTATAACGTACATACAGCTGCGTGTTCACTTAAATAAACTATAACACGCTCCACTTAACCGATTTGATACGAGATGGGAGTTGAATTCTTTGAAATTCTTTTCATTTATTTTCTAAACCCTATAATAGTACAGTAGTGGGCAAAAGTTTAAGACGAGAACATAATTTTATTGTCTGCAAATATTGCTTGTACATTCATTTTTATTGTTATTATGGTGGAATACTATTTATTGATTAGCACAAAATACAAATTTTTAATTAGTTAGTTTAATTTCGTAGTTTCTTTGGTGTTAAATTTTTGTCCGCTACTGTGACTCGCGCTATTTTAAAATCCAAACAGTATGTTATTTCTTCTATTTCCCTCGATAAACGCGACAGCGATTTCATTTCGACGGCGGAAGCTAACAAAGACCGTTACACAGAATAAAACACAGAGGATCCCTGTTTAATTACCGTGTGAGCAGCCTCGGTAACCGGATTAATCGGGAACCTTTCAAACGCTCGGCGGGTTACAAATTTAATCGATCATCCGATCGTGCCCGTGGAAGCACTAATTCATTCTTTGCTCGCGCCAGCGAACGTACGCTCGGCTGAACCACAAATTTTCTTTCGACTGCCCATTAATAATTCGCGGTTAATTGACTCGCATCGAGAGCAAGAGGAAAGGATCGACTTCGAAACGGATCGACTTCGAAACGGATCGTTTCAGTTACGGCGCGATCGACGACTTTCTCGGGGTTGTGTCGTTCGTCGCTAATTGAAGCTCGTCGAAATGAAGAAAACGGGAACTTTTCAATAAGAGAGATCCGTTTCACGGTGAGATCTACCTTCTTCAAATGTTTCCTTCTCTTTTATTTTCCACGCGGGAAAGAGCGGCGGCGAAATGATTTCGGGCGTCTGACGAAAAACGCTCATATTGGACGTAACGTCTTATTGATGGTCGAAGTCGACGTGTCTTTTTTGTTTCCTCGCAGAACACCACGGCTGTTCAACTGGCCGTCCTAATGGCTCTGCCATGTGCGAGCGTGTCCACATTTTTGACTATCAATCATCCCCCAACGCTTTTCTTAAGCTTCTGCCGCGCTGACCGATTTGATTGCACGCGCGTACGCGATCGATCAAAGATGCTAGCCTCCTGGATCCTTCTTTATCGCCGAAATTAAAACTGGCAATTAGTTCCGTTTTACAGGTTGAAGCTCGTACAACGGATGGTGCACGGTTTAACGTTAACTCGTCCGATCGCAAGATTGAGCACCGGTCGGTGTTTATTTTCAGATGTAACGGCGCCGCTTTTGATTGCAGCCGTTTTAGCCGAACAAGCGATTTTAACATTTAGCCAACCGAATGGGGAGATCTCCCATTTTTTTCCGCAACAAGAGCACTGCGATTGTTTCTATTAACTTTTGTCTCGAGTTAGTCTTAGCCTAGTGTTGTTCATTGTTCGTCAAATGCATTTTCTGCTTTTTCAAAGTACAATTTTTAATCAATTCTTAATACGCGATGGAGAGGTGTTCTGTTAGGTATGGCATCGTGCAGTTAACGCTAGGTTTACGGATTTCGAACTGCATAAACAAAATTCGCAAAAACAATTACTATTATTCCTAGCAATATTTGTTGACTTTTATCGATAAAGCGATACAAATACACCCAAATCTATTTCCTTCTCAACTTTGCAATTCCAGATTCTGTTTTATGTATACTTCATTCCTTAATATATGTGTATTGGAAACAGATATACAAGAAATGTTCGTAAATCTAGTGTGAATAAATTCTTAATACGCGATGGATAGTGTGCGGTTAGGTGTAACACCGTGCGGTTAGCCAAATGTTAATAAGCTCCCGGTCAATGGAATGTTAACCCTTTCGCTCCGAACCCCTGATATATCCGGCATCCATATGATAACTCGCAAAGCTGAACGCCGGATATATCCGGCATGCACGATGAGTTTATGTATCATTATTATACATTATTCTTTCACTATTTTTAATTGTTGATGAGACTCTTTTTAAACCCATTAAACAAGTTTATATCTTTTACGTAGACATTACAAGTATATTCTTCTAAAGAGAGATTCCGTTTCATCTAAAATACACTGTCCACACGCAATGTGTACACTTTCAGCAAAGAGTCCCGTTTAGGAGTGGCACTATGACGGACCGAACTGCCGTAGCGAAAGGGTTAAGAAGAAGTACCGCGAACAGAGACATCGACGGGCACGGGAAACGAAACATTGGTATCCGAGAAGAATTTAACACCCTTGAACAACCCTCTTGTCGGCGTGGCTAGATTTAAGGACTTGTAAATTCTGAGCAAGAGCATAGATCGCAGCGGGCTAACCACTTCAGCGGGTAAACTTTCAAGTTTAAGATCTTCGCCCTCGGTCCCGAGTTTCCCTCTGGCTGTTGAGAAACGCGTTGAAGAAGGGGAATATGAAATTCCCGTGGCCAGACTTTATGGCTTCTACTCTCTCGTTCTCTACTCTTCTCTCCCTTCCCCCTCTCTCTTTCTCTCCCCCTCTCTGGTGTTGCTCTTGTTTCGTCCTCGTGCTTTTATTTCACCCTCCCGTCTACGTTTCTCCGGGCTAACTCGAATGTTTCCCGTAGTATTCTCCCTGCCGCGTGTATATCTGTTTCTTCATACTAACCACCTCAGACTTTTTATCCCCTTTCTTCGCCCTCCTTTTTAGTTATACCGCCACCACGATATTCCCACCCTTTCTTTTTTCCACTTCCCCGTTTTCGGTACATTTTACATTATCGTCCGTGCTCCGCTCCTCCATCTCTGTCTCTATCAACTTTTCACCGTGTTCGCGTTCTCCACCCCCACCCCCTTTCCCTTAGGTTCCATTTAATATTTATCCTTATCCCGCCTTCCCCCGCCGTTCCACCCCCTCTCGTGTTTTTCTCATTTTCTTCACTCTAACAATGAGTTTCTTTCGCCGTTCCTTCATTTTCCACCTCTGTCCGGCTAGCCTCGTCTCTATATCCCTGAGTGTACTCCCCCCGATCCCTCCCCCCATTCTTTTTTCCGCCTTTTGTTCCTTTAATAGTCGTAGCTTCTAGATGTACGCGCCCGGAGCGCGACTTAAGCGCGGGACCGAAAGAGCTGGCGAAATTTTTCCGTGTCGCCTGGCAAAAGTCTGCTAGAAAAAGATTGACTCGGGAGCTTCGCGCTTTCGCGGCTTTTAATAACAATCATTCCTCACTCCCCGCCCTTCTCCTTTCCTTCCCCTATGCGCTTTTACTCCTCCTGTTCCTCCTCCTCTTCGTCCTCCTCTTTTTCCTCCTTCTCCTCTTCCTCCTTCTCCCCTTCCTCTTCATCCTCTTAGTTCTCCTCCCCATCTTCTTCTTCCTCCTCCACCTCCTTCTCCTCCTCCTCCGTACCCTTCCTCGTTACTTCCTCCACTCCTTTGCCCGCGCTTTTTTAATTGTATCCCACACGAGCTCTGTTTAAAGTCATCCCTCCCTCGAATTCTCTGCCCACTCCTCGAGCTGGAGCTCGTTTCTCAAGCTTCAGGGCCGACAAATTCGTCTCGACGTCGGAGCATCGTCTTGAGCGGCGTCTTGGAAGCTGTCTCGCTGGAAAAATTGCACGATAATGGTGTAATCTCCGGGGAGGGGTGGGGGGATAGGAGGCTCGCGAAGACAGCCACGATGCATGGAACTCAATTATCCGCGGACGTAAAGAACGGAACGATCCGGTGAATTAACGAGAGATTGGACTCGAAATGACGGGGCATTTATCGAACAACCGTCGAGGATTTCTGTCGTTTTCCGTAAATGTGCGATATAGTGAACCGGATGGAGGGGAAGGGGCGGGAACCGCGAGTTCCTTCGTTTTCAACGAGGAAACTTTAGGCGGGGGAACGTTACAGATCTATCGCGCGAAAATTTCACGAACAATATCAGGGACGGTTATTAATGCATTTGAAATACAGGGATTGTCATGGGGCCATAGTTGTTTAAGCATTTATAATCGAATCAAATATTCGCGTATACAAATCGACTGCTGTTGCACTGAATAATTGATCGGGTCGGCAGTACGAATATTCTGTTATCCGCTGCTTTTTCGGGATAAATTGAGTCGTAGCAGAGTGCTACTAAATATTGGAGAAATTAATAGGTATGCATTATTAGTAATGACGCGAAGTGAAAACTAAATTTTTAATACGATAAAGTGAATACGAGTTCGCGCGTGAAGCGATGAAGGGGGGAGAGAAAAATGTGCCATCGGTGTTTAACTAACGAAAATCGGGTGATCCTTAAACAATCAATAACTACATTAGGAAAGTATTCATTTATCCATTTTTTATCCGTTTTCAATTTTATTATTGTTAAATCAATAAATAATGTTGACTTCGGATTACAAAGTATCTGTGTGCTTTTAAAACTCTTTCATCCAACGTAGTTTATTGGAAAAGTACAAGTAAATGATGAAACGGAAACTTCACATCTTCTCCGTTATCGAACTAATTCTAGTTACCACTAACAATTCTAGTTACCGCAGTTAACACTTAGCAAACCGAATGAGGAGATCTTTCGCAATAAGTGCACTGCGATTGATTCTATTTACTTTTGTTTCCAGTTAGTCTTAGACTAGCGCTAGTTCACGGTTCGTCAAATGCATTTTCTGCTTTTCTAAAGTACAATTTTTAATCAATTCTCTTTCGGTCGGTGGAGTGTTAATTGAATGCCTTTTCGCATTCAAGTTTCGCATTATCCAAAAATGTATGCAGCTAAGCGTGAAACACGAGAGGGATAAGTTTCTAACAAAGTCACAGCATCTCTAAGTACTGTTTTTTGCAATCGAGCTTCAGGTAATTCTTCAATTAGTTTTATGTCCCGAAGACATTTTGCAGTTCGTTTTTAACCCTTTCGCTTCGGCTGTCCAGTCCGTCGAAGTACCGTCATTGAACGGAAGCGCACGACAGAAATGTGTACAGTGCGCGTGGTTTCTGTATACACGTTTTTTAAAGTCTTAAATAGTAACTGTGCTGAATAAGAGAATCATTGCTCTAATCTAATAAGTATGTTTAGAATTTTAAATATGAAAGGACTTACAAAATTATTAAAATACAAAGTACATTTGGATGCCGCCTATAAGCGGCGCTCGTACCCACAGGTCATCTCGTGGATGCCGCTTATAAGCGGCGCTCGAAGCGAAAGGGTTAAAGCAGAACTCTTACGTTACGTAAACTCTGATATTAATCGTTAATGCGCAGGACGAATGATGAAAAATGGGAGAACGGGATACGCTCGTTGGTTAATTTACACGATGGTTTATTTAAACGATTGCTTTCGCGCGTAACGAATCTACAAATTGCAGCGCGATTAATTTCAATTGGAACTGTAACCGATATCTTTGTCATTCAAGATTTATGTGGAAGACAACAGTTAGAGCCGCGAACGGGTTGCAGTTCGTTAACGATCGCTCAATAGGAATCGTATTATTGTGCCGGCAACAATTGCGTTGGATATTTTATCGCGGGAATAATTATGTAAAGCGAACTAAACCGTGAAGCAATTAATGCAGTTGCAACAAACGTCTCCTGTACACTGTACGGGGCCGCCCGTCTATGTTCCCTGGAACTGCAAATTTATTAGTTAATTACAGCAGCGCTGTGTTCATCGAATTTCATTTCGTTTACTATTTGTGTAATTTGTAAGCGCTTAATTAAAAGGTATCGGTGTTTACGTTAATGATTTCGTTCCCTTTGGCCGTTGTAAAAATCGATTTTTCGATACGGCTGATATTTGCGTACGTTTAAGTAAATTCAATCGGTAAAGGCGATTTTCGTAATGTAGGAACGGTTATAGGAAAAAGGGAAACGGAAAAATGAATAAAATTTTAAAGAATATACGTGCATTTAACCTCTTCAGGGTCGATTTTTTATAGTAAGAAGAAAAATGACTTCATTTTTTTGTTTTACTACGATTTATTCATTTTGTATTAATAGGGATTCAAAAAGCAAAAAAAAAAAAAAACGATTGTGAAAACAATAAAAATTCACAAAAAAAGCTTAACTTTCACATTTGTGGCCACTAAGAGTTATAATTATAAAAAACTGAATGTCCACATATGTGGCCAAGGGCATCAAGAGGTTAAATAGAACTGAAAATGAACGACACAAACGCTATACACAAACTATTCAGTTATACTACGCTGGCTACGAAAGTTTTCCCGCCATTCTTTTCTCCATCGAGTAGGACCCCAGAAGACACACACTCAGGCCCACTCCATCGATCCTTTCACACAGAACGCACGCGCGCACACATTCACGTCTAGACACACACCAAACGTACAATTTTAGAATACTATAGGAAACTTCTATAAAATGTAGAACGGAAGATGGAATTCAGGTGTGAAAAATAAAAGTGAAGCGATTAAAATATTAATAAAAGTATATTATTGTTAATTTTGATTTAGCTGTAATTTATTTTTGTTAATTAAATTTTTATATAAGGAATAAGCAAGGTGAGAAAATAAGGAGGATGTAAAGGAACGGAACTCTCTTGTAATCCCATTGGGAAAACAATAAAGTTATCTTAATCTTAATAATTAATAAAAGTATATTTAAAACAATTTAACAAAAACAACTTAAACGACTTTACAACTTAGCAACTTTAACACACTTTCTACGTTCACAATCAAAACCTTTCGTCCAATACCTTCCGCCTTCACCGTCCAATACTTTCTGCCTCGCGCTCGCATTTTCCCCGTCATATATTCTTCCAAACACTCGTTTCCTTTCATTCTAATTGTTAACCTTTCTCACTCTACGCATTCGGTCACGACCACCCAGAATTTCTCAGTCGCACTGTTTTCTCCAGTTCTCATCTTTCACGCCTTAGAAACATTCGAGCCCAAACATTCTGCGTTCACACGACAATCGCCCAACTCAAGTATTCTTCCGACTTTTCCAAACTCGCATCCACTCGATCGCATTCCTACAATACTAATTCTTAAAACTACGCATTACCATGGTAATGTCGCTTTATTTTGGAAGGTGTAGCGGCTGAAATTTAAAGATAAAGATGTTTTTAAATTTAAAGACCTCGACGTTTTTTTATTGTCTCATACTCTTCAGTCAATAGATTGCGAAACAATAGAGCGTCGTCTCGAGAAATTCCTATTATAACTTTTTTTTTTTTTTTTGACTGCGACCAACGATCCTGTTTCTGAGTCCACATCCCCTTAATTTGCGCATACATTTTACCAGGACAATTCCGTTCACGCATGAGGAAAAACGGCAAGCAACCGGCCGCCGTTCCATTGTGTTTTGCAATTCAACCACCGGGGGTCGGCCGTGCGATAAATAAACGAAAAATAGAAGAGGGGAAGTATGAAAAACGATATCGACGCCATAAAGTTTTCCTTTCGAATTCATAAAAACCTTTAACTGCACAGATTTTCCGATATACCCCACCGTAGATTTTAGTGGTTCGTTCATTGTATTTTCTAATACGCAATCTTCGATTTACTGATAGATAGAATGATTGATAAAATCAAAGAGTTCAAGAGTTATAACGAACATATTGGCATTACTTCAAATATTTTCAATATTAAA
Organism: Tetrapedia diversipes; assembly: GCA_033822845.1. NCBI lineage: Eukaryota > Metazoa > Arthropoda > Insecta > Hymenoptera > Apidae > Tetrapedia > Tetrapedia diversipes. The sequence continues at coordinate 31,896 of JAOPTO010002143.1, forward strand.
TGTTTAAAAAATCAAGCAAATATTTAAAGCACTTTGATAAGTGTCAATTTCAAATTTTGTAATGTTTAAAACATTTTATGTTTCGTGAGTTAATTGGTAATTGGTAATCGAAGATGATTGGTGAAAAACATTTCCTACCTGAAAGCAAGTATTTTTAAGTAACATTACGATTTACTAATGTAAAAATTTATTAGTATAGTTTATTAATTTTTGTTCAAAATTTAATTTACTTCTTTTGCTCGCAAAACACCCTAGAAAAAATCTAGTATGCATTTAATTTCCATTTTTTCAATACTTTCGGTGAAACGTTCCAAATGGTTCAATAAACACAACGTCAAATTGCATATCTTGCCTGGAAATTTGCGTGTAGCGAATTCACCAGGAATTCAGCGACGAGATGGAAAATTGTTCCATTTTCGACTTCGCGTCCCAAACGAATACGACGGATTTATAGATTTATAGGCGGCGATTGTGCTGTTGGCGGTGGTATCGGGCCGCGGTTCATCAGAAGACGATTGAGTTTATTTTACCGTCCAATAATTCGTTCGAAAAGGCTTCCCTTGTCCCCAGAATAATATTGCCTCCGCCACTGGTTAATTTTGTCGCGGCACTGGCTGGCGCTTAACACTAGGTTTACGGGACCCGTCAATTTGACGGATTTCAAACTTTAAAATGAAAACTATAGCAATCATTTAAACCATTTTGCATCGTAAATTAATCATTTCATCCAACGAATTTATACACACAATTTTTTTTTCCTAAGCTTTCTACTTTTTGAAACTTCGATGTAGTATACCTATCTCTACGAAACCCGTCAAATTGACGGACTAGCTTATTTCATAAACAATCCTTATATGTTTGCTTTGTTCGTCAAATCATTCATCCAATAATAAATACAAGAATGAAAGTAAAGTCTTTACCTTCTCCTCCTCCAATTCGTTATCTCAATCTCGTCTCAATAATATAAACTAAAGCAAAATTCTGAGATTCATACGCTTCGACAAAAAACCAACGATCCGAAAGATTATAAGCAGATAAATTTGCGCTGATATCTGAAATATGGAACAAATGTATAAGTAATAGCCAGGCTTGTTATTAATGATTTATTTAAACGTGAAACCTAATATTAGTTCAATTTAAATGAACAATATTAGTTTAATTCAAATTTAATTTGAATAAATCGAGTTTTTAAAGAAATACGTATTTTCGTTTACCCGTCAATTTGACGGGTGCTCGTAGAGATAGGTATATAAGAAACGCCCGTAAACCTAGTGTTAAAGTAACTCGAACGGAAGTTCGTTTCAATACGTTCCGCTGGAAATATCGTTTCGCATTTGCAAAACGTGAAAGTTGAAGAGCGACCAATCTCAGCGAGAATTGTATGACGTGAACTATGTACAATAATAACAGTAGAAATGATAATATGGTGAATTTCGTTAACTGAGGTAACGCAGTAACTCGTAGAATGTGTCCACGACCAAGTTTCAAATTAAAATCGCATTGCTCTTCCTTGTTGCGATCTCGTTGGCGTGCACAAAATTTCATTCTAATATTTCATGGCCAATTTAAATTCCTACGGATGGCACTCTAAGTTAGCCAAAAATGCTTCAGCGGATAGGCAAAATTCAAATACGCGTACACCTTCGTTCAAAACTATTAGAACACTTTTGAAAAATTAAGTAAGCGTGAAGGATTATTGGAAAATTATTAAAATTTTAAAGGATGTTTGTATCTAGTTTGTAGAACCAGAAATCCAGAAGATTTAATTCAAAGCGGTTTTTCAAACGAAATCCTGTACTCTTTTACTTGACATACAGTAGCGGACAAAAGTTCAAGACTAAAGGGTCAAAGGATACAAATTAATTAATTAATAAGAAATAGTATGATAAATAAAATTTGTATTCTATGCTAATCGATAAATGCTGCTCTACCATAATGACGATAAAAATAAGTATATGAACAATATTTTCATGGCATATAATAATTCTGCATTGTCCTGTCGTCTTAAACTTTTGCCCGCTACTGTATGTACGTCCTAGAAATATTAAAAATTAATGTTTCCGCAAATATTGAATAATGTTACGCGATTAATATTTTTTACGCGTTCACGATGCGGTTGTTGTGTGAAAAAAAGATTATGAGGCGTTAAAGAAAATTTTAAGACGATTAATGTATCCTTAGATGCCGGAAATTTAAATGGTTGTTTTGTTTCCACCAAATAAATTACGACGCTTTCGCTCGGTTCTTGTTTCCTGAATAAAGTGTTACGAGCAGAAAGATTACAGCTGGAAGTAAATTGCGCGTTTTGAAATATGTGTTCCTAGCGGACAAGCTCCAGCGATTTATCTTTGCACCTCGTACCTTCCTATGGTCTGTCTTTAAATAAGTGTCGAATTTAAGATCGATGCTCGCGCATCGTTTGATACTTCTTTTTATTCACGAACAGCGAGCGCGGCATTCTGTTAACGAAGCTACAGTCGCATTTAATCATTAAAATATACGTATTACGAAGATGAATGCAGCCAATTTAATTATCCTGGAACTTCTATAGAAACAGATTGCGATGGAATCGGCCATTGTTTGACAGGATGATGATGCATGACGATGTTCGTTTAGAATTTCATATGACACGAATTCAGCTTCTACCAAGCATTTTCTTCATCATTTTTTGTCTAAATTTCAAACTTTCCTCGATTATCATTTTGAAAATCTTCGAAATTCGAACGTCGATTTAATTCGTTCAATTTAGGGTAGAATAAGGCAACGCCATACTAACTTGTATCGAATGATCTGAGAAACATGCAACAGATCGGACACTCTCTGATCTTGTGATGTTCAAAATTGGTTGAATTACACTCAATTCAACCTACTTTGTTATGCCTCATATATTAAGTTGTTACACATATTTAACAAATATTCGACTGCTAGGTAGCCTTACCGATGAGTCCACCAACAGGTCCTGGATGAAATACCGCATCCTTTCCCTTTTCCTTCACGCTCCCCTTTCGCAGCAGCCACAAAACTAACGATAAGAGTTGGATTCGTGAGTTCGCGGAAAGTTTGATATGCAGATTAAAGTGTACGTCGCGGGTAATCCCGTTTCAGCGGCGGCTAAGAATTCCAGAGGCCGCGTCCAGGATTCCCTTGTTCCCCGATTCCCCTTATTCCAGCGATATCGTTACATTAGTACGCGTATCCGGTTGGCTCGATGTTTGCGCGGCGCTCGTTCGACGAGCAAACGAAAATTGCGAACGCGTCGTCGAACGGCCGGAAATTGAATAGAAAAACATGAGTAACGACGACGGCTTTCAAAGTCTAAGTAGCTGTCGCTCGTAATGCTCGCCGTTCTTTTTCCATTCTGCTCGCTATCTTCCAACCTTTTCGACGTCATAGCGTCTCGGTCAGGAATGCCATTATTTTTCGACGTTTTTAACCATCGAACGGCCTTGCATTGAGTTATTGTACAAATGCAACAGAACGATCTCGAAAGAAGCTGCCGCACCATCCAGTTCTCAACAAAATCGCCGGAACGATCCGGCGAAGTTTCTTTCGCGCTGAAATATTAATGCCGCACTCAGATCTGTGTTTATGGTGCCCTTGAGAGCGTTGTCAACCGATATCGACGTACTTTGAAGATTCTAGAAGTATTGCCTGACTGTTGTACAAGTGACTGGATCGTTCTGAAGCGTTTTCAAATTGCTATGAAACTTTGTTGTTTCGAAGCTTTCTCTAAGTTGCCGTCAAAATTAATATTTCTTATACATTCATCAGTCTCTGATTTAATTACGTTTTAAAACCAGATTCCATAACATAACGCGATTGTATTAAAATGTTTAAGACAAGCGTACTTCTTACAGCAGGGCTGGCGAACCTGCGGTTCACGAGACAAACGTGGCTCTTCCCCCGCTTGACTGCTTCTTAGCTATTCTCCACTATTTTACATTAGAAACCACTCACACACGTAATTCATAAAACGTGAAGAGACGATGCCAAGTTGTTTCTGTACTCAACGCGAGTCTATGGACATATTGGTGTGTAACAAGATTCATGGAGTAGGGAACGGGTGGACGCGGTGTCGGAACATGTGGTTCGCGACCGAAAGACGTTATCTAGTCCTGTTTCACAGCACAGACCTCTAATCGAGAGTCACGCGTAGAAATAAGTTGTCGATACATACTTATCGTTAAAGATATGCTTCTCTATCGTAAACAACGCGATAGAAAAAGAATAAACGAACGCGAGCTCTGTTTGAACGGCGTCTCGCACTAATCAACCCTTCCAAAGACAGGCGCCATTAATTTCAGTCCGCTCGGGCGAAAATCTTTAGTCAAGGTGAAGCGTAATAAGAGCAAGATCGCCGCAGCAAGGAATTCCTCGTGTTAACGAGCGGGGAGATTTAAAATACCTGTAGCAGGAGTTCGGCGCTTCAATTAATCTCGGCAACTCGAGTATCCAGCCGGCGCGTCTATTCAGAGGGGCGCGTCCATCTTTAAAATACCCCCGGTTGCATACCACCGCCGGATTCCGGCCTATTCGATCCTCCCAGGAAGTCGAGGAATGTATTTCCGCACGGATAATCGCGGCCGCGAAAACGAACAGGCCCGCCCGAGCGAATCGAAAGCCAATATCTTCAAGTGCTTCCCCAGGTCGAGATGTGAAATGTAATAATCGGCGATCGCGTGTCCAAGGGGGAGGGTGTAGGATCCATCATCGCCGTTTCCGGTGCTTCGCCACGCCGCGCCATTTACGTACGGACGATAAATTCCTACGTCCGCAAGGCAAACTACCCGAATTCGCTACAACTGCCTCGGGGCGAGCACTCGAATATTAAACTCCTTCGTCTGTCTCGTTGCTCGACCACGAGCTCCGTGGAAGTCGATGACTGTCGATGGAAGTCGATGTGTCCGCGTATGTGACGTAAGTAAGCGCATATTATCTGTTGGATAACGGTTGGGACGCCAGTTGACGAAACGAATAGGTGGCCGATGGACAGGGTGAACTGGATGCGACCAAGGACGGATTCAGATGTGGGGTGTCTAGGTGATAGCTTAGGACGATAAATTACAAGCAACTGATGGATTTAGGCAAAGTTTCTTTTGTACATTAGTAGAAAATCAATTTTGTAATTGAACAGCGTGGGCCATAGGAATTCAAAATTCCCGGCTATAACGCGTGAGCAACCAAAAACAGAAGTTAGAATATCGTTAAGCGGAAGGAGTTATGTACCAGGTGCGTCAGTCGCGAATTAATCATGTAATTGAATAGTGAGTAATCAGAGAGGAATGGTCTACTCTTATTTTTCGTACTGTCTTTTCTTATTAAATATATTTCTGTTCGGTTTGTTACTGCATTTATAATTCCACGTGTTGGTTCGTTTCAATCCGACGAACAGCAATGAATGAATCGAATAAATGTTCATTGAAATTTATAAAAATATTCAATAATGAATAATACAGGTTAGGAAATTTTTCACAAAGATTAGTATATCTTCATAAAGAACACTTTCAACTTTAGTGTTTAAAATACCTTTTATCTTCTTTTTCCGCTTTTCAATTTAACTGCGGAGTGGCAAAGATATGATGGCTCAAAGTGTCAAAAATTTAAATCCATCTCTGAATGTAATACAAATTTATTGAATAATTTCTTTAATCATTCACGAATGGTGAAAGGCCAATGCATGGTAAATATATAATAAAATAATAATATTTCATAGAGATATATAGAGCAAACAGAAAAGTTGTTTAACCAGTTAAGTGTGTTTGACGACTATATCTGTCATGGAGATATGGTAAAATTTTGTGTCATGACGACTATATCCGCCATGCATAAAATTTTGTAACAATTTGATATTTAAATTGTAATTTTGGCGAAAACTAAATTATATTCGTAAAGTTCAATATGCTTAGAGGTGAACACGAAATAAAAAAAACAAATGAAAATTATAAATAATTTGAGTTGGATTTATAACTATATCCGTCATCGCCTGATTATTGCGACACACCCTCGGGGGTGCTTTGTAAAGAGGTCGCCACACTTAACTGGTTAAAGGAACAGATCTTATTTTCCTTTGCAACACACTTCCGGTGTATTTTTCCGTTGAACCAGTCAGCTGTTAAATATCGTATTCGTATGAGGGTACACTTATAAATCTTTATTTACCCGAAAATATACGGTTCAAACATGTCGTTGTATAATACTTGAATTATTCAACTCAGCCGGCGTCGAATTTATACGATCGTTGATAGATTCGATGATGCATCTCTATCGTCGAGAGGTCAGAGTGGATAGTTTTGTGGAATCTTGACAGAGTTACAGGACCGGGGTATCAACGGAAGGTGCAATAAGTTTCTCGAAAGTGGAGCACGAAAGCGATCAAAAATACGACTTCCGTTCCGCTACATCCCTTTCACCAACCATGAAACACGTTCTAGGAAGCCCCGCGAGTCGACCAGGAAGATAGCAAGAGTGATTTTATTACGTCACGAGATAAAACCTTCCCGAGAATTACAAGGCGTGGTAATGGAAAATATAACATGTAATATTTGTTAAAAAAAGGGAAACAAGGAGAAACGTTTTCCCTTTATGAAACCGTTTCCAAGTAAAGAGAAGACATCTCGTGGAAACGTTTCTGTTTCATAACATTAGAGTTTCAGTAGTTTATCGTGCACAGATATAATTATTGTTCAGTCCGTAGGTAGTAAGACTTAGGATAGCGGCAATGTTGTAAACCAAGGGTCTCAGACGAGGTCCGATTTCCAAATGTTTTGCCTATAAGACACTTGGTCATTTACGGTTAACGAAGTATTTTCCCATTTATTTTTTTGAGTACACACACACAAATATAAATCTTTTATCTGCACTACTGACAACACCTATCCACTATTCTTCACATTTTGTCCCGTCTGCGATTTTTCTTGTTTCTCAGAACTCAACAAGCATTCGAACAAGAATTCATTCTGCAAGCAACCGAACAACGCTCACCTGCAATAATTTGAACGCAACACGATTCACTTAGTCCAAATTAAATTAAGTATAAAAGTAAAGTGTGGTCAATCACTGAATCAGCCAACCCTAGAAGATACAAGTTGCGTTGGGTATCATCATCAATTGGTATCCAACAATTATTGTCGTGAAGTTTGGATGATATCGTTTACATTGAAACGAAATATCGATCTTGTATCCACTAATGTAAATACTGGTTTCCGTAAATTTCAGTAGACGTCGCAGAGACAGACAACTGTTTCAGGGGTTGTCCCGTTTCAGGAGGCGAGGAATGTGATAAAGTACAGGGTCGAAAGCAATAAACTGTTGCAGGGTTCCTTAACGATTCCAATCTCAGCGTCTCGCGACAGCACCGTATTAGGGGATCCGGATAATTCGCTAATTCGGAATTAGCGACGTTCTAAGCGAAAACACGAAACCGTCGAATTAATTAAATTCGTACATCTGTGCGTTCACGATGAACGAATTACCTGATATTACTCGTATAGCCGGCCCGGTTAATTATCCTTGAATCTGATTACCGTGTGAATTGGACAAGCTAATTCGCTTGTTATGACGGAACATCAAATTAAATTGCGATTAATGTTATATCACCAGGCTTTCCATCGTTATAAATGTTTCAATTTAAGCGGATTCTTAGCTTGTTTATTTATTTATTTATTCATTCAGTAGGTAAACAGGGATGTACCGTTTAAGTACAATAAAAGACTTATAGTAAGAAAAAGTTTTAAATACTTAAAATACAAGAGGAACAGAAGAACAGACACATTAAAATCACTCATAAGCTACTGCTCGGTACAATTAATTATGTTTAGTAATAGTTTTGTTTACTCTAAGCTCACTGCAGGACTCTTATTACTTTATTATTTATTTATTAATGTCTCTTATTACTTTAGATCTTGATTGGAACAGATCAATTGTTTTACAATATTAGCGTTTAAACTTAACTCTAGTTCTTCGTCGATAGCACGCTCTCGCCAAGCTTTGTCATCGTTCCTTTCGATTAAGCTCTTTCTTCGTTCAAGAGAAAACTATTCTCTGTTACTGTTTGAAGTTCTCAACAAGAAACAGTTTCATCTGCTACGCTGCTCCTATTACTCACTGTAGGTTACCGCATCGGTGATCTCAGCTGTTCTTAATGTCCGTGAAACCAACTCGGAAGATAGAATATAAACGCGATCACCGAGTCACGTCAAACAACTTCTTTTCGTCCTCAAAACGAAAGTATTCTTCGCTGATCCTCAAAAGCATCTACGCTGGCATTTCGGATTGTTTACGTAGTCGTCGTACCGAAACGAATTGGATATACATCTTCCTCCAAATCTTGACGCTCATATTTTGCAACGATAGTAGCTGACTCTTCAACTTCAGATATCCTTCTAACCGACTTTTGGCTCAAAACTTTTGGACAATGTGGAAAATGAACGAAGTTCGAAATTTCTTGTTATTGATTCCCAAATAAATAAGGAATTGTAGTTCCAACGAAGGGATCCTAGGACAAGAGGTACTTGTGTGAGAAATTTGGAAAATTAGTAAAACTTTCTTTATCCGAACGCGTGGGAAGGATCAGGAAGTTCTGATAATCCAGGTTCAAAGTTTAAAAAAAAAGTTCAAAATTTTCTCCCCTTGCTTCTCTTAGTTCGTTAGTTCAACGTTCATAAAACTGAGGTCAATTATTTCATTTCTGTTCAATCGGTTTTTATTACTATTATAAACGATGACACTGTGACACAAGCAACTGCAGCTATAAGAATACGTGTTCGAGTAATTAAGGTTACTTTCAATCACTTTTGCACGTTCAACGCTGAGCGTTACTTTGTTCGCATAAACGAGGTTCGTATAAACCTTATTGGACCGTTTAAACGTAACCAGTAGGGCTTTCAACCTTAGAACTGTTGTTGGTACACCGTCCGAGTAGTTTGTTTCCCTAAAAGGTGCATCGCCGCGGCGGGACTCGGCTCGATGGAAATGCGCCAAAATGGATGCACATGTTTGCTTTCATTACCTCGAAACGTCACGTATGTATGTCCAGGGCCGGCTTCGGCGGCGGCAAGTGATATAGCCGCGGCGAATAAGCTGAAGCGCCCGTTAAACTCAGCCAAGTGCGGAGCGGCACGTGCGCGGAAATCGTCCGAACGCGGTTAATCTCCCTGGCCTGCTGTATATTTACGTTCACCATGCCTCCGATCCACGAACAATGCTGGATCTTGCGCGTGGTAGCTTCGCTCGCGGGGATCGCGGAATCATCGTTGCGTTAACAGCTTTATACGCGGCTGCGTTTCATCAGCGTTCCGCAGTTTGCGCTGAAATCGTCCTGATGCACGGTGAGCATTGGGTTACGGTTGTAATATCCTCGATAGAATGGAAATCGAAAAGAGATGAGGGAAAAGAGGGAAACAGAGAGAAAGAGCAAAAAAGAGGGAGAGTGTGTGCAAGAGAGAAAGAGAGGTGGGGGGAGGGAGCGATAAAGAGAGAGAGAGAGTAGATGAGAGAGGGAGAGTACAAGAGGGAGAGAGTAAAAGAGGGAGAAAGTAAAAGAGGGAGAGAGTAAAAGAGACAGAGAGAATAAGAGAGAGAGAGAGAGAGTAAAAGAAAGAGAGAAAATAAAAGAGAGAGGGAGAGTACAAGAGAGAGAAAGTGAAAGAAGGAAAGAGTAAAAAAGGGAGAGAGAGAGAGAGAGAGAGAGTAAAAGAAAGGGAAAGAGTAAAAGTGAGAGGGAGAGTAAAAGAGGGAGGAAGTAAAAGAGGGAAAAAGTAAAAGAGGGTGAGAGTAAGAGAGAGGGAGGGAGAGAGAGAGAGAGAGAGAGAGAGAGTAAAAAAGAGTTGTTAAATGAAAGTTACAAGGTACCAAAGCTACTCCGCGGGACAAGAATTCTTCTGTAGGTGCGAGTAGCCTTTGACGAAGGGCACCGTATCCCTTTTTACAGGATACATGTATCTTTTATTTAAGTTCTTTAAAATGTAACGTAGAGTTCACGGGAATAAAGGCCGACCTCGTCTTGAGATCTTCTATCACGGAACAAAGAAAAGCACGTCCAGCTACAAAAGAAATCTGTTCCCCGTTCGCTTCTTTCTCAGCGAGCTCGCCAATTTGTTGTATGCGCGAACGTTTCAACGACGGATGGTTTGGAAAATGGAAGAGCACAGCGTCCCACCGTCTTAAGTCACTTAGTAATTCCCTCAGCGAGGCAATTCTATCACGGACAGATGTACACACGGGTGTATTCGGTGTTAGAATTTGCATCGGATTCGAAGCCTGCCGTATCGTTCTGTCCTCTACGGTCTGTGCGCACGTCGCGTCACATTCGAATTAGATACGTCTGTATAACGCAACATCGATTATGGATTGTTTACGTCCTATGGCGCTGCGGGACCGACTCCAGATAACCATTGGATTGATCTATACGACAGGATCAGCGATCGGGCAAGAAGTTATGGCGGTACTGATGGAAAGCGTTCTGTCCGAGCGTGTATGAGCAATAAGGGTCGCACTGTCAAACGCGAACCCCGTTTCTATATCGAAACTCGCGGTGAACTAATAATTTTCCAAATCGAAGGAACGCTCTCGATCCTGCTGCTAATATTTCGTATCTTCCAGCAACGAAGTCTAATAATATATAGACTGTGAGCCTTTATGTAAATTCAAATTTTCATAGCGTTAAGTAAAAGTGTTAGAGATAACAGTCGAATATGTAAAGTAGCCTAATCGCCGACATCTCTGGTTCCGGCAAAATTATTGTTTGCAAGATTAGAGCAACAGTCATGTAGCACACAAAGCGAACAGAGAAAGTGCGAATATACAGATAGATTCAAAAAGTGCTGATTCAATTATATTCAAACATGCAATTCTAAAAATAACCCCAACAAAAAGGATGGAGTTCGTACTTTCCTTAAATTTCATACTTTTCCATCAATATCAAATATTTTCCATGCATTCGTGTATCTTGAGCATTCTGTGATCTTTCGCGCATCGAAACTTCCTAAAAGTGCATAAAAATCTGCGGTCTAGCAATAGATAAAGGAACTTACCGATTTACTGCCTCTCTATTTCCATTCTCGCCGCTAAACACAGTTCGAGTCGGTGCAGCGAACGCGAGACTCGGTGGCGATGCATTTAAGATCACTCGTAAAAACGTAAATGCGTTAATAAGCAGCCAGGGAAGACGGGGGTTTGGACCATAATTCTGGGGGTTACGTTCGATGCTCGAAAATTTACCACCAGACGCCAGGTCGAAGGCCGGAATCATTTTCCGCGCTGCGAAATTAACGTTCTCCTCGACGCTTTATCGCGGAATCCGTCCTCGTAGCGGACGCCGATCTTAACGGGCGGGGTAAAATTTTTATCGCCATGTGAAACAGCTGGTCAACTTTTGCCTCGCACGATTGCCCGGCCGCCGCGATTTATGGATGTTATAAATGTTGCGCTGCCACGGGAACACGGAAAGCCTATATGCTTCTAAGTGGGGACTTACGGTTTTTAACAAAACGCTATATATATAGGAAATTCTACTTTTATTTATTTAGCAGAGTGAGATAGTAGGGCTCAGGTGTGAATAAAATAAAGCGAAGAGCTTAGAATGTTATTAATATTTTAAATAGTCTAATGATAACAATTTAAACGACTTTTCAATTTATCAACTACGACGTTCTTACTTCCTTCAGAATCACACTCTTTCTGTTTCACGTTCGCATTGTCCCCGTCATGTATTCTTCCAAACACTCGTTTCCTTTCTTTCTAATTCTAAACTTTTCTCACTCGATGCGTTCGGTCACGTTCACCCAAAATTTCTCAGTCGCTCAGTTTTCTCAAGTGCTCATCTTTCGCGCTTTAGAAACACTCGAGTCCAAACATTCTACGTTCACACGAATATCGCTCAACAGAACCACTCTTCACATTTTTCTAAGATCGCACCTACTCGATCGAATTCCTACAATATACAGGGTGTTCGGACAGCCCTGGGCTTAAATTGAAAGAGTAACTCCCTGAGACATTCTAAGACGAAAATCAAGAGTAACGATTTTGCGTTTGAGGCTTTGTTTACGAGTTATAACTAGTTAAATATATCGTTTAATCCGGACCGTTCGACGCTTGAGCATCACTGTGGACTCAGCGACGTTACCGACCGAGTTGCCTCGGTTACCTGCTCTCAAGCGTCGAACGGTCCGGATTAAACGATATCTTTAACTAGTTATAACTCGTAACCAAAGCCTCAAACGCAAAATCGTTACTCTTGATTTTCGTCTTAGAATGTCTCAGGGAGTTACTCTTTCAATTTAAGCCCAGGGCTGTCCGAACACCCTGTATACCTACTGTTACTCGTAAACCACATTGGCGTTGCGATAGCGTTCTGCGTTTCTTTTACGCGTTCTGCCGATCGCAATCCTAGATATTGTTTATGTACCCAAAAAAGAGGCTACTGTTAAGCTTTGTCCACAGGCGAACCGCGTTTTTCGCGACACCGATAAATTTGATTTACAGTAGTGTGACGCGATTGCGTAGAGTGAAAGTGAACGTGGATGAATGCATTCGAGGGGGAAAGGTTAAGGACTGGAATGAAGATGAATGAACGTGTGAAAGACTATAGGGCGCTAGAGAAGCAAGCGTAGGTTAGCCCGTTTAGAGTCATTGAAACCGTAAAAATTGAGGGGGAGAAAGTTCAAGAGTTTCACAGTTAAGGGCTTTTGCTAATAAATATCCACTTTGTCATTTTAAATTTATTTTCGTGAGCTTAGAGGCCACAGAAGCTGCACCAAGTTAAAAATATAAATGTTTTCGATTTGTCTTGCAAAACGGCAGTAATCGTAGACATTGCATAAAATTACGAAAAACTACTAAAAAAAAATACTCTAAACCAATTGAATTACCACGTTTGCAACGTGGTATCTACACTTTACAAACATGACAAATTGTACTTTAAAGAAGTGATGCAATTTTTTATACCGCTACTTTCGTCCGTACCGATTTCCACGCGGATTTCGTCTAAAAAATAAAATTCTCGGTTTACCGTATCGTCCAGCTGTACCACTCGCCTGTATATATACCCGTAGAGTTCGTATAATGCGAGGTCGTCATAATATTTGCGGCGCAACAAGCGCGTGCACCGAAATACCGTGCATCGCGGATCTCGTTATCGATGATACTCGACATCCGTATTTTCTACAGTTCGCAGCACTCCATCCAGCGCGCACGCTATATACGTCGCGAGAAAGAAAAAAAAAAATCGGAAATAAAAAGCGTGTAGCCCTATTTCTTCCGTCGCACGACGCGCCATCCGTTTCCTCCACGAGTTCGTTGTTACCGAACCGAAAGGAACTTCAACGCGAAGGACCTGCATGTTAGGTGTAATCGAACCGTGCCATCTGCCTATCGAACAGAACGAAAGATTCGTTTCGCCGACCTCGTTACCGATAATACACCTTCCTGACGACATACATATATCCTGCCCTTGCAAATTGCGTGGAACCCATCTGCACGATTGGTAGCAGCGCGTCTAGTAGAAATAGATATTTTGGAAAAAAAAGAGGATTGATTGTTGAGAAGGTTCTGGGGTAAGTATCGTGGGGCCGATCACAGTTTTCTTTCCAGAAGGCAACACAAAGCCTTCCACAATCCGTAGTCAGATCCTTTAGGTTTTATGTATTAGGCAACGCAACTTCAGTTATCAGAACAAATACAGTTATTGGAAGCATTCCCTTTATTCGAACCGTTCCTAGACTTTGCAACGCATATTACAAACCATACATTTCCTCGAATCCCGATGGATACGTGTCTTCAAGACACCCGGTTTGTCGAGAATTGTTAGGAAACGCGAGCGACACGTGATCAGACCAGGACTGACATGTAATGTCCAGGTCCCTAGATAGTAGGAAAGAACCTAATTTCCTAAACAAAAATTACCAAGCTGCCTGAACCAAGCTTGAGACCGAGTTAATCCAGATGTGAGCTCGAATACTCAGAAGATTAAAATTTTACATGACTGTGTATGCATCATGCTAGAACCCTTCTCTAGGGCCGCTAAAAGGCACCCTTGACAGTAGCCACTGTTATTACGGTAGAACACTGTTTATTGATTGGCATGAAGTACGAATTTCGTTTATCGTACTACTTCCTATGAATTAATCAATTTACTTTCGTTCACTCTTTGGTCTTAAACTTTTGTCTGCTACTGTACTGTACTTTCCAAATCTTCCTATGAATTAATCAATTTACTTTCGTTCACTCTTTGGTCTTAAACTTTTGTCTGTTACTGTACTGTACTTTCCAAATCAGAACACCTTTCCAGGTGTCCAGTCATAAACTGTTCAATAGCTAAAGCTGCTACCTAAGTATTTCCGGTGACCATCCAAAAATATGCGGTTGCCGACACGTATCCTTCCTTCGCCTCTCTTCTCTATTTTTCTCTTTATATTTTCGCAATCTCGTCGGGCCGCGCGCCGTCCGATATTGCCCGTAACGACGCGGATTTACAGCTAGAGATAAGTCGTCGAGCGTGCCACTACCGGGGGAACGTTCTCTTGTACCGGAAGCTACTATTCGCGTCACCCGGGAGCGAGTTCGTCGGAAGATCAGCCGAGGTTCGAGGCCATTCCAAGCGCTTCGCAGTTTACGCGGGCCGGCCCCTGCTGTTCTCTCTCTCACCGCATCGGCTCCACGCCTCGGGAAGATTTATGAAGCGTGATAACCCGGATGGCATTCAGCGGGGAGAACAGAGGCTGGAACACTAGATTCATGCAATAGAATGGCCCGCCGTGTCTCCTCTGCACCGAGACGCGACGAAGCTCTTCGTCAAGTGTCGAAGTCGCGGGCGTTCCTTTCGCCGGCACGATTTTCACGTTTTACGACGCTGTTCGGTTGTTTATGAAAGAATGGCGGGACTTCATGAACATTTATAGTAGCGGACAAAAATTTAAGGCCGAAGCATCAAAGAAAATAAATTAATTAATTAATAAGAAATAACGGTATAAATAAATTTTATTTTCTATGACAAACTGTACTTTAACCCTTTGCGGTCCGCGCTGCATTCGCAAATTCGTTTCAGCAGGTCCTATGTCGACGATGTGTTGCGACACGTTGGACATAGAACTGCAAAGCTTAATTAATTCTAACTTTAAAATCGTCTTTATGTTATTCAATTTGAATAAATTTCACCGAAGTTATATTGGGAAGAGATTTTTACAATTTTTCGGGGCAAATACCCCACTGTGCGCTGTGTCAAGTGACGCTCGACATAGGACCGCAAAGGGTTAAAGAAGTGGTGTAATTTTTTACATCACGTTTTACGACACTGTTCGGTTGTTTATGAAAGAATGGCGGGACTTCATGAACATTTATAGTAGCGGACAAAAATTTAAGGCCGAAGGATCAAAGAAAATGAATAAATTAATTAATAAGAAATAACAGTATAAACAAATTTTATTTTCTATGCTAATCAATAATTAGTGTTCTACCAGAATGATAATAAAAATGAAATAAACAGTATTTGCGAACCATGAAATTATGTTTTACATTGTATGTTTTACAAAGTGTAGCTTAAGAAATCTGTAGCTATATTTCAGATATTTTGTATGCTTTTGCATATTATATGTATTCTATACTTTTCTTGTGCACATTTGAATTTTCTATAAATGCATAAAAATCCATAGTCCGCTAATAATTTATTTTTTCGAGGTAAAGTTTTCGGCATTTCAAATACTACAACACTCAAATTTAAATAACCGGAATATCTTTTTAATTTTTATTTTTTGAGTTCACATTCTCAAATGGCCATATGGTTAGAAATTTAGACAGTGATGAATTTATCATTTTTTTATTAACACTCTGTTATTATCTATACCTATTGTTGACAGGTATACGTGAAAAAGGATCTTTTTCTTAATACGAGATCGAGGAAAGCTTTTCTTCTTCAGTGTCCCTTGCTAATTCCTTTATACACCGCCATTTTCTCCATGGAAAATATTGGTAGTTGGTGTTCTCATGGCGAATGTCTAAAAACTTGTGTACCTTACATTACTATATTACTATGTCAGTTCGTTGGTTTCATTACTCATCTTTCAGAAGCTCCATCGGGAATTCGGTTCCCTTTCGGTATGAACAAATAAGGCAATAACGGCAAGCTTTGGCACACTTATTGAACGTTTACGCACCCGCCAAATATGCGGCCGCGTATTGGCCATAAATCCTTCGAATGAAAAGCATTCGGAATATTTTTCAGCCGGGCACAACGCATGCTTCTGGGCCGATGCGCGCGATTGTACTCGCTGAATGCATGCGCGAAACAATATCGTTCGAAATATCACGGGCATTATTGTACCTTATTTTCGTGTTCCACCAAGCAGACGGAAATGTTCATCAAACAAGTTTCCAACTAATACTCCGCTCGGTAATGTTTTGCATAATTGCTTCGTTTTCAACTCTAATTGCAAAACATTTTTCGGAATCAGCTTCTATAAAAAGACGCAATTATTTCGTGACCGTCGTTAAAGCTATCGGTTCATCCAACATTCATTTGCGACCAATTATACGACAATGGATCGAGTGGTAAAATGAAAAATACAGATTTTCACGTTAAGTCAAATAAAATACTTTGGTTATTTTGAAAATTTTCGAGTTTTCAAAAATTACAAATTCATCTCCAAAAATTCAATTTTTCTTCCATTTTTTTTTACATATTTCATTTCGCCTATATATTGTGAGCGATTGTATCAAATAATAGAATCTCTTTGCTATTGGCAGGATACATTTAATTTAAAAATACATAGAAATAGTGGCAATCGATTTTCGCATAAAAATGTTCAACTCCTCCCGTTCGCTCTCCGTTAAAACTTCTTTCTACCCTCCTTTGACAGTCTCGTCATGCGAGTACGGTTCGTAATTTTTGTAACTTTCGTACACGACTTATCACTTCACAAAGCACACACCCGCCGACTAAGCGAATCCCCAAGTTTCACGGCGACCACTTCCCGTCGGTTAAACGACTCGTATCGACAGAAAGTCGAGTGTCTTCAAACTGTTAAAACGTTTTGCCCTCTTTCTCCCTCTCTCTCTCTCTCTCTCTCTCTTACTATCTATCTGTCTCTCCTCCGTGGTCGGCGAAGTGAAAGCGCAGATAAAGCAAGCAAGTCTGAACGTCGCGTCGCGACGCCTCCAGGCGAGGTTTGCTAACTTTGTAATAAAACGGGCAGGGTGCGGGCTCCGGGAGACCCGCAGCAAAATTCTGCGCGCCGTAATAGAATCTGCGGTTTAATTCGCGTGCAAACGCCGATTTTCAGCGGCCCATGGATTTTATATACTTCTAAATTGTTATGGAAATCACGTTACGCCAATTATGCCGCCAACAATGCGTCCATCTATGCCCGAAATTTTTGCTGTGTTTTCAAACGTAATTCGCTTTTATCGCGGAAAAATCTCATAAAAACGGCATGCATATAAAGTGGACGCAGAAATTGTATTTCTTTAATTCAACTTCCGGCGGATTCAATTTTTTACCGATTTAATTCAATATCTGCCATTGTTTATTCGCCGAGCTTGTTAAAGAATATGTTGCACGTTTCACGGGAGGGAATAGTGGAACAGCTCCTCCGGAAGTGGCTCGGTGGTAAAAGTGGTCGTTGCCACATCGCGCTCGGAAGGTTGAACAAGAAACGTAATTACGTGATCGTTTGTTTCAGTTCGGAGAAATCAGTGTGGTAGATTTAAAGGCTGTCGAGGAACGATTTCCTTTTTCACTCTTAAATCTTGCGCCGCGTTTTCGGGAACCCGAGCTCGGCGGGAAAAACGTCGGAACGCGTGATCTTGAAGGAAATAAGCTCTTTCTTTCCCCCGTCGATGCATAAAACGGAGGTTTATCGAAATCGATAACTCAGCCGCTTCTTTTATTCTCGAACGTATTTCCACGCGTTAGAACGAATTAAAGATAATGAAAACGACACGGCTGTTCGATGGCTTGTGTATTTCGCGAGAGAAACGTTCGATTAAATATTCTGAGAGACTAGAGGGAACTGAGAGTCTATCTCGAAAATACTTTTGTATCGGTTAAAACTATACGAGGTATATTTAACTCTAGATTTGAATCAATTTGACTCACTCATGACTTTTTTGCTATATACATATAGAAAAATTAAAACATCTCTTTTGTAAACAAATGTTGGTTTTTAATACAATTATAAAATGTATGCGGATACTAATTCCTTCCCGTACCCACTCCTTAATTTCAAAGATCCATATGTATCAGGCAAAACAGGTATACACCCAACATCCGGCAGTCTAGTGTTAAGCAGCAGATGTCTTGCACTCATCTACCCGTCAAGATGTTTCAAATGAGCGCGCCCTTCGAAACCTTGAAAGTCTTTTTCGAGTTCTTCCAGTCTCGGAAGTTTCGATGGTCGCAGAACTTTTCTAACTTTCGAAACCTATGAGAATGGTAAAGATAAGTTGAGATCCCCACGGAGGACGAGAGGTAGCCATGAAAAAGTATGAATATTGGTGAAGATAAGGAAAACCGACAAAAAAGCTAATGGAATCGTAACGTCTTCGCCTGAGAGAGAAAGAAAGGCAAAAGGGCGACGCAAGATAAAAAACGAGGAAATCGCTGAACTTCGAGATACAATTCGAGTAGTAGCTTTCTTCACACTTTAATAACCTTAATACACTACATGTGCGCAATACTGTCGCCGAGGGTTATTAACTGGTAACACACTCTTGCAAATGCTTTTTTTGGCAACATTTAAGTTCATATTATTCGGAGGAATAAAGCATCAATTAATTAAAATATCGGTGATAAAACAAAGGGTGTACGAAGGAATTGTCGTGTTATATTATTATTAGACCATTAATCTTCGCATGCTGAACGGATTTTGAGGCAGTCTTAATGATCGAATGTAGAAAGTAATTGCATATAAAATGTTCACAGTTTCAACTGCATACATGAATTTTATATACAACCAACTATATGTATGCCAACGTAAACGAATGACAGTCAAATCCATTGTACGATAAACAATATAAAAGCATTTATGGCTGGGTCAGAATGGACTCTACTCCCTCCTTCTAGGGTTAAAGCGTTAACCCTTACGCTACGAGGGGTGACTATAGTCACCCAATGACTACTTACGAACGGCGACTATAGTCACCCAATGACTACTTACGAACGGCGACTATAGTCGCGCAATGGCTACTTACGAACGGTGACTATAGTCACCCAATGACTACTTACGAACGATGACTATAATTGCCCAATGACTACTTACGAACGATGACTATAGTCACCCAATGACTACTTACGAACGGCGACTATAGTCACCCAATGACTACTTACGAACGGCGACT
This sequence comes from Tetrapedia diversipes, assembly GCA_033822845.1. NCBI lineage: Eukaryota > Metazoa > Arthropoda > Insecta > Hymenoptera > Apidae > Tetrapedia > Tetrapedia diversipes. The sequence goes on from JAOPTO010002143.1 coordinate 51,222, forward strand.
ATAGTCGCGCAATGGCTACTTACGAACGGTGACTATAGTCACCCAATGACTACTTACGAACGATGACTGTAGTCATCCGTGAGGTTTCACGAACAGAGTATTATTGCATTATGCGATAATTTTTTATTTTTTTCCAGTCGCACTGCATAAGATACCACGGTATTAAAAGTACGACGGACCATTGCAGTTGTTCCACAAGCGCACACCTTTAGTACGGTGGCTTGTTTGGCGGGAGTAGTGCGCCCGAGAATCCGTCCGTAACAAAAGGGTTAACACACGTAGTCCCCCCGACTGTTAAAAAGAAAAGAAATCTGCTTCAAAAGAGAGAGCTGCACGGATCGATTTATCATCGTCTTAATTAGAGCGATTAATCTTGCCGAGCCGTTTATTCGCGCGCGGCTTTAATTATCTCCCGTTAACGTAAAGGTATCCTGTTCAGTCTCGTAATGTCAAACCTGCCGCTCGCTATCCGATACTTAATCGACGCCCCCTAACGAACTTTTAATTTTCACTCGCTTCCGACGCACCGACGGCTTGCCACCCCTTCTCCGTCAACCCTTCACGGTAACGAACACAGACGATTTGACGCGTCAGAGGAGGAAGCTCTCGGGTCGATTTTGCGCGCAGGATAACAGAACAAGAAGAAGAGGAGGAGCAGCAGCAGGAACTCCTCAATTAGCGTGATTGAGCCTCGTCGAGGTGTATTTAGTGTGGTCAGCGTTGAAAAGTTTTCCACGAAATTGCGAAAGGTTGCTCGAGACGCGCGAAGGCGTTCTAGCTGCTCACGATAATGAAGCAACGATCGATTTCTCGACGGCGGACGGAGGAGGCTCTTGTCGCCAACCGTTTTACCATCCTAACGATATACTCTTCCGAGTATCGTTCACGATTTCACGAAGAAGAAAGCACCGTCCATCGTTTCACGAGACTTTCTTTTCTCTACTTATTTCAGTTAACAGTTAGGTCTCTGTAGAATGGCGCTCGAAGTGCATCCCTTTTTCCTTTGAATATTTTTGTACTATGGTTTCACATTTCACGTTTGTTAAAACGTGTAGTATTTTTGAGAATATCGTTAAAAATTTTGGGCTAACAGAGAAATTGAATTATCGGGGTGGTACGATCAATCGAACATCACCGTGGTCGACAGGTACATTCCAAACGAGAATTTTGAATTTAATAGGAACACCATTATTAGAAATTGAACGCAGAACTAGTACGAAGCAAAAATTAACTGAAAACAAGCTTTATCGTAACGTATTTTCTGAAGAGTTTCTTCTAAAGACCCGAGCCATATCTGGCATTTTAGAAATTAACAAAATGTTAAGGAACAGAACAAAGGGGTTGAAGGACCCAAACGGGGTCGAAGGAATTTCGATCACTGCTAGTTTTATGACAGAGCTCGTGAAGTTCGGTTAGAGTTGCACCTTCCTCGTGTCATACAATAAAGAACTAACGTATTTTAAATAAAAGTTTATTTTATTCAATAATTTTAAACCCCATTTTCAATACAAAAGTACGATACTTTAGACATAAGACAAAGTATTATAGTATTTCAAATAAGAGTGTATTTTATTCAGCAATATTAAAACCCAATTTCCAATAATCATCGACACGCTATCGTTATTAACCGTTGTACGATTTTTCTCTGTCTAGGGATCTGCAGGTTTTAACAACAATAGGTACTTACAGTCGCCGGATCTTGCGTTCATCTTTTCAAGATCAAAGGTAGAGAGGCTGCCGCAGACAGCTTGACTAGTTGGTTTAAGATGTACACGCTTACATGCATACGTATGCGCTTGAAAATCAAGGATTCCGGCTGAAGTTCATCAGCAGTTACGCGAACCGCTTAGCGAATTCCTTACACGAAGTCAGGATTGAAACACCGTTTGATGTTTGCGCCTGAGGTCCAATCGCTTCGCTTTAAATTATTAATGAGGCTGGAACAGACGAGCCAGTTAATCGACTGCAGGAATTTTCTAATCAAACGCAACACTGTTGGCAAGCCAGAGGAAATTGGCTATTAGCGTAACGTAACACTGATCTCGACACGATCGTTCTTGCCTCCGCTTGTAAACCATGAAGAAGGTTAAAAAACATTCGAACTTGAATGTTAACTCTTAACTCTTTAACTCTTAATTAGAATTTTAACGTTCAAACTTTCGACAGTAATATGGTCACGAAGTCTGTTAGACTGCGATTGAAATATTTTATTTATAAAATAAGCATTAACTTTTACATACAAGTTAAATATAACATATATCCCAAACTTTTATTACAAAATTATTCATAGTTGCTTATATAATGTACTTAGTGTACGTACGTAAGATAGCTACGACATACATTTTTATGTAGAAACGAAACATATCACGCTTCAAGAAATTTTATTGCAAAATATTTCACAGTTACTTATAAACGCACTCGTAGCGGTAACTTTTAGATCCATTTATGTTAAGGGCAATAAATATTATACCAACGCTTACCACGAAGACCGTAATTAAAGGTTAAACTCATCCTTCCCATTGTTTCTTGCTTCGTTTCATTAACACGTTTTTTCGTGTAACACGTGAGCGTGCTTATGTACTGGCTCACATGTACAGCGTTACTTCCGGCGCGTTAATCATCTAATTAAGATCGGGTCCTAGCGAGTTAGCGGTCCGAGTAAGAGAGATAATTGGGAGGACAGTGGATGGAAGATAAGGTAACGCTGTTGGCAGGAAAGCAAAAGTTTTCAGCCAGGAAAGCCAGAGTGGAGCAGCAAGTGGTCGTATTCTCAGGGCTCTGGGCAACTTTCAAAGGACCACCGAAAGTTCTTCGATCCGCCGAAACTCGACAGGAGTTACTGGAGTGTCCTCCGGGTCAGCCTGTTACCAGCTCGTGGACCTCGTCTCAACACAATTTTCCCCCGGAATTTTCAACGCGCATGATAACATCGATGTTTACCGTGACTTTGGAAAGTGTCGCGGAGCTCTTTCAAATCCCCCGCCTTTGAACAATGACACTCGTCGATCACGGTTTCGCGTTCCCCTCGCTTCCTCTCCTCGTGATCCTGTACGACTGCAACGCGTACCGGCGACGCGGTTTTTGCCGTTTGGAAAAACGTTATCGGGTTACTCGTGTACATTAATTAACGCCGGGAAAAATCAACCACTTGAGCGAACGTTCGAGTTTCCCCATTAAGATCGCTGTAAAATTTGCACGGCACACGGAAACATTACACGTCCGCGTAAAAACGTGGGTCGTAACATCGCCGCCGCCGCCGCCTCCGCCTAAGATTCTAATTAAGATCGAGTGATCGTTAGCGACATCCATCGAGGATACGTCGTTAGAGTTAGAGCGAATCTAATTAAACTGCACAATGGAATCGCCCCGGCTACGATGAAATTGAGTTACTATAGATTTTTCGTGCGAGATACGTTGATAGGTAGGTAGGTCTCGAATATTATCGGACTCGGTGTGTGAACGCGAGGAGAAGCGATCCGGTCTTTCAGAGCTTTCTGCTCGGCTTCCAGCATATCCGATCAATTTTCGACATTAAATAGTCGCCAGGCATCGACGTCAGATTCCCAGGGCGTCGCGGTGCAATCACCCCGACACCGGAGTACTCCACGAAGAGAAGTGTCTCCTTCCGGAATCAAATTGTCGAGAATAGGCCGAACCTCTTGACGATCTTAGGGTAGTTCTCGAGCCACGATCATCGAACTTTCCACTCTCGCGAAACTTCGACCCCTCCACGAGTTCTCCTCTCGTGAACCCTTTCCATCTCTCTCTCTCTCTCTCTCTCTTTGCCCTCTGCCTCTCTGTTTCTGGCTATGATCGTTCAACCAACGTCGACGACGTCTACAGCGACGACGCCGTGTCCGTGCCATTCGAACTTTCTTTCTGCAGAATTGAATCGTCACCGAACCAGTTTCGTCCGAGAACATTGCGGGCGAAGCATCAGAAATTTTGGGATCTGTTCGAGGGAACTTTTGGTTTATCCGTTGCATCGACTCGGTTCTCGAAGATGGTGAGCGCGACGGAATCGAGTTTCGGACGACGGAGATCATTTCCTGGATAAACATGCCACCCTGCTGTGTGTGTGCGCGCACATGAAAAGAGAACGATAAATATTTATCCTTCGAACAAATTATAAAATACGGAAAATATCTTGAAGCTGCTATTTACTTTCGTTTTTCTTTTTTAATTAAATGTTCTAATCGTTTTCAGAGACAATCTCTACGGCAAAATATAACGAAACGGATAATAATATATACAAACATAGTAATGCGATGAGCATAAATTCGAGCGTCGGAGTATATAGTTTACCTTTGTGAAATTAATATTGTTTTATAATGCAATACTCGTGATATCCAGTAATCGGTAATATCATGAATATTGGAGGATAAGCTTTAATAGCATTAGGACAGATTAGAGTTTCTAGTTTATTATGTGGATGGGAATCAAGTGATTTTATAACTGTTAACAGAACATTCCTTTCTTCCTTCGTAGTCGTTCGCATTATAATTTTGAATTTTAATTATTCATTCAAATATTTCTTGTACCTTTTATATTTTTTAATTAAAAATATTCAAGTGTTTGGAAACATAAAAAAAAAAAACGAAATTCTGAAGCTACCCGTCGGTGTAGCCAAATTTTCTTCGTTCCGCAAGACGCTTCCGACCGATCTCTCTCCCGGAATTCTAGGAAACAGCTGAATTTCATTGGCCGTTGCTTACCGAAGCATCCGATTCTTCTTCGGAGGAAACAGATCCTCGACTTTCCTCGGGGATCTTTTTCCTTCAACGCATCGATTTCTCCCTTTTCCACTTTACGATGCACGTACTCCGGAAGCTTCGAGCAATCTTGCCCCGACTTCGTAGCGATTTTTTCACATCACCTCCTCATTCTCGCATCCCATGACAATTTTATTAGCCCGAGAGATTTCCCTGTTTAACGAACCGATCCCACGTTTCTCCGCCATTCTCAACTTTCTTTCTTCACGGAATCGCTTGGTACACATTCATCTTTGTTCTCTCTCTTTAATTAGTAATTTAACTCGATCTATGAAAATTATACAAAAGATTCGTGGCTGGCGGCATCAAGAAATGATTCGTTGCGATTGCTGGCGTTCTGTAACGTCCTCTTTGAGTTGTACAACAGTTAATCGTTCCGTTTAACCCGAGCGAAAGATCAACGCCGACCGTACTATGCACGGACTGGCGCAAGGATAAACGTAATTTTTTCTGCCGGAAATAACCTCTCTGTTTCCCGTGTAACGCGTGATGATGCGTAGCACTTCACAGGATACGAGCAAGCGCAAAGTACATTGCGCTTCGGCCTCGGCGGCTACTTCTTTCGGCTTTGTGCAACGACGCCAGAGCAATTCGCAGCCCCTGTTCATCCGCGCGGATTATTTTTCTCATTTCCGCGCGCCAGGAAGCGGAATGCTTCAAATCTTTTCGTCTATTTTCACCCGCTGACGAAGCGGCGGAAACGCTCGAAAGAAGAACAGATTCATTCGGCGGGGCGCTCAAATTTCTGCTCGAAGCCCTTTCATCCGACCGTGGAGGGCATCAATGAGCGGGGCTTGCTTTGCCAGGCGGAAAAAAAATATCATCCCGTAATCGTGTTACGAGCTCGTAATCCTCGCAACCTGCAGAATTCACGATAATGTTGCATTACGAGGAATTGCTGCGAAAACGAGCCTCTGTGATCCATCAAAGATAACTTTGAATTCCTCCTACTAATCTCCCGTTACGGCACATCAAAACGATCTCTCTCCTGCTCGCTCTGCTTGTTTTCAACAGCAGCTTCTCTTTGTCCGTCAACCTTCTCTCTTCGGTTCTACCTCGGTCTTAGCGAGATTTAAAACGAGAACCGCGTATTACTCGAACGTTTGCTCACCGGCGTGAAAGCAAATACGTGTATCGAGAACGTACAAAGTTTACTTCCGGATCCCTGGGTCGTTTGTACCACTTCTTCGAGGAACTTTCGACACCTTCTGTCGGGGAGACAATATTCTAGCGGCGATCGCGGGGAAACGACTCCGCGGGTTGTCACGGGGATGCGCTTCCGGGCAAACTTCGATTAAGATTCAGATGTCGATCTGCCGGGGTAGTTCCGTGGCCAACCGGGAGCCGAGAACTACTGAAACTGGATCGCCCCCGGAATTAATGTAATCCTATTCCCGCTTCTCCTTCTGCTGACGACGGTTTTCTATGGAACACCTCTGCTTCGCCTCCCCGTACACCTTATTTCAATACGTCTTCGAGCGAACGATGCCTTCAGTTCGTCGCGTCCAGGTTAGACGACCCTGAACAAACTATTTAAACAGAGGTGCCTCGCGACCACCTTTCGGCTTACGTTGATATTCTCGATTCGTCGCGTTCTCGTAATTCCCTCGGAGGACATTTCGATCGCGCACCGTGGCATCGTTTCCTAGCCGACAGTTCACCCAACAGAGGAATCTTGCAAGACAGAACAGGACCTAGAAAACGGCCTTTCAGCTGCAAAGAGGCCACGACGCGTCGCGTCGTCGTCGCGAAAGGGGTGACTGAATCGGGCAACGATTAAATTCAGCCACCGATCGACAGGAAACACCTCTCCGGTTGGTCACCGGGGAACGAAGAGCCATAGAAACGGGCGTCGGATGCCGACAGGTCCTTTTCACCGACAAATAGTCGAGCGGGTACGAGAGCGTTTCGTAGCCTCCGCTCGACCGAAGCAAATGGAACGCGGTACACAGCGTTTCCCGTAGGATCGATATGGTAGTGGGGAGCCAGCGAGAGGCGTGACAGAGAGGAAAACGCGAGGACGAGAAGGAGAAACAGAGATAGAGAGAAAGGGAGGAAGAGAGAGAGACCGAGAGGGAAAAACAGAGAGGGAGCGAGAGAGAGTGAGAGAGGGAGGGAGAGAGAAAGACCGAGAGGAAGAAACAGAGAGAGGGAGAGGGAGAGAGGGAGGGAGGGAGTGAGAAGGTGAGACCGAAAGGGATCACCGGAATAGGCTGAACAGAGAACGATGTAGGAAGAACGGAAACGGGATGCTGGAGGAGAGCTGAGCCGGGGAAGGAACGATCTGGAGGGAGAGGGTGAGAGCCAGGAGGGGTGAAACGAGAGGAATAGCAGGTCGGGAGGGAATATTGGTGCAGAATCGGACGAGATGAGGGCGCTTCAGCCGGTGGTTTCCGCGTCGCGCCATCGTTGCTACGAGCGGCGTCGGCGTCGGCGTCGTCGTCGTTGCCGTCCTCGTTGCCGGCGAGAGCGGCACCAGACCGAACACGCAGCTGCCAAAGGCAGACTCCGCCGCTCGGTCCAGTTTGCCTTCCGCTCTCGTTTGGCGTAGTACCACACGACGAGGCGTCGCGTTCCATGCTTGACCGTCGTCGCTTTGCGTTATACACAACGCGCGACACCGTGCCGCGTTATTTTTCACTCGTACTGTTTTCGTTTTAATTCCAGCTACCCGTCGCGTCGATCCAGATAAATGGATGGTTCGCGTGGAACTGACACGATCCGGAGACAGTCTCGCGTTGGTGGATAATCGTGTGAGAGAAAGTTGTCTGTCGTTCGTGACAGGGTGATTGTTCGAACTGTTTTCTTTGTTTTTTTTTTCACTCGACCTGGTTGTTCGACCGGGGGAAGGGACCAGTGATCCACGGAGCCTGTGGAGTCCGGCGAGGTTCGGACACGTCAGTCAGTGGTTCCTGAGCAACGTGACTCGTAAAGGTACAGGAGTTAATCTTAAGAGTATCACGATCCGTTTGTTGTTTCGATGTGACGTGTGGTCGCGCAAGTTCGTGATGAGTTTCTTTTTTGGTGGTGATCCCGGTTTCTTTCGTTCCTTGCTGTTGGTGACGAATGAAGTTTCTCCGTTTGTTAGTTCAACGTGGTTGTTTCGAGAAGCGGGTGAATGAAACCGCAAACCGAAGGGTGAGGTTGTCGATAAAACGTGTTTGACAAACGAGAATTTATTTCTGCGTGCGCTGCAGTTTCGAGTTCACGGAGTTCGTTGGTTGGTTCGGCAATCCTGATTCGTTCTTTGCGCTGTATTTCTCTTGATTTCCGTCGAACTGCCGGAAGTTTACCGTCACTTGCACGAACGTTCAAAGTTTCTCGACCGTCGCGATACTTGCTTTCCAGTGGTTTCGTTCGACCGCGATCACCTCGAACGTTGTCGCGAGCAAAAAGTTTGCGACAGCGAAAAAATACATGATGCGAAAACTGAGGCATACCAGCCAGTGGATACTCTATTACCTCCTTTCGCCTCGTTATCTATTCGACAAAATCGAACGAACATCAGCTTTGATATTACATTTTGACGTATTTCATGGAAAGCCTCGCGTGACTTCTCTGTATCAAAGACAGCTGTCAGCAGCAAACACAGTTCCATCCGAGCGCGTAAACTCAGCGCGGAGAAAATGATGGATGATACGGTCCTATTAATCGAACATTGATACACCGATTCGACATCCCCGATAATTCCAGCCGTCAACGCGACACGCGATACATCTGAGCGCTTTTAATTGCCTCGAAGGAGATCCGAGGAGTCCCCTGTTCGCCAGCGGCTGCGCTGCGAATCGACGTGTTTCTGCTGCGCCTCCTCGATGCATCGCTATGAATAAATCACGTGGAGGATCCCAACGGTCGGAACCCATTAGTCTTCGCGCAAAAAGTAAGCGGAAGCGGGAAGAACCCGGGTGTATTCTCCGTTCTCGAGCAACCGTTCGAGTCGGGCCGATAAAAAGCGCGGTATCAGATGAGAAGGGGGTGAAGGACGAAATAAAAAAATTGGAAAAGAGGAAGGAATTTCCATTTTCCTGCCGCGTGTGTACGGGGGCACACGCACGCGTGAAACGCTCGCCGATGCTGGATTTACCGTTTTACAGGACCGTTTTGCATTCCAATGAATATTAATCGAATGCAATTATTAAACGCAAATTGGAACTCAAACAACTGCCGTTTCAGCGTGTGCCCGGCGCTTCTCTGCTCGTAGCTTTTCACGGAATTGCCAGACCGCCAAGCCTTCGTTCTCATTCGTATACATTCATTTCCCGGCGCAAACTCGCTTTGGAAATCCGTTCGTACGCCTCGCCAAATACTTCCGGAGCCACTTCCTGAGTCTCATCGGGATTTTCTAGATCGGGGACCCGAGCCACCTCGTGGGGAATACACTCTCGCCCGCTATTCTTTACAGCTGAACTTTCGTTCCGTGTCTACGTGTCCCGAATCGAGTGGATTCTACGGAAACTCTTTTCGGCGGTTCCACTAATTCTTCTCGTTTGCTACGGTAGAATACTACAATCGGTACTGTTCCCGTTGTTTGAACGGAAAAAGTTAGTTCGTGGTTTGAGGTTCGTTCGACAATCGTTCGTTTGAATCTGTTCAGTCAGAAGGTAGTAAGGCTTAGGATAGCGATAATATTGTAAACCAAGGATCTCAACGAGGTTCGATCGCCAAATGTTTTATTGCCTTCAAGACCCTTGGCCGTTTACGGTTTACGCTTTAATGGCCACGAGTCTAATCAGTCAAATTTCGCCAGGAGCCGGCAATATTTCTGAAGAATTAATTAAAAAAAACTTTATATAAATTCATGAAATAATTCAACATGTGCGAAAATACACATTTTTAATAAGAGAAAAACGCACATAAACAATTAAATTCTAATAATTATAATTAAAAAGTAATAATAGAAATGAAAAAAGTAAATGTTAAAATTATTTTCAAATTTAATATTTTTTGTTTGTGTGATAATTATTGAAACAATCACCTAGATATAATGGTACTCGACAAGTCTAACGCATAAAATATGTAGGTTTTCTTATTTTATTCGTATAGCAAGCACAACAATCCCTTCGGACACCCTTTTTTATCACTGAATTTTAACTAATTGATGTTTTATTTTTCCGGCTAATATGAAATGTTGCGAAAAAAAAAATGTGCAAGAGATTGTGTTATTAGCTAATAACCCTCGACGGTAGCATCACACACAATACTGTGTAAGCGGCCATTAAAGGTATTTCCCCGAGTACCGTTTATTTCTTCGACGACACACACACCCACATATACGCTCATACAAGCGTTCCGAATTTCTTATCCTCACGACTGACAACACTTATCCACCACCCTTTATATTTTGTCCCGGCTGTGATCTTTCCTGCTCCTCAGAACTCACCCTGCAAACAATCGAACAACACTTTCCCGTTAGCATTTGAACAGAACACGATTCAACTTAGTCCAAATTAAATTAAGTACAAAGGTAAAGTGTCGTTAATCGTTTGACCCACCCAATCATAGATAGATACAAGTTGCGTTGGTCATCATTACGGCCAACCTATTAGTATTCAACAAAATCGTTCGAATCAGTGTTGATTCAGACGAGCGATATTTTTTAACGCACAGTTGTGTGTCTTTTCTTGCTTTTCCAATTGAAAACAACAAAGAGCGAGGTACAAAAGGATGCGGTAAACTGGTTGCTCGTCTGTATCGAACCTTAGCGGTGCAGTTTGCGATCAACAAGTACCAATAGCTAATTAGCGAACAGACTGCGAATCTTTATTGCGTCGATGCCAAATTTAATTATGGAGTCGTTATAAAATTTGCATAACGTGCGAAAGTATACAAAGTATGCATTAGAAGCGCGAATACTTATTATAATATTCAGAGAATCTCCATTTAGATTCCATTCTTTTAATTGTGCTCACAGAAATGCGAATTTGCATAAGGGTTCGAGGTTCGTTTACGAGTGGAAAATTTTGTAGGGTTGCGTTTGAAATTTAATCTAACGATAGTTTGTACAACGCTGGATAAATATTTTCATTGAGATGTAAAATGGTGTGCTGATTAAAACCAGGTGTATCGACAGGTTCAAGTGGTTAGGTACTTGGAATAATGTTGTATAAAATGAAGGAGTTTCATGGGATAAGTTCTTCAACGTGGCTGTCGATAGCATGAGAAAGAACCATGGGAAATTACTTAAAAGTATCAGAACTTATTTTCAATTTATCGAACATCAATTTCCACTCTCAACTTTGCTTAATACTTTAAGAATGTCAGCCGATTAGCAGCACCTGTCGGCTCTTATAACGGCTGACATTTTAAAGCTACCCTACTCGTAACTTTAATACATAATTTATGTGGATATTAACGGGATTATCATTGCAGCTGGGACATTAATCGGACCATCAGATTAATCAATCGATATCACGGATAAACTGTTATCTATAACCCCGCGGTTAATATCGTTCAACCACGGATATCTGCATCGAACTCGAGCAAAAATCAATCGAGCGTTATCCATCAACTAATTAGTATCGTCACGTGAAACGGAACTTAAATATGCCATCGTACGTGCAGTAGCGGCAATAGGAATTACATCACCTTAAAAATAACAATGCGTTCGGCTCAACTTGAACACGAACAAAAACGTCTGTGTTACTATTATGCATATACCTATTACATAAAATTACGTAAAGCCACTTAATACTTTGACCAGCCACAGTTTGTTCTGTAATGTCACGGTGGTCATTGGTAACTGGAACGCTTCAACTGTTTACAATTGTAAGAGTTGAATAAAAATTCACAGTTAGCGCATTTTGAAAATTACCGCTAATTAGAGGATACTTTGAAGTGAAAAGTGCCACATCGAACAATCAATAAATTTTATTAGAATATCAAAAATGCCATATTGATCGTATATGATCGGTCACGGTTTCTCCTGTGACGTCACAGGCGGTGGTCATCGGTGACTAGAGCGCTTCAACTACTTACAGTTGTAACAGTTGAATGAAAATTGATAATTAATACATTTTGAACATTACCGCTAATTAGAGGATATTTTGAAGTAAAAAGTTCCCCATTGAACGATTAAAAATTTTCATTACAATATCGAAATTAAAAGATTAATTTCTATGAAATATTCGCTTGTATGAAAGCTTCAACTATTTACAATTGTAAGAGTTGAATAAATATTGTCAGTTAGTGCATTTTGAACATTACCGCTAATTAGAGGATAGCATGAAGTAAAAAGCGTCCCATTGAACGATTAAAAATTTTTATTACGACAAAAATAAAAGAGTAATTTCTATGAAATGTTGCATCTAGCGGTGTCCTCTCGTGGCATCCTGAGCGGAACATGTGATTTCGGCGTGGCAGTCAAAGGCTTAACCACCGCGCTAAAATAATTAAATGTAACTGTTATATGCTTGCAATGTATCAACATGTCCCATAGAATACATTTTTAAAACGCGGTGTGATTTCACTGATCGCTGCTGTATTTCACGAAAAAAAAGCACCGCTCTCTAAGTTTCGCAACAACCAAGAAAGAGCGTGTCTTCGTTGAATCAACCGCGAAGAGTCATCGTTCGTCGGGTTGTTTGCGTGCAAATTGAAAAGAGCATCGATCGAGTCAAACCGATGTTCAATTTTCAATCTGGCCGACGCGCCGTCCACGTGAACGGAACCGCAACCATTTCGACGGCAGAGGCGCGCGCGAATCAAACGCGGCCCCGGCCGAGGTTTAATGAATTTCACGCGCTATTGTGCCCGTTCAGACAGGAGTTCATGCCCGTCTGACTCCACAGCTAGAAGTAATTTCGGGATTGGAATGGAAATTGCCGCGTTTCGCTGTCCCGTTTGCCCAGGGTGCGAAAAGAACGGCGAGCGTGCAACGCTAAGACCTCTATTGGAGACTATAGGTGGGAAGGAAGAAGTAACGATAACTTTCCTATTTAAGATTTAACTAAACTTTATTTCTAAAAGAAGGTACATCCTTTTGTGCCCAATCTCTGCGCAGCGAGAGGCAACAACATTTCTTAATTTCTAAGGTGACATATTGTTCCGAGTCTTGCGATGGTGCCCCTTCCTTGACGATCACCTTGACCCTTACTCTCTGGGTAACACGATTTGTGAATTACTAGTATGCT